>CAUYUJ010020247.1:107941-115441 GCA_963575745.1 Prorocentrum cordatum
TAGTAGTAGTAGTAGTAGTAGTAGTAGTAGTAGTAGTAGTAGTAGTAGTAGTAGTAGTAGTAGTAGTAGTAGTAGTAGTAGTAGTAGTAGTAGTAGTAGTAGTAGTAGTAGTAGTAGTAGTAGTAGTAGTAGTAGTAGTAGTAGTAGTAGTAGTAGTAGTAGTAGTAGTAGTAGTAGTAGTAGTAGTAGTAGTAGTAGTAGTAGTTGTAGTAGTAGTAGTAGTAGTAGTAGTAGTAGTAGTAGTAGTAGCAGTACTAGTAGTAGCAGCAGCAGTAGTAGTAGTAGTAGTAGTCTGAGTAGCAGCAGGAGGAGGAGGAGAACGACATGGGAGTGACAAGAAGCAGTCGACCAGGACGACGAGGAGGACATATTCACATCGAAGTGGGCATCGGGGTGGGTGGGGCCTGCAATCAGCAGGAAGGGATGGACACGCTGGCCAGATGTCGGGGCATTCAGGGAGAGTCCCAGCAGGTCGAGCAACGTGTCCTCCTTTGCTGTCGGCTTCAGCAAGGACGCGAACCCAGTCAGCGCGCTGTCTGCGGCCAAGGACTTCATCCAGGAGGCGTGAGGAGGACGTGTGAGGAGAGGCGGATGAGGAGGAGAAGAAGGACGTTCCCGAGGCGGTCTTCAAGCCGAGCGACAACATCGCACACACACACAAACCAGACTTTAGCCTATAGGCCTCTTTGGAGGACTCTTCGGGCGCATGTTGGAGGCCCCCTTGAGGCACCTCGGGTTTGATCCTGGAACTTTGGGGAGCTCGATGGGCTGCCTTCGTAAGGTCTCGGCGCATCTCGCAGATGTTGCGTGTTGGCCGTTGGTTGCCCTGCAGGCGGCTAGAGTCCAGTGGCCGAATGGCTGCTGAGGATCAAATTTGGCGGGCGGTTTTCGGAACAAGGATGGGACGCATTCGGAGACCTGCAGACACCAGATGATATTGACAAGAGACGCCCCAGAATTCCGAAGATGCAAAGGCTCGTGGTGGTGGAAACGGCAATGCTGATAATGATGGTGGTGAGTGGGCTGGAGAGAGGAGGTTGAGGATGATTAGGCGAATCATGGGGAGGAGTGATGGGGGCGGAAATGGGCAATACACGAGGAGGAGAGAGGGAAGAGAGAGCAAGAGGAGGAAGAGGAGGAAGAGGAGGAAGAGGAGGAGGAGGAGGAGGAGGAGGAGGAGGAGGATAGGACAATGGAGCAGGAGGGTCGGGAGGCAGACGATAGGAAAGGTCTGGGAAGAGCAGGAGTGACTGAGTGAGGGAGCGAGCTAGGAGGATACACAGTAGGATGGGGAGGAGGGAAGTGTAGGATCTGGCACATTAACATTTCACGATGTGGAGGGGGGGTGAAAGGATGAGGAGAAAGCAGGGAAGGAAGAGGAGGGGGAGATGCAAGAATTGAAGATGGTGGGGGAAGAAATGCAGCAGCAGCAGCAGCAGCAGTAAGAGGATAAGTACGGGATGGCATCGAAAAGGGTGTTCAGCAGGATGAAGGAGGCGTTGGACGAGGAGATGTAGGCGGAGGACCTGGATGACGAGGCGGACAAGGAGTTTAGAGGAGGAGGAAGAGGGGGAGGAGGAGGAGCAACAACCGCAGCAGCAGCAGGACGAGTTGGCGGCGGAGAAGGCGGGAGAAGGAGGAAGAGATGGTTTCAATGGCTGAAAAGGATGTTGAGATCCCACTCCCTCACACAAACACATACATCGAGGAAAATTGAATTCGACCCCGGATCGCCCACTCATCGCCCATGGGGGCCTGATGTTCCACCGTGCGTCTTCGACATCGGAGGGTTCGTCGCCGATGTATGGGCGATGTGTTGTCGATTCTAGGGCGATGCTTCCCCATCCCCTGAGCCAGTCCCGCCCCGTTGTTCGGCAGGACGGATGAGACCTCCTTCAATTGAGCCAAGTGAAGGAGGTCCGAATTGGCGACTTCTGATTGGCAGACAGCACCCGACGCGGACCTCCCGCGATCCCAAGTCCAACTACGGGAGGTCCGCACTGGCTGCGAAAGACGGTTTTCCAAGGCTGATGCGGACCTCCCCCGCCAACACTCCCCCATCCAAGGATTCGGCCACGCGTAGCAATGACCTGTCGCTGGACCTTTCTCCGGAGTGACCTTTGGTGCGGGCCCACAGGGGTGGCCCCATCATTGGCTCTCGCGCTTGGATTTGGGCCCTTCGCGGCCCCCCTCAGGCCGCGCACCCGAGGTTACTCTTGCGCGTAGCCCAGGAATGGGCATGCCCGAAGAGGGCGCCCCCGAGGTGTGGTGTGCGTGGGGCTGCGCAGACCCAGATCGATCAGCGGCCTGCTGCCGGGAAGGTGCGACACGCTATCCTAAAGTTCCCGACCGTATCTGCAGTAGCTCAAGCTGTGGTCTGCCCCCGTGTGTGATCCGCCTGTCCGGGCGGCTGCGACCTCTGCCGACAGGGAGCCGCCAGCCTGCCAGCTGGCCCCCCTCAAAGAGGAATCCGCGCCTCTGCAGGTTGGCTCGGGCGCTTCACACCTGGCGCTGGCTCAGGCTGTCTCGGCCTTCTCGCCTGAGCTCTTCGTTCGTACCGCTGGCGCCGACACAAGAACTCCGCGCGCACCTCCTCCCCCTCCCGGGCGCACAGAGCGCGCCAGGTGTGGCCCCGGCGGCGCCGCCAGAAGGGCCCAGCGCCGAGCCAAGAAATCCGCTCGGACCACGGAAGGTTTATGCTGCTGCTGGCTCTCGGCCTCTGGAGACGCCAGATGGCGTGGTCAGAAGGGGCAAGCCCAGATCCCCGATGCCTCGATCTTTTTTCAAGCTGGGGCCCCCCTCCTCCTCCTCCTCCTCCTCCTCCTCCTCCTCCTCCTCCTCCTCCTCCTCCTCCTCCTCCTCCTCCTCCTCCTCCTCCTCCTCCTCCCTCCTCCTCCTCCTCCTCCTCCTCCTCTCATCCTCCTCATCCTTTGGGTTCGCGGAGGCGGAGGGGAGGAGGAGGAGGAGGAGGAGGAGAGGAGGAGGAGGAGGAGGAGGAGGAGGAGGAGGAGGAGGAGGAGGAGGAGGAGGAGGAGGAGGAGGAGGAGGAGAGGAGGAGGAGGAGGAGGAGGAGGAGGAGGAGGAGGAGGAGGAGGAGGAGGAGGAGGAGGAGGAGGAAGCTCCGACCTCTTCCCCTGCGCCCGCTTCTCGTCCAGAGGTGGTGTTGGACGGCCCTGGGGCCCGGCGAGGGCCCCGGGAGGCGGAGCGCGGCCGAGAGGCGCCGGTCGTGGCGTCGAGGAAGGAGCTCTTTCCCAGGCAGCACGGCCGAAGGTTGTGCGAGGCAGTCGTCCGGGCCTGCGCTTCCCAGCATGCAAAGTGATGGGAGACGCAAGTCCAGCCCCTGCAGTGCGGCTTTGCATAGGGGGCACAAGGAGTGGCAAAAACATAACAACTCGGAGGGCCGCGCGGATTTCTCGGATCGGCGCTGGGGCCCCCTCCCTGGCGCGCGGAGCGCGCCAGGGGCGGCGCCCGAGGCGCCAGGGAGTGCCCCGGCGCCGATCCGAGAAATCCGCGCGGACCTCAGAGTTTTTACGTTTATGTTATTTTTTTTTCCCCTAAAATTGCGTTCCCCATAATTCGCAGGGCTTTGTAAGGAAACCAGGTGCGGCTTCCGCAGCTTCAGAGAGGTGGGGGCGGGCAGGCACGTGCTCAGACTCTTTTGGCGGCGCTCCCGAGCAGACAGGCGAGCCGAGCCTGCCATCATCGAGTAGACAAGAGCCCCCAACCCAACATGAAGTCGGGCCCGTCCAGGGGAAATGTTCGATCTGGGGACGATTTGTTTAGTTTTTTGGGGGGTCACGCCTGACCGAACCCTAGAATCCTAAGCGAAGACGTGCCCCAACTTAGGTCCCCGTCTCCGCAACAGGGATAATGCATCATCTGGGCGGTTTGGTTCGACGCGTCTGCAGAACGTACCCCCTCATCCCTGATGTTTCTGGCCCTCCTAACTCAGGCCCCCTCCCAAAGGGTTAGGGTTAGGGGTCCGTTCGCATTTCTAATCGTACCGTCCATGTCAAGCTTGCCCTCGTAGCGGTGCAGTAGACGCGGTAGGCTTCTCGCCCAGACCAGGCCGCGACCGCATCCAGGCGCATCTGCGGTCGTACGCCCTGCCGGGGCGGCGGAGGGGGGGGGGGGGCATCGGGACGACCGACATGGGTACGGAAAGGATGGGCACAAAGGCCGACAGCAGTTCTTGTTCATTTTGAACAGGATTCGCCGTCGGCCTCTCCGCGGATGTGTGTCCATTCGAGGCAGGAGGCCGCCTGCCAAACGGCGGCCGCTGCTGCTTCGGGACAGCCCTTTGCTGCGGGGCACTGCGCCCACTGTTTCCGTGCCCATTTCTCAGGAAGGAGAGAAACACACGGGCACAATGAATCGTCGAGTGCAAACCTATGGGAAGCAGGGGGGAGGACAAGCACCCCAAACATACGGGAAACCAGGGAGAGCATTTTCATTCGAGTGCGTTTCTTTGTGTGTTCTGGGGCCCCTTCCATTTCGGGCGTCCAGAGGGCAGACGTGCGCTGGGGGGGGGGGGCGGCGTGCCGGGCGGCCTCGCCAGGTGGCGTGGACCGACAAGCAGGCCATGGACTCCGTGAGCGACGTGGCCGGGCTGGTGCCCATCTCCAACGGTGCCCCCCCCGCGCCCCGCTGCCGGCCACGGGGCGCAGACGCTCGCCACGAGCAAAGCCTGAAGTCGGGCCTGTCCCCCTACAGGGGGGATTTTCACAGAAACATAAAAAAAAAAATACCCCCCAAAATAATCAAACAATAGTCCAAACATCGTCTGGGGACTATTATTTATGTATTTTTCTATCTTTTTGGGGCTGTTTTGGGTATTTTTATTTGTTCGTCGAAAATCCCCCTGTAGGGGGACACGCCCGACATAAGGCAATGCCTGAGACCGCCGCGCCAAGTGCGCTGGTGCCACGCGTGTGGGCTATGTCCTTGCCAGCGCCGCGGGAAGGCACCTCGCCGCCGACTTCCAGATCCGAAGCCTCCCTACCGAACAGCGCTTGGGCCAGGCCACCCCTGGATTTTGGACGCCCGAAATGGGTGCGGAAAGAATGGGTACAATGCCCAACAGCAGTTCCTGTTCATTTTGAGCAGGACTCGCTGTCCGCGCCGCCGCGGCTTGTGTCCGTTCGAGACAGGAGGCCGCCTGCCCAACAGAGGCCGCTGTTGGTTTGGGACAACATGTGTTGTTGGGCAGTGTACCCATTTTTTCCGTACCCATTTCGGGCGTCCAAATGGATCTGCAGCGCTTCGATCAGATCTCCCCACGCCTGCACAATGCGCAGGGACATGCAAGGGCTGTCGGCGCGTGTCCGACCCGAGCATATGGTATACCCAGCTTGTAGCAGATCGTTTCCCGAGCGGTGTGGCCGGAAAACGCCCGCCACGACGCATACACACATACATATATATATATATATATATATATATATACACATGTATGGGCTATATTGTAAGATTTCTCGGTACGCGCGTCGCCCCTGGGGTGGCGACGCAAACATTGTATCAGCATGTAGGGGTGACGCGGACAGCCTGCTGATGCGCGGGACGGGATGGAGGAGAGAGAGAGAGAGAGCAGGAGTCGAGCAACAGAACCGCTTTGCCACAGAGTTGACTTTTTGGTCTGACGTCTCTACGGAACATGCGTCGAAGGTTCCGTAGATCTACGGAGCATCCTACACACTTGTTGTCGCCGTTGTTGTTGTTGCTGTAGATTCGAGGAAATTTGCAATTTTCCGTGTAGCTCAGTTATGTGGTCAATCTCCTACTCGGAGAAGGAGGAGGAGGAGCAGGAGGAGGAGGAGGAAAAGGATTAGGGGGAGTCGAGAATGCACGATATGGAGCCAAGTCCGGTGCCTGGGTCGCAAGTCTAGCGACCGACGAATTGAGAAGTCCAGCAGCCACTCAGGGTGGCGTGCTAGGAGTTCGCTTTCAGCAAGTGTTGACCGCAGTTGTGCATGTAGACTAATTCACCAGTTCGCCAGTTCACCAGGCGAGGATGAGTTGGAGGAAAGGGAGGAGGAGGAGGGGGAAAGGATGAAGAGGAGGATGAGGCCCGATCACCACGATCCCTCGCTTCGCTCTGTGTTTGCGCACCTCTCGGGGTGAGCGTCTGCGGGAGGCTGGTCTGGATCGTTCCATACAAGGCCCCGAGCTCCAGTATGGACACCGCAACGGCTGACTATGTCTGTGCGCGCTCACACAGCTTTATCTATTCGCCACGTGTGTGCTGAGTTGACTTTTGTCAAGACTTCTGTTTTGCGAGCCGTATACGTGTTGGGACACACTCTTACCCGGCGCCCCTCCAGGCATCGCCATCAAGGACATAGGCAAGGGCGAGGAGAAGAAAAAGATATGGAGCTTGATGTACATGATCCGCTGGGTGTTGAGTCTCCCGGCTGCGGGCAGGATGCGGAATGAGGAAGACCGTGCCAGGGGACCGGGATAGGGAGGATCGACCAGCAGGGGAGAGGAAGGAGGAGTTGAAGGAAACAGACAAGGATCAAGAACAACAGAAGGAGGAGCGTGATGAGCATAACCATCCTGATCATGATCACGATCGTCAGAAGGAGGGACAGTGAACGAGGAGGAGCTGGAATAAGGACGAGGGTCAAGCTGGCCAGCTCGATCGAGCCAGAGGGTCCCGCCCACTCTCCCCCCTTCCCATGGCGTGCGACGGTCGGGAACTTTGGCTCAGCGTGACGCGCCGCTGGTTCTGGCTCACCACGCTTCGGCGCGACACGCTGCCCACTTCCCGGTCCCCAGACGTCAACGTCCTGAGCCTCTCCCGGCCTCCCGCCCTGCGGAGCGGAGCGGCACGCGATCCACTCGCAAGGCCCAGCGTGGCGCCGGGGCCGCCGCCGCGACACGCTAAGCAAGAGATCTGGACCGCAGGCAAAGCTGGCGCAGCTGTATACTCGAATCCGCGCGCGCTGCTGCCCCGCGAGCAGAGGGCGCTCGCGCGGGCGCGGCTCCGCCGCCGGCCGCGCGAGGGAGAGGTCAAGGCATGCGCCGCGCACGGGCGGGATTGGAACTCTCTGAGGGCCCCCCCCCCCGCGCCGCGCGTAGGCGAGAGCACCGTGGAGCTCCCTCGCGCACGCATGCCGAGTGTTTGGCAGGACTGGCGAGGGCGGAGCACGCGCCGAGCCCGCACGGCAGCGCAGTTTTGCATGGAGAGCGAGAGTGCCCGTAACCCTGGCAGCACGACGGATGCGCGGCCTCACCGAGGCTCCCGCCTGCGCACGAGGGGCCACAGATCTGGGCGGTTTGGCCTGGTGCCTCTGCAGAAAAGACCACCAATCCCTAATGTTTCTTAGGGGAACAAAAAGTGGCATAAACATAACAACTCGGAGGTCCGCTCGGATTTCTCGGATCGGCGCTGGATCCCCTTCCCTGGCGCGCGGAGCGCGCCAGGGCTCCGGAGGCGCCGCCGGGGGGCCCCAGCGCCGATCCGAGAAATCCGCGCGGACCTCCGAGTTTTTATGTTTA
>CAUYUJ010020247.1:120441-160923 GCA_963575745.1 Prorocentrum cordatum
CAAAGTGAAGCAAGACCACGGTGACTAAGCGCGGCTGAGGGCAACTGTCCACTTTCGAAAAGTCATCCACCTCCCAATCTCCTCCCCATCCTCTCTTTGGGTCAGGAGGTGCATGGCTGTAAGTAGTCATGTCGTCGTCGTCCTTCCCTCTTCCGCATGCTGCGCCTTCTACTTCCCGTCCTCACCCATATCAGTCTCACTTCTCCTTGTTGGGTACACGTCAATACACATACTTCTCAAGTTGGGCTCTGCCAGGAGTTCATTACCGTGTTCTCCTCTTCTAATGCCTATCCAACATCATCACCTCGCCCAAGCCTCTGCTCTCTGGGCTTCGTCTGACCGCGGCAGTATGGTGTTCCCGCGTTGCAAGGATGGAGAAGAGGGATCGACGGATGATAAACGTGTGCCAGGGGTGTGCTTGATCAGAACATGCGCTCGAATTACTCGTGGATGCCATCCTCAAATGCAGAGGAGAGCCAGACTTGCTGAAGCGAGTAAGAGAGATAGAGACACAAAGAGAGAGGGGGGGACACGGACAGTTATGATGAGAAGGGCTACCGGATAAGGAGGAAAAGGATCATGAGGATGGACCAGTTCGAAAAGGAGGAAGACAAGCGAGGAAGGACAGGAGGAGGAAGGGGAGGAGGAGGAGGAAGAGGAGGAGGAGGAGGAGGAAGAGGAGGAGGAGGAGGAGAATAGGAGGAGGAGGCAGAGACCAAGTTTCAGCAGGAGGGGAACTGAGGTGGTCAGGGACGGCGCCGTCTGCAAGGAGTTCAACCTCCTGGTCCGGGCTCGACATCGAACCCTCCCTCCCGCCCCTGCCCCGCCACTCCTCCGAATAAGGCCCGTCGTCCTCGACCCTTGCGCCCTCAGGCCCTCGACGTATGATCCCCCGCGCGGTCCCGAAGTCTGAGCCCCTTTTCGTTTGGGAGGGGCTCCGTGTTCCTTAGTTGTTTTACAGTGCTCCTTGGGTTTTCCTGAGGCTCTCCATGGAAAATCGGAGCTTATGGGAAAAAAGGGCCTCGTTCCTTATTTAGGGCTCCTTAGGTCAACGCCTCGACTGCATGGGCCCAGGGTTCAGACCTGGAGCCCCACGGGCTTCCCGGCGGCCTCCCGCCCTCCGCTTCGCCCCGTCCCCGACTCGGCCCCCCCCCCCCCAATAGACCTCAGGGAGCCTACTCGAGGGCACCCCTCTCGAGGATGGGCGCCCCCCTATCGTATATATCCCGGGTCTGGGGCCAGATGTTTGGTCCATCCGAAAACCGCACGAAGCCCGGAATAGGGTCGGCGGCGAGCGAGGGGGACGAGAATATGAGATATGGATGTGTGGGGCAAGATGCACAATAAGCACAATGAGAAGAAGAATGAAGGACGATCTTTCTCTCACGTGCAGACTGCGCTCCACACGCTCTCGTTCCCGAGGGACGGGCCGGGCGAGGGGGGGAAGTGAGAAGGGGCTGGCCATCTCAGAAGGCTCGGAAGTCCCCAAGCCTTCTGAGAATGTGTCTCTAAGCCTTCCCCGAAGAGACCGAAGACAGAAACAACCTTTCAGAAGGCCGGAGTTCTTCTGAGAAGCCCCGCCGCCTTCTGAGAAGGCATTATCCATCTCCTTCTAATTTCCCCCCCTCGCTCGCCGCCGACATGAAGCGCGTAGCGTGCTTTGTCTGTCTCTCTGTCTGTCTGTCTGTCTCTCAGGCCACTGTCCACTTCATGAGACTGTCTATTGCAGGTCGGTTCTCGGGGTGTTTCTGATCTGCCTGGCGGATACTGTACGCCCGCCGCCGGCTTGGTACCCTTTCTGGCGCCGAACCAACCCATCCAGATACCAAGCCAGCGGCCGCCGGCTTGGTACCCCGCCGGCTTGGTACCCCCCCGGGGGCTCCTCCCTACCAAGCCAGCGGCCGCCGGCTTGGTACCCCGCCGGCTTGGTACCCCTCCAGGGCCTCCTCCCTACCAAGCCAGCGGCCGCCGGCTTGGTACCCCGCCGGCTTGGTACACCCCTGGGGGCTCCTCCCTACCAAGCCAGCGGCCGCCGGCTTGGTACCCCGCCGGCTTGGTACCCCTCCAGGGCCTCCTCCCTACCAAGCCAGCGGCCGCCGGCTTGGTACCCCGCCGGCTTGGTACCCCCTGGGGGCTCCTCCCTACCAAGCCACGCCGGCTTGGTACCCCGCCGGTATTGGCCTCCCTACCAAGCCATGGTCCTCCCTCCCCCGCCGGGGTACCCCTCCAGGGCCTCCTCCCTAAGCCAGCGGCCGTCGGCTTGTTACCCCACCGGCTTGGTATCCCCCCGGGGGCTCCTCCCTACCAAGCCAGCGGCCGCCGGCTTGGTACCCCGCGGGCTTGGTACCCCTCCATGGCCTCCTCCCTACCAAGCCAGCGGCCGCCTGCTTGGTACTCCGCCGGCTTGGTACCTCTCCATGGCCTCCTCCCTGCCAAGCCAGCGGCCGCCGGCTTGGTACCCCGCCGGCTTGGTACCCCCCGGGGGCTCCTCCCTACCAAGCCAGCGGCCGCCGGCTTGGTACCCCGCCGGCTTGGTACCCCTCCCCCCTACCCAAAGCATCCCGGGACCTCAGAAATCAAGGGTTGAAGGGTTGAAGGGAAGGGTTGAAGGTTGAAGGGTTGAGCCCCTGAGGTTGAAGGGTTGGGGGAAGGGTTGGGGGAAGGGTTGAAGGGTTGAGGGAAGGGTTGGGGGGAAGGGTTGAAGGGTTGAGGGAAGGGTTGGGGCGAAGGGTTGAAGGGTTGAGGGAAGGGTTGAAGGGTTGAAGGGTTGCCGCCTGGGATCCCCAAAAATGCTCCTCAAACAGCCCCAAATCAATCTCAAATTCAAGTTCTGGGGAAAAACCCAGAGAAATTCGATCAAGATATTCTCGTCGGGTACGGAGGGGGCTGGCGGAGGAGGCGAAGCCTCTGAAACAGAGCGGGGGCAAAGCCGTGACGGCGCGGGCGGGGAGCGGCAAAGCACCGTGACATTGAACAAGTAGCGAGGACGGTTGAAGCGCCGACCCAGAAACATTTGTGAAGAAGTCTCAAGCACATTAATAGATTGCAGGTGAATCGTGAGGAAACCGCATCGTGAACAAGTCTCAGGCGCGGAGGTGGCACTGCTAGTCGGAGGAATAGGGGTCTTGAGGTGATGCGTACAGGTCCTAAACCTCAC
Source organism: Prorocentrum cordatum (assembly GCA_963575745.1). Classification (NCBI taxonomy): domain Eukaryota; class Dinophyceae; order Prorocentrales; family Prorocentraceae; genus Prorocentrum; species Prorocentrum cordatum. Next base: position 123,599 of record CAUYUJ010020247.1, read on the forward strand.
TCTCCCCTCTATCCTCCCCCTCCTCCTCATCCTCCTCATCGTCCCACTCTTCTTTCACCTAAGAGGGGGGGAGGATCGAGGGGGAGGGGGAGGATCGAGGGGAGGGTGAGGTCCAGGACTTGTGCGCCCCACCTGCATACATTTCAGACGGCTCGACCGTTTACCTCCGTCAGTCCACGGGCCAGTGCGTTCCAGAAAGAGCAAGTGCGCTTATTATCGAAGGACCTAGGTAACAGCAGCACGCGGCAAACGAATGTTCGCGCACCACATACAAGAAAAACACATCATGTCGCATTCCATTCTAAACTCTCGCAATAGATGCCCCACCTGTATTTGGACATAACCGATTTGGGAATCAAATGTAAAGGAGTGCCAAACGCGGAGGCTTTGGCTGCTCTCTTCATGACAGCAACGAAACTTTCGTCGATCCAACACGCCCCGCGGCGAGGGCTGAGGAACCGAGCCCTGTCAGCTAAATGCCAAAGCCAATGGAACTTTGGAGTCATGTTCCATAGCAACTCTAAACCTTCTGCATCCGCAGCTGCGCCGAGGACACTATACAGGCGCAGAAAATAATCAGTTTCCCTCCTGAGCGAAGCAGCGTTGCCAACCGACATGAAAGCGTCCTGCGCATGAACATCGATGAGCTCCTGGATCTTAGCCAAGTGCCCGAGCAACGTTCGAACTCGCAAGAACAGATCAGCTCCGCCATCGAGTGCCTCGATCTGAGCCCTGCAGCGGACCCATACGCGGAGCACAGGAGCGACGATGTGCTTGACTTGGGCGCCCTTGCCCTTCAGCTTCGGGTAGTGTTTGCGTGGCGCCTTGGGGTTCGTAAACCAGCTCAGCCCCATCGTAGGGTACTGCGACGTGCCGTCGCACGCCTCGTACTCGTCCAATATCCACGCCCAGACCTGGTTAATGTTGTTTGTGGCAGAAGCACCCAGCACCTTGTACGTCAGCAGCCACAACACAGACCCAAGCGTCCACATTGAAACGCCCAAGTGGAGGACGTGGAGTTCATCAGGCTCCAAGTTGGCGCACGATAAGTAGCTGATGCTCGAGAACAGCCTGTGGAAAGAACCTGCGTTCGCAGCGCGCCAGGCAATGCAAGATGTAACGTTCGACATCCAAACAGCCCCTGGATTGAAATTGTAAGAATGCAGTGTCGGCGGAGTACCAGTCGCGATGGTGGATGGACAACACTCGCAAAAATCATCTCGCCCATAATGCTTGAGACCCAGTCCCTTTGCAAAATAATCCAAGTCCCCCTTTATGCCCCAGACAACGAAAAATAATGACCCAGCCAATGGTGTTCGTGCGAGGGCGAACTCTGATGGCGAATCATTCTGGTTGTATACATTTCCAAGGTGGTCTGTGCTCGGCCAGCCCCCCTCGAACATCGCGTTTAAAGACCAAGCGATAATGCGCCACACCTCGCCCATCGCGTCGAAACCATGGGGAACGACGGTCGCCTTGGAGTCTTCAAAGATTCCAAACGTGTAATTCTTGATCTGGCGAATCGTACCCCCTTGTGCGAAAAGCGATTGCCACGAAATGCAATCTAGCGACTTGGTGTGGTGGCCTCCTATACCTGTCACAGGAACTGCGTCTCCATGAATGCTTATGGGAATGGCGTTGTCTTGCCACCCTGCCCTTGCAAGCATTGGGTGTCCATCCAATCTGGGGTCGCCGCGTCGCTGTACCTCCGACCAAAACGCCCTGGGGCCATACCCTTCAGGAAGAATAGTGGTACGAAAGCCATCGTTGTCCTGGGCCCACAAATTTGCCATCACCACATGCGGAAGTAAGAATTCCATTGGCACTGTCGCTACAACACTAGGGGGCGCCATCAGTGGATGCAGCTCGCGCCTCTTCTTTTGGGTCAGCACGTGCACAATGAACGAATCTGGTTTCGGTGCGTTCGGTTCACCCAAGTATGTCTTCAGCTCCCTGTTCACGTTCCCTGGGACGCAGGAGGTTGGAGGGGAAGGAAGGGGATAAGCAAGCGGATAATGGGGAGAGAAGGACAGGAACAGGGCGCGGAATAAGCATGAGGATGCTCGCGGGGATCTTGGGATGGGGAGGCACGAGGAGAATGAGGAGGGGCGAAACACCTGGTCGCTGACCAGATGCCCCAAGCCTGGCGATGTGCTCCAACATGCGAGAACCAGGCCTGTCGCCGAGGATCTTCCGTCCGTCCTTATACGAAAAAAAAGCAATTCGTTGAAGTTCGACAGCAGGTTTGTAGCCCCAAGCCCAATCCCGAACCAGTTTTCTACACAGCGCAGAATCGAACCTCGATGGCTCGACCACCTCGCCACCGCCAAGTGTTTGCAACTCCTCTAGAGCACGCTGCCGTTGCCGAATGCCACCGCTGCGGGAAAAATGTAGCAAGAGAGCCCGCCGATCTTCGACAGACCCCATCGCCTCGCAAAACGCAGGGCCTGACTTGGGCCCCTGAGCATGGCAACGGTTGGCGGTTGTGACGGTTTCATCGCGTTGACGATTGTAGCCAGGTTCGTTGCTCTGACCGACGACATTCGCTTATCCCAAAGAAATGCGTGGACCCCAAACCCAGGTACGTTTGCCCCCCGCTCTTGGCTTACAACATACAATATGTGTTGGCGCCGACAAACGTAAAAGGAGGCGTTGGCGCTGACAGACAGGAGGTGTAGGCGCTGACAGACAGACATCGTCGAACAGAGAAGCTGCAGTATGTGAGAGGTGCAACCCTGTTTCTAAAGTCGAAACATACGTATTGAAATGCAAGCGCGGTTTGGGGATCACGGGATGGTTGCATTGATAATGACGATGGTTCGAATATTGTTGGTCATCGTATGGAGGTGCCATTTGTACGGGAAGATTATGAGGGGGAGTAACGGTGCTCCTTACATGTTCAGTTGGCTGCTGCCGCAGAGAACGAGCCACGTCGCTGTCAACTTCGCCAAACAAAGTTTGACACCTCGGAGAAAACTGTACCGCTATTAAACAAACTCGCTGCTCGTGGTGATGCCGTCGCGCATCAGGCGCCATTGCTTTTCTGGTGGACCCATGGGATGCTTGCACCGACGAGGACGACAAATAGTAAGTACGAGAAGGATGAGGAGGAGGAGTATGAGGAGGAGCAGCAGGAGCAAGAGGAATATGAGAAGCAGGCAGGAGACATACAGAGAAGTGCAGTCATGGGTCAACCAGAAAAGCATTATTACTCCTCACTGTCGCGAGCCCGACCCATGCCAGACTGTCCAACGACAGGCGCCATGCGCACCCCGAATTCGCAAAACCGAGCAAGCGCGCGTGTGAGCTCTAAGAATCACTCCCTCCAGAGATCACGTAATTAATGCAGCAAAGCAAAATCCGAATCGCTCGCCTCGTGACCGATCCTCTGCTCCCCTCTCGTCATGGGCACCTCAGTCCCCCTCAGTCCCCGCCAGTCCCCCTCAGTCCCCCTCTATCCCCCATCAGTCCCCCTCAGTCCCAGGCAGTCCCTCTCAGTCCCCTTCAGTCCCCATCGGGTTTCATTTGGAATTAGGCTACCTGAACGCACAAGCTGGGCCAGAAAATCACCTAGGCACTCGAATGTTAGACCCCCAGGGTTTACAGAAACCTGAGGGTTTAAACATTGTACAAATTATACAATTTCCCACCATAAAATGCCGCCCACGAGGCCCATCGTCCCCCTGGGCCCCCCTCAGTCCCCCCCAGGATCACGAACAAGTTTGAAAGCAGTCCCTGGCCAGCGTTAAACATCGGTCCTGGGTCGGGGTTTTGCCAGCCACAAGTCACGGGAAAATAATTATGCCGTTTGAAGGCCCGACAGAGAAACGGCATAATTATTTTCCTATGTTTTTCCACACGGAATGGTCGTCCAGGCCCCCCGAGCGGGGTTCCGCCCGACCGTGGAAAAACCGCCGTCGGACGTCAGGTCAACGCGTGGGCCCCTCAGCCCCCTTCAGTTCCACTCAGTTCCCCTGTCTCCCTCGGACTCCTGGGTCAGTTTCATCGGTCGGGCGTCGATCCAGACCAAATCTCACAGGCTCCGACTGCACCTCGGAAGCCTTCGCACACCCAAAACGGCATTCAGTAACCAAACTCATAGCTCAATGGATACAACATCATCCAAACATGATCTTGTTTTAGATAGCGTTTTATTGCACACGGAAGCCTCCATCGAGAATCCATCGAAAATCCATTGAAAATCGATAGATTCTCGATGGATCCATCGAAAATCTATCGACTTTCGATGGCTTTTCGATGGATTTTCGATTGACCTCGAAAATTGCTTCAAATCTGGTGTTATTTTTTGACGGAACCGAGCGTGTCTCTCTTGAGTTTTGGTCTGGGAAGTACCTTCTCAGGAGTTGTTCTTGATCGCGCCGAGGTTCTTGAGCTTCGCCTTCTTGTCCTTCTTGCTCAGGGCGGACTTCTCGATCAGGAACTGGTGCGCCGTCTCGAGATCCAGGAAGAGCTTGGCGCAGGTCTCAAGCGAATCCTTGCACTTCTTGCGGTCAAGCGACCTCATATCCTTCGAGAGGTAGCTCAAGATCTCGGCGGAAGGACCAGCGAACGCCTTGAGCAGCTTCATCACGTCCGACGCCCTGTCGTGGTTCGCCTTCGACTCCGACTCGTCACGCTGGACCCTCTGCGCGAGGAGGCCTGCGTCTGCCGTGAGCTGCGTGGTCGCGTCCCAGGCGTCCTGCATCGTCTTCATCATGTCGGCGTCCACGGAGTCGGAGCGCATGTCGCAGATCGCCTTGGACTTGGAGCTGGTCTGCTGCATGGGCTTGAACGCTCTGTGCAGCCAAGCCTTGTTCTGCAGGCAGGAGTCAACAATCATCTGCTTGTAGTGGTCCAGGTCCTTCACATCGATGTTCTGCTTGAACTTCCTGCTCCTCTCCACTGTGTCCGTCTTGACGCGACTCTTCTTCTTCTCGTACCAGAGCTCCTCGCCATCCGAGTCCTCCTCGCACCAGACGTGGTGCTTGTCGATCGCTTCCTTGAGGGCCTCGTCGTTGAAGTTGTACAAGCGCCGCATCGTGCTCCAACTAACGCCGTCATCCCTCCTCTCAGCCTTCTCCTCGTTCTTGACGATGAGCTCCTGAGCAGCCTTCACGTCCTTCAGGTTGGCTTTCGAAAGCTCGTAGGTGGCGTCCTTCTTGACCACGGCGTTGCGAAGGGCGTTCTTCTGCTGCATGACCCCCTTAGAGCCCTTCTGGTTCTGGAGCGCCTGCTACGGGGAAGGATGAGGAGAAAGGAGAAGCGTGTCGGACGAACCTTGGTTTTCAAATCGGTTTTTAAAAACTGGAGGAGGAGGCTGATAAGGAGGAGAAGCAGGACGACGAGGATATCCAGGATGAAAGGGAGGATGGGGATGGGCAGGAGAAGGAGGAGAAGGAGGATGAGGAAAAGGTAGCGCCTGCCACTTATCCTGGATCGCCTTCGGGAGAGTGGGGAGCATCCTCTCGAAGACGTGACTCTGCTGACGAGTGACGGAGCTGGTATCAGGGGCGTCGTCCTCCGCCTCCGCCTCGTCGTCCTCGTCAGGATCAGTCGGAGGCAGCTCGGCCTTGACGACCCACTTGGCCTTCTTGGCGTCGTCCTTGTTGCTGGCGCAGCCGTAGGCGGAAGCGGCAGCGGGGCGTTTCTTAGGAGCGGGCTCGGCGGCGGCGGGCCTCGACATGACCATATCCTCGACGAAAGGTTGGATTAAACGTCGGGTTGCCCAACCCCTGCGTGAGCGATTGCCTCAGTCCGATTGCTTGGGCCTAAACGACTGAGGAAAACAAAGATACCGAGTGTAATCCTTTGCTCATCACATGCGCAGCCAAAGTCTGATTAATCGCGTGGCACCATTGCGATTTTTTTTGTTTGCAACGCGCAAATCATTATTTTCAATGGGTTGTTTTTTGGGGGGCGGGGCTCGAGAAATTGCGCAGCGAACTGTGGCCACATTTACTCCTATCCCAAAGTCGTCCCCATTCCAGCTCGTACTGCAACTCGCCGCATCAATCTGTTTCGTTAACTTCCTGTCAGCTTATTTTGCTGAGGCAGGGGTGGCGGGGAGGGTAGAGAGGAATAGGATATGGTAGGGATCACGGAGAATGCAGGGGAAGCCAGGAGAGGGGGAGGAGAGGGGGGAGGAAGGGATCGGCTGGTCATAGGAAGGAATAGGCTGGTCTACTTGTCTCGCGCGCGCCAAATGTCCCCTCGAAATGGTAAGGATGCTTGCAGTGTGCATGCATGCAGATGAGAGCCCCCAGCTAGTCAGTGCACAACACTGACAGAACATGCTCTAACATGCGTTCACGAACAATGCACGTGGTGACCTGCAGCGCCATACTTCTGACAGCTAGCGCATACTCGCAGATCGCGCAGGCGCCTCGACACAAATGCTGCCCCTCAGCCTCATTTAAGCCAGCAGTGAGTTTTTCATGGCGATGGCCTCCGAGCGGAGAAACCCCCCATCCACATAGTCGAAGTGGGCCTTCACTTGCTTCGCGACCCGAGCGAATGTCTTGCCGTCACGGTTCTTGTTGACCGTGAAGACATGCGTCCGCTTGCCCGTCCCTACCTCGTATGCCACGATCTCGACCCTGGGGTTTGTCTCGTTCGTTGGCCCGCTCAGGCGGATGTTCTCAAGTCTGGGATCGTTGGGCTGCGCCTGGGCCTTGGCCTTGGCCTTGGCCTTGGCCACCCTCTTCAAGGGGGGAGCGTCCTGAGTGTCATCCCTGTCCTTGCGCCTGGTCTTATCCTTGCCCTGGCCAACGTTGTTGGTGGTAGGTTTGCTGGCATTGTTCTTGTCAAGCTTGTCGGGGGTCTCACTGCTGTCCTTGCACTGAGCACGAGAGTCCAACACATCCTGCTTGCGAGTCGTCGGGTTCAGGATGGGCGTCGCCAAGGCCGACGGCGCAGCATCGGAGGAAAGCGGTGGTGCCATCTCGCCGCGCTGAGGCGTGGGCGCCGCTTCGGATCCGAGCTCCTCGGTCGCCGCCTCTGCCTTGCGAGGCGCCCTCCCCCTACACCCGCGTTGTCTTTTGTTGCTGCAAATGTGTCATTGGGTTCGAGGTCGCAAGCTTTTCTGGAACCCCATGGGGTTCCAGAAAAGCTTGCGACCTCGAACTCAATGACACATTTGCAGCAACAACAGGGCCTAGCCGTACCATGAACAGGGTCCACGACATTATTAGTATTATTATTCGTAATGGTCGTCCCAGCAGGAGGAGTAGGAGTAGGAGTAGGAGTAGGAGTAGAAGTAGAAGTAGAAGCATGAGTAGGAGTAGGAGTAGGAGTAGGAGTAGAATTAGAAGTAGAAGTAGACGTAGAAGTAGAAGTAGGAGTAGGAGCAGGAGTAGGAACAGGAGTACCTAGAAAGCAATTCATGTTCCTTTGAAGATTTGCAGGGATAGGGGGAAGAAGCCCAATGCGCCTCCATCTCGTCCAAGTTTGCCCAGACGGGCACTCCGAACTGAGCTGCGCCAGATGCTTCCAACCGACGATCCAACAACTGCTTGAAGCACGTCGGGAGCCCCGAAGGTGATTGAGCTACCACTGCGGTCTCCCTGGGCCTCTCGATGGGCGGGTCCGCCGACTGCGCGCGACTGCTCGCGACGCTGCGGTCTTCCACGTCGAACTCGATCTTGGAGCAAAGCGAGTTGATGAGCACCAGCTGGGCTGCACTGGACCTCTTCTTCAGCCCGTTGGTCTTCTGGACGGCCCCCGAGGAAGCCCCCTGCTGCTCGCGCTTGAACGTCCTCAACACACCCAGGACGCAGCAGACGTGCGTGCGGAGCTTGACCACAGCGAGCTCCTTGGCGTCGCCGCTGGCCTTGAAGAGGGCGTGGTGGGCGAAGGCAGCGTCGCGGAGCCCAAGCTCGAACTTAGCAGGGCACATCACTGCGTTCTTCAGGCCAGCGCGGAGCATCGCCTCGACCAATGGTGAGCAACGGGAGATGTCATCAGGCGTGATCTGGTGGGTTTTATTTTTCGGGTCGACTAGCATCTCGTCGATCGCCATGCACCCAGAGCTCTGGTGAGCCTTCACAAACATGTCTTTGTAGTCCTGGGCCGTAACTGCGTTATTGGTCACAAGACGCGGAACAGCCATGGCCACAACAATGCCAACTATGCGTTGTGAGCAAGAAACAACCAGCGGCTGGCAACCTCGAACTCAAATTTGACCCAAAACGGCTATAGGAGGATGTGGAATAGGAGGGGTTGGGGGAGGGGAGGGCGAGAGGCGAACGCAATGACGACGTGAACGTTGATGACCACAACCGCGATTCAAAATGTGGCTCTCGCATTCGCGCCGCATTCGTCTTAAACGTTTGCAACAGCTACACGGATGGATGGGGATGCGGAGTTCAAAATGTGGCCCTCGCCGTAGCGCCTCGCGCATTCGCCTTACAAGTTGATCGCAAGTACACGCGGATAGAGGGCACTTTCTTTTTAAACTGTGGCTCTCGCCTTTGCGCCGCGCATGCGAGGACTATCGCAGTGCAGCGCGACAGCGAGCACAACAGTTATTCGCCGACTGTGTGTGGTCCTTGCACCGCAAAAATGAAGGGTTGAACGGGTGATGGTTAACCCTGAAGATGGCTACCACCCTTGCCCTGAACTTGCGTTTTGGCCCCGCGCCCGTTCCCAAACAGCAAGTTTTCTGTATGATATTGACTGGGGCATTGAATTTGAAACCAAGGCAAAGGCAAGTAAGGCAACTAGGGTAACTAAGGTAACTAAGGTAACTAAGGTTGGGGGAAGGGTTGGGCGAAGGGTAACTAAGGTTGGGGGAAGGGTTGGGCGAAGGGTAACTAAGGTTGGGGGAAGGGTTGGGCGAAGGGTAACTAAGGTTGGGGGAAGCGTAACTAAGGTAGCCAACCCCAGGGTAACCCTTCAACCCTTCAACCCTTGATTTCTGAGGTCCCGGGATGCTTTGGGTACCAAGCCAGCGGCCGCCGGCTTGGTACACCGCCGGCTTGGTACCCCCCGGGGGCTCCTCCCTACCACCCCAGCGGCCGCCGGCTTGGTACCCCGCCGGCTTGGTACCCCTCCAGGGCCTCCTCCCTACCAAGCCCGCGGCCGCCAGCTTGGTACCCCGCCGGCTTGGTACCCCCCCAAGGGCTCCTCCCTACCAAGCCAGCGGCCGCCGGCTTGGTACCCCGCCGGCTTGGTACCCCTCCAGGGCCTCCTCCCTACCAAGCCAGCGGCCGCCGGCTTGGTACCCCGCCGGCTTGGTACCCCTCCAGGGCCTCCTCCCTACCAAGCCAGCGGCCGCCGGCTTGGCACACCGCCGGCTTGGTACCCCCCCGGGGGCTCCCCCTACCAAGCCAGCGGCCGCCGGCTTGGTACCCCCCCGGCTTCGTATCCTACTGGCCTTCGGCCCTTCCCGCCATCGTGCCTGGGTGGTGGGTCAGAGGCCTCATGGATGTTGGTTGGGATCTCGTGGTTGGCCTCTCGGGGGCCTCTTGGAGGCAGTTTTGAGGCATCTTGGGGGCTGTTTTGGAGCTTCTTGGGGCCTCTTTTGGGTCTCTTGGGAGCCTCTTTGGGGGCGTCTTGGCGGCCCCTTGGGGCCTCTTCGGGGCCTCTTGGGGTCTCCTGGCGGCCTCTTGGGGCGGAAGGCTCGAGCTTTCGGTCTGTGGTCCTCCTCTGGGCCCTCTCCTGGGGCCGTCTTGGGGGCCTCTTGGGCCGTCTTGGGCGCCTCCTGGGCCGTCTTGGGGCCCTCTTGGGCCGTCTTGGGGCCCTCTTGGAGGCCGTCTTGGGGCGGTCTTGGGGGCCTCTTAGGCCGTCTTGGAGCGTCGGAGAGCCGAAAAGGCGGGAGGGCCAACATCCTTCAAAAACAAATGGAAATTGTCGATTTGGACCTCTTGGGCCGCTCTTCTGAGGCCTGTTGGCGCCGAACCAATCCATCCAGATACCAAGCCAGCGGCCGCCGGCTTGGTACCCCGCCGGCTTGGTACCCCCCCGGGGGCTCCTCCCTACCAAGCCAGCGGCCGCCGGCTTGGTACCCCGCCGGCTTGGTACCCCTCCAGGGCCTCCTCGCGGCCGCCGGCTTGGTACCCCGCCGGCTTGGTACCCCCCCGGGGGCTCCTCCCTACCAAGCCAGCGGCCGCCGGCTTGGTACCCCGCCGGCTTGGTACCCCTCCAGGGCCTCCTCCCTACCAAGCCAGCGGCCGCCGGCTTGGTACCCCGCCGGCTTGGTACACCCCTGGGGGCTCCTCCCTACCAAGCCAGCGGCCGCCGGCTTGGTACCCCGCCGGCTTGGTACCCCTCCAGGGCCTCCTCCCTACCAAGCAGCGGCCGCCGGCTTGGTACCCCGCCGGCTTGGTACCCCCCAGGGCTCCTCCCTACCAAGCCAGCGGCCGCCGGCTTGGTACCCCGCCGGCTTGGTACCCCTCCAGGGCCTCCTCCTACCAAGCCAGCGGCCGCCGGCTTGGTACCCCGCCGGCTTGGTACCCCTCCAGGGCTCCTCCCTACCAAGCCAGCGGCCGCCGGCTTGGTACCCCGCCGGCTTGGTACCCCCCTGGGGCTCCTCCTACCAAGCCAGCGGCCGCCGGCTTGGTACCCCGCCGGCTTGGTACCCCTCCAGGGCTCCTCCCTACCAAGCCAGCGGCCGCCAGCGTGGTACCCCGCCGGCTTGGTACCCCGCCGGCTTGGTACCCTGGGGGCTCCTCCCTACCAAGCCAGCGGCCGCCGGCTTGGTACCCCGCCGGCTTGGTACCCCTCCAGGGTCTCCTCCCTACCAAGCCAGCGGCCGCCGGCTTGGTACCCCGCCGGCTTGGTACCCCCCAGGGCTCCTCCCTACCAAGCCAGCGGCCGCCGGCTTGGTACCCCGCCGGCTTGGTACCCCCCCGGGGCTCCCCCCTACCAAGCCAAGCCAGCGCCTGCTACCCAGCGGCCCGGCTTGGTACCCCGCCGGCTTGGTACCCCTCCAGGGCCTCCTCCTCTACCAAGCCAGCGGCCGCCGGCTTGGTACCCCCCGGCTTCGTATCCTACTGGCCTTCGGCCCTTCCCGCCATCGTGCCTGGGTGGTGGGTCAGAGGCCTCATGGATGTTGGTTGGGATCTCGTGGTTGGCCTCTCGGGGGCCTCTTGGAGGCAGTTTTGAGGCATCTTGGGGGCTGTTTTGGAGCTTCTTGGGGCCTCTTTTGGGCCTCTTGGGAGCCTCTTTGGGGGCGTCTTGGCGGCCCCTTGGGGCCTCTTCGGGGCCTCTTGGGGTCTCCTGGCGGCCTCTTGGGGCGGAAGGCTCGAGCTTTCGGTCTGTGGTCCCCCTCTGGGCCCTCTCCTGGGGCCGTCTTGGGGGCCTCTTGGGCCGTCTTGGGCGCCTCCTGGGCCGTCTTGGGGCCCTCTTGGGCCGTCTTGGGGCCCTCTTGGAGGCCGTCTTGGGGCGGTCTTGGGGGCCTCTTAGGCCGTCTTGGAGCGTCGGAGAGCCGAAAAGGCGGGAGGGCCAACATCCTTCAAAAACAAATGGAAATTGTCGATTTGGACCTCTTGGGCCGCTCTTCTGAGGCCTGTTGGAACGTCTTGGGGCCCTCTTGGACGCCTCTTGGACCGTCTTGGGGCGTCTGGGCGGCCTCTTGGGCCGTCTTAGGCCCATCTTGAGAGTCTTGGAGCGATCTTTGGGCGTCTCGGGGGCCTCTTGGGCCGTCTTGGACGCCTCTTGGGGTTATCTTGGCCCGTCTTGGGGCCCTCTTGGGCCCGAACCAGTCACGCGACAAGTTGCCGGGGACCCCAGGGGAACGGCCGGGAGCCCCAGGAGATTTGGCAATTTGGGGTCTGGTCCCCTAAAAGACTCCTCAGGACTGAGGACTGAGGCCCAGGGGATGAGGCAGAGGACCTGAGGACACGCCCACTCCGTGCCCAGAGGCACGGTGGCGGATGAACATATACTTATGTATACATATATGCCTACATATACACATACACACAAATATATGTGTATATATATATGTACATATGTATACATATATATACATAGATACACGCAGAGAGAGAGAGAGAGAGGGAGAGGGAGAGGGAGAGGGAGAGAGAGAGAGAGAGAGAGATGCAATTCTTGACGCTTCGCGTGCCCCCACCAGCCCATCCAGTAACGATCGCCAGGCGAGTTGCCTTGATCAGGGAAGTGTAGAAGCATGCAGTGGAACAACCGCCTTGGAAGTGTTTCGGGGGCGCTGAAACGGCGGGGACATGTGTTGAATGATTTTACCGATGTTCCGCACTTGGCTGGTGCATTTGGGCCGCAGGAGTGGTTCAGGGGTTGAAATGGAGCGCGGCCCAAAAAGTACAAATCAGAGAACGGTCCAAGATGCCCCCAAGATGGCTCAATACGATTTCGGGACGGCCTTGGAAGCCCTCAAAGAAGCTCAGGAGGGCCTCCAGAGACACCCCTGAAGGGCCCGACGAAGCGAAAATCTCCAACGCTCGTGAAGTTCTCTTGAAATTTTAGCGTTTCCACATTTCTCGTTGTGGACACGTCAACGACGGCCGAAACTGCCTCAAGAACCGCCTCGAGACGCCATGACAGCCTCCAGAAAGGCTCCGAATACACCCTGGAAGGGGTTCAAGTTCGACCCGAAGACATAAACACGAGCCCAGAAAACGTCCAGGGGTTCCGAAGAAGCCTCCACGATCGTTCCACGACGGCACAAGTGGCTCCCGAGGCGGCACCTTGTAACCTCAAGAGCCTTCGAGAAGCCCCGGAGAGCACCCAGTACTCAACAGGCCCCGTCTCCAAGAAAGCACCCGGTACTCAACAGGCCCCGCCTCCAAGAGAGCACCCAGTACTCCACAGCCTCCGATACCAGAGAGGCCCCTTCAAAGTTGCATTAAAAAAGAAATCCGCCTCCAAGAGAGCACCCGCTACTCAACAGGCCCCGTCTCCAAGAGAGCACCCAGTACTCAACAGTCCCCGCCTCCAAGACAGCACCCGGTACTCAACAGGCCCCGCCTCCAAGAGTGCACCGAGTATTCCACAGCCTCCGATACCAGAGAGGCCCCTTCGAAGTTGCATTAAAAAAGAAATCCGCCTCCAAGAGAGCACCCAGTACTCAACATGCCCCGTCTCCAAGAGAGCACCCAGTACTCAACAGGCCCCGCCTCCAAGACAGCACCCGGTACTCATCAGGCCCCGCCTCCAAGAGAGCACCCAGTACTCCTCAGCCTCCGATGCCAGAGAGGCCCCTTCGAAGTTGCCCGCCTCCAAGACAGCACCCGGTACTCATCAGGCCCCGCCTCCAAGAGAGCACCCAGTACTCCTCAGCCTCCGATGCCAGAGAGGCCCCTTCGAAGTTGCATTAAAAAAGAATTCCGCCTCCAAGAGAGCACCCAGCACTCAACCGGCTCCGTCTCCAAGAGGGCGCCCAGTACTCAACAGGCCCCGTCTCCAAGACAGCACTCGGTACTCAACAGGCCCCGCCTCCAAGAGAGCACCCAGTACTCCACAGCCTCCGATACCAGAGAGGCCCCTTCGAAGATGTATTCAAAAAGGCCCCGTCTCCAAGAGGGCACCCAGTACTCAACAGGCCCCGTCTCCAAGAGAGCACCCGGTACTCAACAGGCCCCGCCTCCAAGAGAGCACCCGGTATTCCACAGTCTCCTGCACCAGAGAGGCCCCTTCGAAGTTGCATTCCAAAAGAATTCCGCCTCCAAGAGAGCACCCAGTACTCAACAGGCCCCGTCTCCAAGAGAGCACCCGCTACTCAACAGGCCCCGTCTCCAAGACAGCACCCGGTACTCAACAGGCCCCGCCTCCAAGAGAGCACCCAGTATTCCACTGCCTCCGGTACCAGAGAGGCCCCTTCGAAGTTGTATTTACAAAGAAACCGGCTCCAAGAGAGCACCCAGTACTCGACAGGCCCCGTCTCCAAGAGAGCACCCAGTACTCAACAGGCCCCGTCTCCAAGACAGCACTCGGTACTCAACAGGCCCCGCCTCCAAGAGAGCACCCAGTACTCCACAGCCTCCGATACCAGAGTTGCCCCTTCGAAGATGTATTAAACGAGAAGTCCGCCTCCAAGAGAGCACCCAGTACGCAACAGGCTCCGTCTCCAAGAGGACGCCCAGTACTCAACAGGCCCCATCTCCAAGTCAGCACTCGGTACTCAACAGGCCCCGCCTCCAAGAGTGCACCCAGTATTCCACAGCCTCCGATACCAGAGAGGCCCCTTCGAAGTTGTATTAAAAAAGAAACCCGGCTCCAAGAGAGCACCCAGTACTCGACAGGCCCCGTCTCCAAGAGAGCACCCAGTACTCAACAGGCCCCGTCTCCAAGACATCACTCGGTACTCAACTGGCCCCGCCTCCAAGAGAGCACCCAGTACTCCACAGCTTCCGATATCGGAGAGGCCCCTGCGAAGATGCATTAAAAAAGAAAATCGCCTCCAAGAGAGCACCTAGTACGCAACAGGCTCCGTCTCCAAGAGGGCGCCCAGTACTCAACAGGCCCCATCTTGAAGACAGCACTCGGTACTCAATAGGCCCCGCCTCCAAGAGAGCGCCCAGTACTCGACAGCCTCCGGTACCAGCGATACCAGGAGGGAGGGGGATGGGGAGGGACAGGAGGAGGAGGAGGAGGAGGAGCAAGAGGAGGAGGAGGAGGAGGTGGAGGAGGCTGGGTAGGGGGGAGGAGGAAGAGGAGGAGGAAGAGGAGGAGGAAGAGGAGGAGGAAGAAAGGATGAGGAGGTCGGGGGGGGGAGGGGGAAGCGGAGGAGGGGGAGGATTAGGGGGATGAGGAGGCGTGGTGGTGTTGCATGTGTGGCGTGGTGCGGTGGTGCTTCAGGGACTCGCCGCCCGCCCGTTAGGGCCCCGCCCGCCGCCCGACTCGCACGCCCGTTAGGGTCTCTCGCCCGACCCGACCCGCCCGTCAGGGTACGCACGTGCCAACTCGATGATGCATCATACTTTAATGTTCCACCCGCCCGACCCGACCCGCCCGTTAGGGCACGCACGTGCCATTTCGATGGGGCATCATAATTTAATGTCCTGCCCGCCCGACCCGACCCGCCCGTCAGGGTGCGCACGTGCCAATTCGATTACGATCATATTTTATTGTCCCACCCGATCGACCCGACCCGCGCGTGAGGGTACGCACGCGCCAGCTCGATGATTCATCATACTTTAACGTATCGCCCGACCCGACCCGCCCGTTAGGGTATGCCTGTGTGGTACCCCGCCGGCTTGATACCCCCCCCGGGGCCCCCACTACCAAGCCAGCGGCCGCCGGCTTGGTACCCTCGCAGGCTTGGTACCCCCACAGCGGATCCCCCCTGCCAAGACAGCGGCCGCCGGCTTGGTACCCCGCCGGCTTGGTACCCCCCTCCCCCCCAGGGGCTCCCCCCTACGAAGCCAGCGGCCGCCGGCTTGGTACCCCGCCGGCTTGGTACCCCCGCAGGGGGCTCCCCCCTACCAAGCCAGCGGCCGCCGGCTTGGTCCCCCCCCCCCAGGGGCTTCCCCCTACCAAGCCAGCGGCCGCCGGTTGGGTGCCCCCCCAGGAGCTCACCCCTACCAAGCCAGCCGCCGCCGGCCTGGTACCCCGCCGGCTGCGTACCCCGGGCCCCAAGCGCTCCCCCCCTACCAAGCCAGCGGCCGCCGGCTTGGTACCTCGCCTACCAAGCCAGCGGCCGCCGGCTTGGTACTGAGATGCATCCTTGGTTTGTTAAGGTTTATAGTGTTTAGCTAAAGTTTAGCGGACTTATAAAGTTTATCAGCAGTTATCCAAAACAGAGTTATAAACTTTATAAACTTTAGCGTTCGCTTTAACAAGCCATAAAAATGCGATGCTATCAGAAGTTCTTGTGTTACTTCTCGCAGCAGCTTGCACTACGCAGGTTGCACCGCGTAGGATGCACCGCATACTACATAAGTTGTTGCACCGCTTAGCATGCGCCACATAGGTTGTACCATAGCACATAATACACCACATAGGTTGCATCCACATAGGTTACACCGCATACCTAGGGGCGGGCGCGTAGCACCAGGTCCGCCGCCGAATGTCGTCTCTGCATCTCCATCTGTCGTCGTGGTCGTCGTCAGGGCCCCGCGGTTTCAGCATGCCGCTTTGGGGTGGAGGAGGAGGACAGCAGCAGCAGGCGCCTGCAGGAGGAGGATGCAGAAGGAGCAAGAAGGATGATGATGAGGAGGAGGAGGAGCGGAGCAGAAGACCCCCCTCATTTCTCATCTGCATTCAGCCGCAATGGCTTTAATGCGCAGACATCGTTTCTGGATGGGCTGTGCGGTGGGGCTACGCGAAGCGTATGCGATTTTTTCTCCTGAGCGCAAAGCGCCAGCAAATCCCATCATGAAAACTCCAATGGCAGGATAGTGCCGACGGTGCCGTCTGCGTACGCGCAGTGTTCTACTGCAGACAAAATGGCTTTGGTCTCCCAACACTCCACTGGAGTCGCAGAAAGTTTCCACACTGCCTTTGCAGTACCAGGGATGCGCCGCGAAAGTTCCATAACCTCCATCAAAGAAACAGCTTCTCCACTGACCTCGAAATGCAACTTCACGCGGGCGGCAAGTATGCCGTCGGAGCCGTTCAAAAGCACAACGTCCCCTTGCGCGCATAAGCCGAGCTGGCTAAAGCGAGAATCATTACCCACATTCACTTGGATATCATCACCTTCCAAACCCAATGCGTCCAAGATCAGCTGCCTGCTCTTCTTGGGCGCCTTGCGGCCCTGCAACAAGCCGACGCCATAATTGAAACTGTGGCTCGTTATTGCTGACAGGTGATGGGCAACGCATTCGCTCAGCAACGACTTGCTGGCTGATCCAGAGATGTTCGCCAGTTCGGTGGCGTATCTCTTTGGCATTCTATGCTTCCTCTCAAGGACGAAGCAGTTCAAGAGCCTCCCGTTTCTTTCGAGTAGCTCAGGGAGGTGGAGAAGCCAATGGCATTTTGGTGTCAGGGACTCATATCCAAAAGCAGCAGTGAAATATTCCAAGAACTTATGAACGCAACCTAGAAGCCTCGCTGGGCTCACGTCGATCCGACTGGTTGCAACTACCAGCTGCGACAGCTGAACGCAAGCTATCATAGCGTCGCAAGCTGCATTGGCTGCCCCCATAGGTCGCAGGACCGTCTGAGTGAATAGCATCAGGACGCCAAGAATAGACAATAAATCAGACGCCTGGCATTTTACGTGTTGGGCCTTTCTGTGCTTATCTTTCCGATCAGCATTGAAAATGCTGTCTAAATGCGTAGCGTGAAATCTTCCAGGGAACACCCAAGTTGCCAAGAACTCAGAGAATGACTCCCATACGCCATTAAGCCCAGCAGATATGAACTCTTCGAAAGTTAGGTAGATCACGAGATTCACAACACCGTCGACGAACAGCGCGTGCATGTAGTCATGCATAAACACCTCTGTTGGGTTGATCAGCCTGTCTAAGGCTCTATCGAGCAGCAAGCCTCGTTTGGCAAATGTTAAACCCAGCGCTTGCTGCAACAGAACGAACTCTTCATTAGACAGAGTCCGCGACATGCGCTCCAGATACCTGGCATTGGTGCGAAGCTCATGGTCAGTGGACGCCACGAGCTCATCGAGATGTATTTCGTTGCAACGCAGCATGGCTGAGCCATCTTCGTCAACAACCCTTGAGTCGGCTGTGAACATATTCTTACAAAGCATACAAAACTTGGACGCGCCGTCGCCCCTTGCTTGCCAAACAGCTTTATGAGCGCCCCCGTCTTGCAACACCACGCCGACTTTAGCAAACAGCCTGAAGCTATCCCCGTCTAAGTCAAGGGTCATTCCACCGTATTGGAAATGAAAGCCATCAGGCTTGAAAAAACATTTAATAGCCTCAGCGAATGCTTGGCTTAACCCAGCAGAGAGGGAATTCACAGAACAGGAGAATTCAGTCATCAGCACAAACCAGCTCTCCTCGTGACTGAGCGCGCTCACGCCGAATTCCAAGAAGCTCCAATAAATAGATTGGAATTTTCGCTGGTTGGCTGGTGATAAGGGGTTCCCTGGTGTGACTTCGTCAGAATACAAAATCAAGTTCCATGGCTTTTCGGGCGTCGATGGGTGAAGCATCAGCTGGCGCTTCAAAAACTTCAGAAAATTCGCGCTCTCTTCGACAGCTGCCGCTAAGGATGCGAACGGGCAGGCGATGGGTATGCTAGCTGGTTCTTCCTCTGCATCAACGCACGTAAAGCTTTGTACTATAGGGCCGTACTGGCCGACAGTTGTGGTAACAGCATCCCTCGCGGCACGCATGGAATTCCGATCTATGACTTCTGGGAGCCCATTGTCCCTCACGTCCGCCAGAATTGCCGCTAAAGCAGAAGCCGTACAGTGAGGCTTGGAGCGACGGAACTCATTAAGCCTGCGCAGCTTAGCAGCCCGCGGCGGCTGCATCCGAAACTGCGGCAGACGCTGCAAAGCCCGAGGTCTGAGCGAAATGGGCTACGGACGGAGACGCCAGCACGCGCTCCAGAACGAGGGCGCGCAATCGACGAAGCGAGAAACATACATTCTTTCTTGACACGCCCCTCCAGACTGACAGCCCGTTCTCGAGAGCCAGGTGTTAGCCGAAACTTAGCACGCAGTGCTTGTATGTTCTGCGAAAAGCCTGGCTATATATATGATAGTGCAACAATTACAGTCTCAGGACTTCCCCCCAGCGTCGTCGATCGCCTTGACGGCTGCAGCCCACGCCTCAGCGGTCGGCTTAGGCCCCCCCCAGCCCTTGGAGCTCTCGGTGTAGTAGCCCGACCAGCCCATGAGGCTTTAGGCGCGTTCTGCGAGATACTCTGTTACCCTCGCCACCATTCCCGCTCGCTCATGGCCCTGGCGGCCCCCGATCCCAAGACGAACGATGGACACATGAGGCGAGGATTGGGGAGGACGAGGAGGAGCTAGGATGAGGAGGAGCTAGGAGGAGGGGGAGGAGGGAGATGGAGGAGGAGCAAGAGGAAGAAGGAGGAGGAGGAGGGAGACATTTAAGAGGTGGAGGGGGCGAGGAAGGAGGGGGCGAGGGAGGAAGGGGCGAGGGAGGACGGAGGGGGGAGGAGGAAGGATGATAAGGAGGAGGAGGGGGGGGGGGGAGGCGGAGGAGGATAAGGTCAAAACACATTCAAAACAGCCTGAGTGTTTCCACCACTACGAAGAGGGATGATGGTGATGAGGAGGAGTAGGAGTAGGAGGAGGACGTACCCAAGACACCCAACGCATAATAACATGAAACTGTTCGGGCGCGGGGAGGGAGGGGGGGTCGGCGGGGGAAGGGGTGAGGGGGGCAACCAATCTCGACGAAGCGGTGCGATGGCTGGCGGTAGTTCGCTAAACGTAATGATTTGCCGCGCTCTCTGAGAGCACGGAAGCGAAAAGCTGTGCGGCTCGTGTAGATTATGCCCTGCTTGTAGACCACTGGCGGTGGGTTCGAACCGTCCTTTGGCATCGACGGCATTGCGCTCATGATCTTTGACTTCGGGATCGGCTTCAAGTCGGCAGTCGCCGCACGGGGCTTCTTCACACCCTTTGCAGCCGCGGCAGGCTCGGTCTTTACAGCCTTGGCGGGCTTAATGGAAGCAACGGCTGCTGCTGGGCGCTTCCGTGCTGGCGCCTCAGTCTTGACCTCAGCGTCCTTCTCTGCAGCTGCTTTCGCAGCTTCCTTCTTAGCTGCGGCTTTCGCCTTCGCTTCCTCCTTCTGCTTGCCCTTACGCTTCTTGAGGGCCTCGATCGCAGCGCGGGTGTGGGGGTCCAAGTCCTCTAAGCACGGCCCGTCGTCATCATCGGCGGCGTCGTGCTCCGCATCGCCCTCGGGTTCATGCTTCTCAGCCTTTATAGCGCCCTGCTCCTCACGTTTAGGGGTTTCGAGCTCACGCTTGGCAGACGGCTCATGCTTGGCAACCTTCAGCGTCCCATCAGGAGCTCGGTGGACAGCCAAGCTGGCTCGTGGCTCTTCTTTCACGGGAGGTGATTCAGGGCCCCGCGCAGCCGATTGGCTTTTCTCTTTGCGGTACTCGAGCAACTTGTGCTGGTACTCGTAGAACAAACCCATCTCGTACGGGTCAGTCGGTGATGGGATGAGCGCCCCTGCTGGTGATGCGGTGCGTGCGTCGGCTGTGGGCGCTGGTGCGATGTCATGGCTGTGGGCGGTGTCAAGCTCTTCCTTTGCTGCTTGAAACTTTGCTTTAACACCTGGTTCAAAGGACGACTTCAGCTTGCTATTGTTGGAGCGCAACGATATACTGTCAGCTACTGTGTTGATGCCCTTGAGCTCGATCGTGATCGGCTGGTCATCATCAGGGTAGGCGGACTGGAAGATGTCTGTTGGGAGCTCCGATGGTGAAGCTGGGTATTCCAAGATGCGCGAGAATCCGAAGTCTTTTTTTTCGGACTTGAAACAAGCCTTGAAATCTTTCAGTAAATCCCAAAGTTTTTTTGGCTCTGGTGGGGTCTCGTAGTGCGTGATTGCTAGTAGGGCTGTCCCCCACCTGAACGTATGCTGGGAAGGATCGTTGCAACCGACGGCCATGGCGCGCTCGACCATCGTCGTCATCTTGCGGTTCACCGACAGTTTCGGGTTTTTGAGCACATCCCAGTCCGAAGACGTTAGGTAACACCACCACTCCTTAAGCGATTGCTTACCAGAGCCTTCTGGCTTGACGGGGCCGATGCCCTTGGCGACCTTGCTGTCGACGATGGCCATGATCCGTTTGGTCTGGTCCTCGCCGTACGGCTCACCCCTCAACGCGTCGACGATCTGGGTAGCCTCGGCTGGGCCGAAGCTTTTCATATTGTTCAGCATGCTGATCAGAGTGTCGGCAAAGCTCTTCTGGAGCATGGGATCACAGCTGCTGTTCATTTCTGCCCGAGCCTTGAAAAAGACTTTCACGCTACCGATCTCCTTGACTAGTAAGCTGCAGTTGCAGCTTGAGCTGGCCATCCAGCTGGTGTGAGTAA
Organism: Prorocentrum cordatum; assembly: GCA_963575745.1. Taxonomy (NCBI): domain Eukaryota; class Dinophyceae; order Prorocentrales; family Prorocentraceae; genus Prorocentrum; species Prorocentrum cordatum. The sequence continues at coordinate 144,510 of CAUYUJ010020247.1, forward strand.
AAGCCAACAAGCGCTGATGTGGCTCAGCCTTCTGGCTCGTGAGGCGACTGGCCTTCAAGCTCGTGAGCCAAACGGCCATGGATGAGCTGAGCTGACAAGCTACACGACGACGCTATGTGGCGCCAACAGAGAGAGAGAGAGAGACGGCTAGCACCGATACAGAATGCGATTGAATGCAACAATACCGATTCGGAATGAAACGGAATAAAATGAAAGGAAATTGAATGAAACGGAACTGCAACGGGAAGAAAATCACCAAACGGTGATGAATGAAATTGAATGAAACACCATCGAAAAAGAATGAAACATACTGAGACAGCGAGACGGAATGACATCCACGACGACTGGAGGGGGGGAGGTGGGGGGCCACCCCATGAGATGAGCGAGAGAGGCTGCGGAGCCAGGAGAAGAGGGAGTAGGGGGGTTGAGGAGAACGACGACTGCTTGACTGCTGAATCGCCCCCCTCCTCCTCCTCCACATCCCCCTCATCCTCCTCGGTCTCCTCCTCGTCCTCCTCCTTCCTGTCTTTTCATCCTCCTCATCCCTCATCCCCCCCACCCTTCTGGCTCATCCTCATTCCCCTCGTCGCCATCATCGTCGCCATCCTCCGCATCCCCGCCGTTGCGCCACAGAGGGTCGGCGGCGCGCCGAGGGGTGCAGACCCCCCTCCTCATCCTCCTCATCCGAAGAAGAAGAGGGAGGAGGAAGCAGCCACAAGGAAGGAGGAAGGAGGGTAAGCAAGGAGGAACGAGGACGGAGGAGAAGGAATGAGGAGGGAGGAGAGAGGAGGGACGAGGGCGGAGACAGCGGGGCGCGGGGGTGAAGTGAGGAGGAGGAGGAGGAGGGGGATGAGGAGGAGGAGGAGGAGGAGCAGGAGCAGGAGTAGGAGGAGAAGGAGGAGGAAGAGGATCAGCAGGAGGAGCAGGAGGAGGGGGATGATGAGCAGGAGTAGGAGGACGAGGAGGAGGCGGAGGAATGACGAGAAGGAGGAGGCGGAGGGAGGAGGAGAAGGAAGGACGAAGGAGGAATGATGAAGGAGGACGGTGGACGGAAGAATGAGGAAGGAGGGAGGAGGAAGGAGGAGGAAGAGGAGGAGGATGAGCCGCCGCATCCTTCTCATCCTCCTCCTCATCCTCCTCCCCCTTCGCCTCATCCTATACTCATTCTCCTCATCCTCGTTATATGTGTCACCCTTCTCCTTGTCCTCATCATCCCCATCCCCCTCCTTCTCCTGACAAAACGCCGAAACACCACAGAGACGGAATGACGACATTCACGACGACTGGAGGAGGGGGGAGGTGGGGGGCCACCCCATGAGATGAGCGAGGGAGGCCGCGGAGCCAGGAGAAGAGGGAGTAGGGGGGTTGAGGAGAACGACATCATAGACGAACTGAAACTGATGGGCTATTTAAGTCGGGGGCGTGGGAGGGGCGGTAAAGCTTGTAGCATTGTATGGCATAGCATTACATGTTGACGTTGCATGCATGGCATGGCACTCCACCGATCCGCGCGCATGGCATATCATTTTGATGCTCGGACTGCACGCATGACATATCATAGCACAGCGTCGGATGCATCCCTTCCCCCGCCCCCATTCACGCGAGACCTGATCGCCCAACATGTCCGCTGAGTGGAGGAGGAGGACAGGACTCTCCCTATCCATCCTCATCCTCTGTTTCATCCTCCTCCTCCTCGCCCTCCTCATCCCTCCCCTTCTACTCCTCGCGTTCATCCACCTTCTCCTGGACACGGGGCACGGAGGCGAATGAGGAGGAGGGCAAGGTGAGTAGGATGATGATGGACACAGAGTGGGGAGGAGGTTGGTTTGCATCGCGCCGCGGTCCGCGTTGTGCACGCCGACGGCGTCACCGTGGCTCTGCGCATCTGTGGGCACAGAGCAAGAAGCTCTTCATCAAACGTGGCGCACCGAGCCATGGATTTCGACGATTCGAAACGCGAGCTTCTCGCCAGGGATGTTCGCACCAGGACTTGGTTCAAACCTGCATCAAAACGAACCAAACTGACCACGCACTTGGCTCGGTGCCTAAAGCCTATGGCGCAAAAAGTGCGCAAACATGCCTGTGCAAAGGGGCGGGGGCGCCTCCACAGGTCGCCTGATTGGGTACAATGGGATGGAGAGGGTGAGCGTGGGGGGGGGGGGGGGGGGGGGGGGGGGGGGGGGGGGGCGAGGAGTGGGGGGGGGGGCGCTGGGGGCGATGGCGATTGCGATGGGGGGGGGGCGATTGCGACTGGCGGGCGAAAGCGATCGAGGGGGCGGGCGTTGCGATAGCCAGCGAACGGGGGCGATGGAGGCCGAGCGGCCCGATGGAGAGGGGAGAGGGGTTTTGGAGAGGGGCTCATCCTCACTCTCATTCATCCTCCCCCCCTTATCATTTCCTCACTACTCCTCCTATCATCATTCTCTATGCCCCACTCGGGTTAGAGTAGAGGCCCTCCTGAGAGAGGCCTTATGGAAGTGCGTGGGGGGGGGGGGGAGGTTTTTTGAGGTTTGATGACGGGAGTTTTTTTGGGAGGTGTTTATAGGTGGATCAGGGAACGAACCCCACCAAATCGGATGAACTCCGACGGTCTATGGAGGCGCACCAGCTAGCCCGACAGGCCCCTGCGGCGGCCTCACGACGGCACAGCAGAGCCCAGGCCTTCTCGAAGCCGAATTCGTTTGACTACCAAGTCTCTAGAGTCAATCGCAGCGATCCTGCGTTTGACTCTAGAGACTTGGTAGTCAAACGACGGCGGTCCTGCGTTTGACTACCAAGTCTCTGTAGTCAAACGGTGGCGGTCCTGCGTTTGACTACCAAGTCTTTGTAGTCAAACGCTAGACGCCTGCGTTTGACTACCAAGTCTCGGTAGTCAAACGCCGAACCGATATACTCGCCTACTCGAGGCCCAGCAGCTTCCGAAGCGTCGCCTACTCGAGGCCCAGCAGCTTGCGAAGCTGCGAGCTCTTGTTCTTGTAGTCCGCTGCGTGGGCCTCGAAGCCCCTGTAGTCGCCGTTCTCGTAGCACGAGATCAACGACGCACAGCGCGGAAGCCATCCTCCGTGGCCGCCTTTGCCCCTGGATGGCTCGCTCTTCCCGTCGCCCTTGCCGCCCTTCGCGCCGCCCTTGCCGCCCTTGCCACCGTTGTCGGGCGTCTTGACGATGGCCTCGAACGCCTGGCGGCCGCTCACCACCGTCGCGCCGTCCGACTCGCTGGACGACCACCACGGGAAGTGGAGCGGCATCGTCGGCGCGTCCTCGAACGAAGCGGCCGCCTCCGACCAGAACAAGATGGAGATCTCCCCTTCGTTCTGGACGTTCTGGCGCTGCAGCTTCGTCGCCCACATCGTGTCCGATGCGTACCAGCCGTCGTCGGTCCTGAAGAGGTAGATGTGAGCCCAGTGGCCGCTCTTGAGCTCGCGCTGCTCCACCGACTTCCAGAGCCACCCGCCTGAGACCTCAAGCGACGTGTTGAAGTACATGCCAGCGGCCGTCTGGACGGCCCAAAGCGTGTCCTCCGAGCACTGCTGCAAGAACTCGCTCGTGCTGAGCTCATCCGTGTGCACGCACAGCGTCGCGTGGCGAAACGGGTTGAACACCATGGAGCCAGCCTGCTCTGCGATCGCCGCCAACTGCGCGAGCTCTGAGTCCTTCGTCAGCCGAAGGCGCGTCGGCGGCGGGCCCTCGGGCTGCCTTGGCCCGCGAGAGGCCTCCCTCTCCGTGAGAAGGTCCTTGCGGAACAGCTCCGCCATCGCGACACGGAGCGGATGCGCGCGAGACCGCGCGAAGCAATGGACGCGCCTCAAAGGCGCGACTAGCGCGAAAGCAAAGTCGCGCTTCGAGCCAAAATGGTTGACGCGGAGGATGTTTGGAGAAGGAGGTGTGGATGAGGAGGTGTGGTGTGGGCGTCGTGCGTAGGAAGGCGAACCTCTTGGCCAATGAAGGCCTGTCTTGGGTGGCCGCGCCGTTAAATATGAAACCGCGCCTGCGGCGGGCGTACCATGGAGCTCTTGTGGGCCTCGGGGCATATCCCATATCCACGGCCTGTGACATGCCATCATGCTTATAGCGTTGTGACCTACCATTGGCGACGACATATCGAGGGGGGGAGGTGGGGGGCCACCCCATGAGATGAGCGAGAGAGGACACGGAGCCAGGAGAAGGAAGAGGGAGGGGGGTAAGGAGAACGACGACCTACATGGACTGATACTGATTGAACTAATTCTGATATTATGGTTTGGGGTTTGAGGCTGGACACAGCCTAAAGGTGCAAAGCATAGCATTGCATCGCACCACGAGCATAACATAGCAATCTGTGATTTCAGCAAGATTAGTGGCATGCAACGTATACGGCGCGCCCCTTTCGATTTCGACCCATTCGGTTCGGGAGTCATCCTCGCCCCCCCTCCTCATCCTCCTCCTACTCCGTTTCCTCCTCCTCCACCTTCCCCTCATCCTCATCCCCCTCCCCCTCTACCTCCCACTCCCCCATCCTCCTCATCTTCCTCTTCCTCTTCCTCCTCCTCATCCTCCAAAGCGACCGATGTTACTACCATGGGAGACCGTAGTAACATTCCTCCCTCTCCTCCTCCTCCTCCTCCTCCTCCTCCTCCTCCTCCCCCCCCTCCTCCTCCTCCTCCTCCTCCTCCTCCTCTTCCTCCCCCGCCCAAGGCGGCCGATGCTACTGCCATGTGGCGCCCAAGTCACATCTCTCCTCATCCTCCTCCTCCTCCCCCTCTTCCTCCTCCTCCCCCTCCTCCCTTCCACCCGCGTCCCCTTCCCCGTCCCTCCCTGCCTACCTCCACATTTACTGAATATGAATACTATTCTCCTCTCCCCCCTGAATAATCACCTTCCTCATCGCCCTCGCCCCCATCATTCGCAACTGTTTCAAGATCACAACGCGAGACGACAAGATCAGCACAATGAAATCGAGCTCAGCACCATGGTGGCTACGGGCGGACGCATGGCACATCGTGAACTAGCCATGAGGCTCATGATATGTGGGCTGTGATCGCTGCTGTGGCCTGTTATCGCCGCTGCGTGCATCTTCACGGGCGACAATCGCCCTTGAAGATACCCACGACGTCGACAGCAGCACGCAACGACGATCACAGTCCACAATTGGACTTGCTGCCCACGGGCATGACAGCTGCACCATGCAGCTTACGAAGCCGAGCTCGAACTGCGGCTGGCCGATGACGACGAGCTTGAGCCTGAACCGCCATCTGCAGGGGGGGCAGTGTCCATCGCCTCCACGACGTCGGGGAGAGCCGACAACTTCTGCAGGCGCCCGAGGCTAGTCGGCTTGGTCTGCGTCGACGTGCCCCCAGTCAAGGTGTACAGCCGCCTGACGTCATCGAAGATCTCGCGAACGTGCTTATTGGTCTCCACCTTGTTAGCGATCACCTTCGCGAACCGCTCAAGCGCATCTGCGCGCTCTTTGTGAGCATTACGGCTGGTTTTCATGTCCTTCAGTTGCTGCTTCAGCACGGCAATGCTGTCCTGGCGGGCCTTCGGAGCCATCGCGCGATGGCTGAAAGGGACGAAGCGCGCACGCGCTGGGGGGGGGGGGGCTCTGAAGCAGAATGGCTGAATTATGATGGTAGTCCCCGACCCCCAAGCACCGAAAGGCACCGCATCAACGCAGCCAGTCGGCTTGATGAGCAATGACTGTTTTTCACACTCGGCGAGCGACGTGCTAAGCCCGCAGACCCCAATCATACGGGCGCTGTCAGCCTCAAGGCTTACTATAGTGTATGCATATACACTTGCAGCATTAGTCATGTGACTGCTCGGGAAGCTCAGCATGGCAAGGCTCAGTACCCGAATTATGAAGCTCGGCATCCGAATCGGGAGGCTCACCAGCCGCATCGGGGGGCTCATCATCCGCATCGGGGAGCCCACCATCGGGGGGCTGCGGCTGCGTGAGGAACCGTACCGCATCCTCAACCGTCTTGCATTTCTTGTAGCCGTAGCCGTCCAGGCCATATGTGCTCTTCGGGAACTTTGCCAGCACATAGCCGTTCCTGTGATGGACGCCCTTAGGTAAATCAGGAAGTCGATCCCGCTTCTGCGGCTCGTCGAACCCCATTGACCTCATAATGTGAATTGCAGCAGCCAGCGCCTCGGGCTCGTACGCAATGAACAGGTTGTCACACGGATGGATGGGCCTCAAAACATCAATGTGAATAGTTTTGTCCTGAACTACTACCTCGAGGTCCATGGCGCCAGGATCGCGCCGCATGTCAGCCTTCTCGGCATGGCTCCTCACAAGCTTTGTCTGCTTCGGTGGCGTTTTGAACAGAGAGGCCTTTGCCTGGGTCAGCTCCTGTTTGAGCTCGTACGCTTGCTTCTCGTTCCGCTGGGCGATCAAAGACTTCAGCCCCCTGCTCAAAGCCACTGCCTGCTGCTCCAGCCCGCGTGGGAGGGCATCGTTCTTATAAGCCAAAAGGCTGTTCAGCGTATACTGCGCTGGTGCGATTCGCACGAAAGTCTCATCGCCGATAGTAGCCATATCACATGGCCTGTGAATCCGCCAAACTGGTTTTATCCCCTCCAGCTTGACGGTGCGGCAAAGTTCAAGCGTTGCTTTCTGCATTACGCTAACAGTAATTCGTGATGCTCTATCCCTGGTCGTTTGAGCCAAATGGCTGAGGTTCGATTGCGTCCTAGGAAGGTGACGCGACGTGGACGACGTCATTGAGAGGGGGCGAGGTGGGGGGCCGCCCCATGAGATGAGCGAGAGAGGCCACGGAGCCAGGAGAAGGAGGAGGGAGGGGGGTGATGAGAAAGACGACATATGCGACTTACACTTAGGCTCATCTGCCCCGCATGGCGCATCAACTCGTTGGCATGGACAGTCCTCGAAGGCTCGAGGGCGCCACAAAGACCTGCAGAAGCACGGCATGGCATCGCATATCGAGAGTATACTGCAGGGTGAACCCAAGATGGCCGATCGCATGGCATCACATAGCATGTCAGTTGCTTCGCCCCGCGGTTCGCTGTCTTCGCAAGCCCCCTTGCGATATATTCATGACGGCCTCGCCGAAGCGAGAATTCTAATGTTATCGTTCTCTCGTTCTATCTGTGACATCCCATCATCATCGCCCCTCCTCGTGGAGCCGACCATTTTTGGATGGTTGTTTGACCTGATTCTCCCCTCCCCCCTTTTCACCACTCTTGCGCGCCCTGGTTCGGCGCCGCCCTAAACGCAAAGACGCGGCTAAGGGAAGACATGACCAATAGGGGCAACTGTTGGAGCCCACGGGCTTGAGGGAATGAATGAAGCAGACGGACTGCGGGCGACCAGTCAGGATCAGAGTAGCAAATGCTGACCCCCCGCAGCATCTCGCTCCACACTCGCAATGTTTTTTCCTATGTCAGTGCAAGGCTGCGTCAACTGCCTGATAAGCGCATGGCTGGTAAACCCGTTCGCACGCAAAAGGGATGTGTCCGACATCAAAGCTTCGTGCTAGCCGACGGGGCAACAGCGCGACCTCCACCCTCATCCTCGCTCCTCCTTATACTATCCCCTGCTACTGCGCGGCAGCATATGACTGTAGCACTGCAGAGTGCTGGGGGTGCCCTGGATTAGAACTCGAGATATTGCAAAAGTGCGATGCAAAACACACCCCTCTGTAAACTAGCACCCGTGGCTGATGGATGCTGTTCAAGCCCTCTGCTGCTTCTTGACGCTCTGCTCGTGGATTGGCACCTCCTTAGCCTTGGGCTTGACGAGCATCTGGAGCTTCACATTGGGCCCGATGTCGGTTTTGTTGGTGAGCACTGGCAACATTAAGCCACCGTGCGACACGTGGCTCGTAGCCATGTTGGCTTGCTTCTTATCGTAGGTTGGCGCGACCCACCAGTGTGCAGCCACCAACGCGGCTTCATCGAACAGGGTGCTGGTGTCATTGTCTTGCGGCTTAGATGCAGGCAACACAAAAAAGTGAACCTTGGTGTCTTTGTCAATTGCATGCTCGCCAAGTGAAATGCCAGACCCATTGTTCTTCGCACTTATGTTGATGAATGGAACCACTGGGACCAAAGTAAGCTGGCCCTGCTTGATGGCGCTAGTAGTCCACACCCCGTCTGGCTTCCGCCAGAACGCCAGCTTATGCTTGCCCACGTGCTTGGCATCCAGCTCAAGGAGAGCTCGGTACAACGCAGCCTTCTGCTTGTCGATGTACAGCTGTTGCGGGCGCTGCTGATCACCATCCATCTGTTTTGACAGCACAGCCTTAGATATTGACCACTTCTGAAGAAGATCCTCAAATGTAATATCAGCCGTATGTGGCTCTCGGCTCGGGTCGTGGTTAACAGCTTCGCGAAGCTTGACAGTCTGACCGACGCTGAAGATAGTATAAAGCATCTGGACTGCAACGTCCTTCTGGACTACAAAGCACCCCACCGAATACCCAGCCTTCTTGGCAATCCATGTCGGGTCCTTATGGTCGCTGAGCGTCGCCGTGCTGGATGCGCTCGGCTTCGCTTTGGCAGCGGCTGCAGCGCCGCTCGAGACCGCGTGTTTAGACCACTCGTCGAACGTTACCCTGTGACCCTTGAGGTCGCTGAGGCTGGTCAGAAATGAATTGCATATGTCGCCCCATTTAAAATCCTTGCCCTCCCGACCCATCTTCTCCTTACCTGTGAGCTTCAACGCAATCCTCACGAATAGCTGACCTAATGGCTGCAACGCCGCATCGATGCCATCAAGCCCCCTTGCGATATCCATGGCTTCGCCAAGAATGCTTTCAGCAGTAATTGCTTCAGCCATCTTAGGCTTGCTAGCAACCTTTGTGACATCATTCTTCACAAGCAAGCGCGCCACGCCGTCCTCAACCTTGTCACCCGTGAGGTTTGCAATTGCAAGTGCCACCCGAATCAAAGGATACATGTTGGTTTTCGATGCGAAAGCTGTGTTCGTAATCGATTCCCAGAAAGCTTGCCCCAACGTAGTGTTGCAACCAAATTGCTTTGCAACCGAGTCCATGAACGACACGAGAGGAGCGCCATCGCCACCTCCGAAATTCTCGACAAACTCAAGCAATGTCTTGCTGTACTTCGCGCTCGGTACGTTGAGCGAAACTACGTTCTCGATAGCCATGGCTTTCCAATCCGCAAGCTGGCGCATTCCTGGGTCGTTGGCAATCGCCGCCAACGTCATGCAGGTCTCCAGCTCCCCGACCTCCGTGCCGATGTGGTTCTGAGTGTTTAAAGCCTTCTGGGCTACTGAGGCGAAGCCTGGGAACAGCTCGTCAATGATACTTGGGACCACCTCCCACGCCCAGCCTTTCTCAATCATGGCTTTGAATTGTACATTCTGGGACAACTTCTGCACGTCAATCGTATCTGAATCAGCCGTCTGCAATGACTTCTCCGACGTCCTGCCCTGCACCCCTGCCAACTTGCAGAAAGCCGTGGTGTGTCCACACCCGACTGTAACGTACCGCTCGGAGCCATTAACTGGCGCTAGAAGCCCATCGGCTCTGTCCACCAGCGCCTTGTTCTTAGCAACGTGCTGCCAACGGATGGGGGAGTTGACTCCAAGCTCGATGCAAACGGCATTTGATAGCTGGCGCATGTCGGCACCAGCTGCATGAATCCGAGCTGCATTGCGATGCACATTGTGCGGGCTCAGAAGAAGCCCTCCACGGTTTGCACTGTGCGCGAGAAAAAATTTCGGCTCGATGCTGTTCATTGTGTACGCCAACTTGTGTGCCCGAAGGCAGGTCATCAGCATATCCATATGCTCGTTCGCCTTCATTTTTTTCAAATTCAGAATCTTCTGGAACTCCGTTTTGAAAGCTTCGGTAAGCTGAGACATAGCTGAAGAAAGCTGCTGGAAGCTATAGCGAATGCTTTAAGCCGCAAATCCTGCAACTACGGATGGCAAAATGCAACTGCAAAATCACAAAATATATCTCGAAACCGTCGTGTCCGATGCTCATACCTCTCATCCACAGTTCAATGTTGAACATCTGCTCTGCATGCTGATGTTGAGTTCGCTGAGCTATCTCTAGGTAAAAATCACCGAGTTTTTCAGAGCCAGGTCGCCTACAAATGGGTTCGGACATGTTCTTTGGATTCCCAGCATGAGCTGAGTTAGCAAAGGGAACATATGTTTGGTTAGCAACGGAAGATATGTTTGGTTCGAAAAAAATCAACGTTTGGTTTGCATCGGGAGCTATGTTGAACCGTGGAGATCTGCTTGTGTTGGGCCTTTGAGAAAAACGAGATCAACATTTTTCTGAAAAAGTTTTTCATGTTATAACTATTCTGAGCATCATGTTATCCTATTCGAACACTTATGTTACCTTAACATAATGTGTTTGAACTTCAAATTTTGGAAAAAACTATGTTAAACTAACATAAAAAGACATGTTAACATGAGATAAATGAGTTATCAAAGTTATCACAGTTATCCAACATAAACCATAAACTGTTTAGCAACATGTAAACCTTTATACAGTTTATGTTGAACTACTAAAAGCCACGCTGGCTTTAGCTAAGTATGATAAACAAACTTACTAGCTACAGCAGCTTGCTGCTGCTTTGTGAAAGGGTTGTATGGACGTTGTACCAACCTTAGCAACTCGCTATAAAGCCCATAAGCTTTAACAAAGCCGACGTTCATCTCAGTACCCCGCCGGCTTGGTACCCCCCCCCTCCCCCAGGGGCTCTCCCCTACCAAGCCAGCGGCCGCCGGCTTGGTACCCCCCGGCTTGGTACCCCCGCAGGGGCTCCCCCCTATCAAGCCAGCGGCCGCCGGCCTGGTATCCCCCCAGGGTTTCCCCCCTACCAAGCCAGCGGCCGCCGGCTTGGTACCCCGCCGGCTTGGTACCCCCCAGGGCCCCCCACCTACCAAGCCATCGGCCGTCGGCTTGGTAGCCCCGCGTGCTTGGTACCCGACACAGGGACCCCCACTCAAGCCAGCGGCCGCCCGCTTTGTACCCCGCAGGCTTGGTCCGCCCTCCCCAGGGCCCCCCCCCCCCCCCCCCCCCCCCCCCCCCCCCCCCCCCCCTCCCCCCCTACCAAGCCAGCGGCCGCCGGCTTTGGTACCTCGCGGTCTGCACCCCCCAAAAAAGCGCTCCCCCCTACCAAGCCAGCGGCCGCCGGCTTGGTACCCCGCCGGCTTGGTACCCTTCCCGGGCCTCTCCCTACGCTCAAGCAGCGGGCCGCCAGACTGGGTACACCGCCGGCTTGGGACCCCCCAAGGGGTCCTACCTACCAAGCACGGCCGCCGGCTCTTGGTATTCCCCCATGCGGTGCTCTCCCTACCCAAGCAGCGGCCGCCGGCTTGCCCGCCGGCTGGTACCCCGCCGGCTTGGTACCCCGCCGGCTTGGTACCCCCCCAGGGGTTCCCACCTACCATGCCAGCGCCGGCTTGGTAGCCCGCCAGCTTGGTATCCGGGAACCCCTCCCCCCCCCCCTCCCGCCCTCCCACGATGCCGCCGGCTTGGTACCCCGCCGGCTTGGTACCTCCCCCCGCCGCCCGCCCCCTACCAAGCCAGCGCCGGCTTGGTACCCCGCAGGCTTGGTATCCGGGAGCCATTCCCCCCCTCCCGCGCTCCCGCTATGCCGCCGGCCTGGTACCCCGCCGGCTTGGTACCCCCCGCAGCTCGCCCCCTACCAAGCCAGCGCCGGTTTGGTACCCCGCCGGCTTGGTATCCGGGAGCCCTTCCCCCCCCCCCTCTCCCGCTCTCCCACGATGCCGCCGGCTTGGTAACCCGCCGGCTTGGTACCTCCCCCCGCCGCCCCCGCTACCAAGCCAGCGCCGGCTTGGTACCCCGCCGGCTTGGTATCCGGGAGCCCCTCCCCTCCCTCCCGCGCTCCCGCGATGCCGCCGGCTTGGTACCCCGCCGGCTTGATACCCCCCGCAGCCCACCCCCTACCAAGCCAGCGCTGGCTTGGTACCATGCCGGCTTGGTATCCGGGAGCCCTTCCCCCTTCCTCCTCCCGCCCTCCCACGATGCCGCCGGCTTGGTACCCCGCTGGCTTGGTACCCTTCCGCCGCCCCTCCCCTACCAAGCCATCGCCCGGCGTACACTCTGGATACTCGGCTCTTTGAGTCGCATGGCGAATGAGGTTCAATGGATTGTGTGGCGGTCGGCTGTCTGCGCTGAAGAACAAGAGCAACTGCTCATGAAATGGAGGCGTCGCTCTCGCCATGCCTTCACCCCTCTTCCCCCCCTGCTTCCCGCCCCCTGATGCTGCGCTTCCTCCTGGTCGCCTGTAATCGGACGGCAGAGGGCTCGCTTTAGGACAGCCCAGGTATCGGTTTCCTTCGGCCCAGGGTTTCTGTTCGGACGGCCCCCGGTCCGTTTTCGTACTCCAGGGCATTCGCTGTCCGTGCCCCACCCCGGACATCCGACGTCAAGGAAAACATGCCATGGTATTGCAAACATCGAGTCTGGGGCTCTCGACCCCATCAATGAGCTTGATTTCTCGAGCCGGATCAATCCGTGAGGGACCCCAAATGCCCAAAGGGCCCCCTCGTGATCTTGTCACGACGCCTTGATGTTAGGGTCCCCTCTGCCCCGTGCAGATCTCCGCTGCAAGCCGATTCCCAGACCCCTCTGGGGCACAAGCTCGACAACTGTCGACTACACGCAAGAGAGTGACCCGTCGCTGTCGCATCGCGGAGCGCGATGCGATATACCGGCTGCCTGCGCGCCTGGATGTGGCCGCCCTGCGCACCAAGGGTCACTCTTGCCCAGGGCCACTCCTCGCGTGTATCGGGCCGGGCGAAAGGGGGGGATTGGGAAAGGGGGGGTTACGGAATTTGCTGCACGCAGCTGGTTTCGGCCTCACCGAGGGGCCCACTCCTCGATACATGGCCGCCTCCGGCGCCGGGAGGCGCCGGGAAAATCAGCTACGTGAGCTGATTCTCAACCCCCCCCTTTGCTATCCCCCCCTTTCGCCCGACCCGAGTGTTGCCAAAGGTGTTCCGATCCGCTCTCGGCCGTGGCGGCGAGCACCCGAGGCCGTCCAACAAGGGGCCTCGCCTGCGAGGATCGAACGAGCTGTCGTCTCTTCCTCGGCGGAGGGGCGGCGGAAGGGCGGCGGCAGGAGAACGAGGCCGCCTCCGCCGGCGGAAGGCCGGCGGAAGACGGCGGAAGCAGAGGATCAGAGCCCCGAATCATCAGGGGTAACTCGGGTCAGGGCTAACTCGGGCTCGTCTTTCGGGAGTCCGAACCCGAGTTATCCCGGACCCGAGTTACCCCGGATAACTCGGGCGCCCAGAGCCCCGAATCATCAGGGGTAACTCGGGTCAGGGGTAAGTCGGGTTCCTTTTTCGGGAATCCAAACCCGAGTTACCCCGGACCCGAGTTACCCCGGATAACTCGGGCGCCCAAGAGGATGCGCCCCGAGGCGACGAACGCGTGTTTTGGGTTCGGGGCTGCCGACATCGCCCATTCTCCACGTTGCCAGGGGCCAGGAGCTTTGTCAGAGCATCTCCGACGTCGGGGCAGATTCGAGGCCTGGCCGTGGAATGTAGCATGAGACCAACCCGCCACACCCTGGACAACTGGAGGTTGGTCTGCAATGGGCCGACACCCCGAGCGCCCAGGAGTCCTGGTGGAAACGGGCCCCTGGTCCCTTTTTATCGCTGTTCTCGAAGCCGCCCTGGTTCAAAAACATCCACCGCCCGGTCCCTCCCCGCATCTACAACTTCGAGGACATCTCCCGCAAGAGCAAGCTCTGCATCTCCTACCCGGCGGAAGCAAAGCCTGCGCCCGGGAAGTGGTGGGGAAGACGAAAACCCAGAAAATATAGGAAAATATGGGGAATCTTTTTATTTGTGTGTATTTATTTGTGTGTCCCAGGGCCCCTTCACAAGCGATGGACACGAGTTTGGGTCTAGGGCTGCCGATGTCGCCCCTTCTCGACGTGCTGTCGGAGCATCTCTCCGGCGCCGGGGCGTCCCGCTCCTCCCCCCGCCCCCCCCCCTCTCCGCCGCCCGGTCCCTCCCCGCATCTACAACTTCGAGAACATCTCCTGCAAGAACAAGCTCTGCATCTCCTACCCCGCCAACATGCAGCACGAGGCGCGCGCGCGCGGCCCGGCCCCCCCCCGGCCTCGCCCGGGGGCCCCGCCCGGTGGCCCCAGGGGGGGGGGCCAGGAGGAGGGCCGGAAGGGGGGGAAGGCGGGGGGTTGGGAGGCCCGAGAGGGGGGAGAGGAGGGAGGGGGGGGAGGCGGGAGGGGGAGATGAAGGGAGGGGAGGGGAGGGAGGTGGAGGGGGAGGGAAGGCTAGGGGGGGAGGGGAGGGGAGGGGAGGGGGAGAGGAAGGGAGGGGAGGGGAGGAGAGGGGAGGTATTCTCCAGGCCTCCTGGATGGCGTCCGAGTAGACGGGACCGGAGGATCGCACCGCGTCCTCGATGCATCGACGATGCGGCTCGCTGTGGATCCCGATTTTCCCCACGCCGACGTCGCGAATGCGTCGCCGACGTCGCCGATGCATCGCTGATGCATCGCCGATAAATCGGTGATGCATTTGCGATGCGGTGCGATCCTCCGACCCCATCTAGGAGGCCTCTAGAGATGGGCGGAGGGGGGGTTGGAGGGGGGGAGGGGACGAGGAGGGAGGCCGGAAAGGGAGGGATGGAGTGGAGGAGAGGGGAGGGAGGGGAGGGGAGGATTGGGATGTAAGGGGAGGGGAGAGGAGGGGGGGAAAGTGGTAGGGACGGGGGGGTAGGGGAAGGGGAGGGGAGGGGAGAGGGAGATTGGAGGGGGAGGGGCGAGGAGGAGAGGGGGGGGAGAGGAGCGGGGAGTGGTGGGGAGGGGGAGAGGGGGAGGGGGGGGAGGCAAGCTAGGTGCGCTCGCGTCATCTCTGACGTCCTACCCCTCCCTCCCATCCCTTACCATGGCGTAGATCACATCGGATGGCGTATCATGGCACAGCATTGCATGGCACAGCATGGTGTCGAATCCCAACGCGTAGCATGACACAGCATAGCGTGGCGACGCCCCAAGGCGGGGGGGGCGCTTCTGCGGCCCAAAAAATCAATGAATCGACGCCGAATGTGGAATCACTTCCGATGGTTTCTTCGGGAGGCTGTTTTTTAGATTTTGGGGCCTATTTGGAAGGACCACCATGCCGTGGCAGGGGGCTGGAAATAATGACGCCAGCGCTGCAGCGGGAGCACGATTCGGAACGAGCGGAAGCGCGGAAATGAGGCGAGCGCTGCAGCGGGAGCACGATTCGGAACGAGCCGAAACCCTAAAATGAGGCCAGCGCTTCAGCGAGAGCAGCATTTTGAAAACAGAACCCAAGCGAAATCCCGTTACCCGGGGCATCCCCCGGACGCCACCAGGGAATAGAGAGGAGAGTAGCACTCATATTGTGTAATTGTTGGGAGGAGGGGAGGGGAGGGGAGGGGGGGCAGGAGGGGTTGGGAGGGGAGGGGAGGGGAGTGGGGTGCAGGAGCGGTTGGGAGGGGAGGGGAGGGGAGGGAGCCAGACCTCCCGCCAGCGCGAGACAGAGCCGCGGCGAGCTGTTCTGCCCCTCCGCCTCCCGTCGTCCGGGCCCCCCCCCCCCTGGGGTCCAGGATTCGGGGGGCCCCTTGGTGATGGGCCAGGCGGTTGCCGCACCGCCGGGCGAACTGCAGCCGTGGGTGGACGCGGCCGATTTTTTTGTTGGGGCGTCGCTCGGACGTGTGCCTTCTTCCTTCTCCTCGGAGATCGTCGAGGAGCACCTTGGGCCACCTCGCGAAGCCGTGCACGCACGGAGAGCCGACGGAGGCACGGGGCATGGACGTCCGAACGGTGGCGGCGAGTGGAGGCGGATCTCTCCAAGCCGTGGGCCGTGCAGCCGTGGTTCTCTCCAGGTGAAAGTTTCGAAGCCCTGGTTGGCAACGTCCGGGTTTAGATGGGGGGCCTGAGGCTCGAGGGCCGTCAGGGAAGGTGACCCCTGCGGCGCCGTGGAAGAAAAAGCAGCGACGACGCCGGTGGTCCGGTAACGGAGCGGGCGGCGGGAAAGGGGGGAGGGGTAGGACAGGTAGGGAGAAGGAGGGCACAGACATACATGCTTACACGTATACGTCTGCACATACGTCAGTACATACGCACAGACATACATACATACATACATACATACATACATACATACATACATGCATGCATACATACATACATACATACATGAATGCATGCATGCATGCATAAGTTCATGCATACATACGGACAGACACGCACACATACATGCAGACATAACGGCGGACACACACATATACATATATATATATCTACATAACTACGCACATGCATGCATGCATGTGTGCATGCATATATGAATATTGTCATGTTCACGTGCACAAATGCATGCACCCATACATACATGCATGCAAACATACATACACATACACACGCTCACACGCACACACGCATGCATATACATATAGACACACAT
>CAUYUJ010020248.1:5000-98323 GCA_963575745.1 Prorocentrum cordatum
TGTGTGCGTGTGTGCGTGTGTGCGTGTGTGCGCGTGTGCGCGTGTGCGCGTGTGCGCGTGTGTGCGTGTGCGCGTGTGCGCGTGCGCGTGTGCGTGTGCGTGTGCGTGTGCGTGTGCGTGCGTGCGTGCGTGCGTGCGTGCGTGCCTGCGTGCGTGCGTGCGTGCGTGCGTGCGTGCGTGTGTGTGTGTGTGGGTGGGTGGGTGTGTGTGTGTGTTCGGTGCTTTCGGTGCCTTGTCGCTGCGGGGCTTCCACACCTCGCCACAAACGTGCGCAAGGGCCCTCGAGCGGCGTCCGCCTGCCGAGCCGCTCTCGGGAAGGCGGTCTTTACCCCCGCCGAACCGTGAGAAACGGTCCTGCCCACCCAAGCTTCCGTGCTGAGACTGCGCCCTCAAGCACCCCGAGACGGACGGAGGCCCTCCATGACCTCATCCAGCCCCAAGCCCCGCGGGCGGGCCCTTTAAGCTCCTACCTCGAGGGGGGGAACCGAGAGCCCTGACCGCAGATCAGAAGCGTAACGCGCCTCCCGAAAACGGACGCACCGAATGGTAACAGCGACGACGCACGCAGGCAGGGCTCAGATCATCATGGGGCCATCCGCGCAGCTGGCACTCTTGCTGCATAGCCCTCCACGGTTCGCTGCACGGCCTCGTGCCGCTGCTCGAAGAGGGCCATATTGCTATCGAAGTGGGCCGCGGCCTGACGACGCTGGCCCACGGCTGCCCTAAGGCGCGCCTTGGCCTCGTCGACGGCGCCCGCCGCCCCGTTGCGCAGAGCCACGGTTAGCTCGTGCGCTCGGAGGGTACACAGCTTAGACAGCTCATCCATGTGGCTGACATGGGTCCGCCGCCGGGCCTCGATCGACTCCTCAATCTGGGCGAGGATCGGGGAGAGAACGAAGACGTCGTCGTTCGCCACCTCCTCGCCCGCTTGCCGCTGCTGGCGCCGCCTACGCCGCCGGGTGGAGGGCGCGAGGGGCTGGGTGGCGGACTCCACGTCGCCGCCGTCATGCCCCTGGGATCCGCCACCGCCGTCGTGCCCCAAGGAGCCACGAGCCTCGGGGTCCCCGCTCCCCCCCTCGCCCTCCATGCCCAATGCACCGCAGTCGCCGGAATGCTCGTCGAGGAGGCCCCCGATCTCCTTCTCGTCCACGCCCGTGCTGCTGAGGCGGCCCTTCATCACGGGATCCTCGCGCACCTTCGCGCTCACCTCGTCGACGTCTTGCTTCCACCAGCGAGGGCCCAAAGCGAAGGGCGGCGGCACCGCGGACTCGGCGAGACGCACCGCCTGCGCGAGGTCGATGCGCCACCCTCGGGAGGGTCGCCCCTGCGGGTGCACGAGGTGCCAGTCTGCGCTGCTGGCACGCGCCCGCGTCCGAGGCGCAGCTGCACCCTTGCCACCGGCTGCCGCCCACACGCTCGCCGCCCTCTGCGGCGCTCGGCGGCTCCGCGCGACCTCAGTCTCGGCGAAGGTCTGGCAGCGCATCACGCCCTCGAAGAGGGGGTGGGGGCCACCTCGACGGGACCCTCGGTCGCACTTCGGCGCCGCGCACGCCCTGGCAGCCGTCGCGCATGGCCG
The DNA here is from genome assembly GCA_963575745.1 of Prorocentrum cordatum. Lineage (NCBI taxonomy): Eukaryota > Dinophyceae > Prorocentrales > Prorocentraceae > Prorocentrum > Prorocentrum cordatum. The sequence goes on from CAUYUJ010020248.1 coordinate 6,577, forward strand.
TGCCCACCTCCGGGATGCCCAGGCTGGCGCCGTCGAGGGGGCGGTCGCCCTCCTTGTCGCTCACCTGACCCTCGGGGCCGTCGATGACCTGGTCGGTGCCCTCGCACTCGTCCATGTATGGCTCCCCGATGTCCAGGCTGGTATTGCCCTCCAGGTTGGCGCCGTCGGCGTGGTCCTCGAAGGGGTGCTCGACGTCCGCCTCCTCCTCGTCCACCGCAGCGCTCGGCCCCAGGAGCGGGGAGGGCGGGGTGTGGCCCAGCGCTACGCCGTCGGAGGAGCTCAGGGCCTCCGTCGCGCCCAGGGCCGCCGCCACGGGCCTCGCGGGCGGGGGCGAAAGCGCGTTGCCGACGTCAGCCTTCTCAGGGTCCGGCGGCGCCGGCACGCGGGGCCCGCAGCGCTCGCAGCGCTGGGCCCGCTGTGGCTGCGCCAGGGCCTGCCGCAAGGCCTCGACGCCCTTGCCGAGGTCGACGTGCGCCCCGACGTTGCGCCTGGCGCGAGCGGCGCCGCCTGGCTGGGCGCCCCGCAGCTGCTGGCGCATGGCGGGCTCCATGGCCTGCCAGCGCAGCGCGAGCTTGGCGTCTTCCTCGGAGCCGCACCTGCCAGCAGCGCCCATGCCGTGCCCAGCGCGGCAGCAACCGCGGCGGCGATCGCCTGCCGCGAGGCGCCGCCCGCCGCAGCTCCCTGAGCAGCGCCCTGGACGGCCATCGCCATGACCAGCCCCGCGCCGCCTTTGGACCGTAGATCCATCGCGTTGCTGCCGTCGCGCACCGCCGCCATCACAGGGGCCGCGACAAGGAGGGGGAAAGGGACAGAGCCGCTCTCTGTGCCCGCCGAAGCGACGGGACTCCACAGGACACGCAGCGCACCTCCCGCCCAATGCAAGCTTGAGCCAAAATGACTACGGGTGCGTGCGTGTCGTGTGTTGTGTTGTGTTGTGTTGTGTTGTGTTGTGTTGTGTTGTGTTGTGTTGTGTTGTGTTGTGTTGTGTTGTGATGTGTTGTGTTGTGTTGTGTTGTGTTGTGTGTGTGCGTGTGTGTGTGTGCGTGCGTGCGTGCGTGCGTGCGTGCGTGTGTGTGTGTGTGCCTGTGAATGTTTGTGCGCGTGTGTGTGCGTGCGTATGTGTGTGTGTGGGTATGCGTGTGTGTGGTTCCCCCCCTGGCGCTCCTCTGCCGCAGCCGGTGACTTGCCTGAGCGGGCCCGGCTTCCTCTCTTCCTGTCGCGCCAGGGCTACTCCTCTTCCTCCGTGCATGGCGGTTTCAATTTGGATGCAGCGTGTCCCCTGTTGCCAATCTGCCGGAGCAGTCACCGTCTGCCCAGCCGCCGACGCAACAAGTGTGTGTGTGTGTATGTGTGGATGCGTGTGTGTGTGTGTGTGTTTGTGTGTGTATGTGTGTGTGTGTGCGCGTGTGTGCGTGCGTGCATGCGTGCGCGTGGGTGGGTGGGTGGGTGGGTGGATGACTTAATTAGTGTGTGCGTGTGTGTGTGCGCGTGTGTGCGCGTGTGTGCGCGTGTGTGCGTCCGTGTGTGTGTGTGTGGGTGTGTGTGTGTGTGTGCGTGCGTGCGTGCGTGCGTGGGCCGAAAACTTGACTGGCGCTGATGGTGATGATGATGATGCTGATGATGCTGCTGCTGGTGCTGCTGCTGCTGCTGCTGCTGATGATGATGATGATGATGATGATGATGATGATGATGATGATGATGATAATGACAACGATGGTGAGGGTATTGACGATGAGTATGGTGCTGGTGGCGATGCTACTGCCGAGATTGAGGATGACGATCGGTAGGTATGGGGCTGATGAACAATGATAAGGATGAGGGGGAGAAAGAGGAAAGAGGGGGAGAGCCAGGGGAGGAGGAGGAAGGAGGCGCTTACAGGGGTAAACCACGAGTACATAGACGTTTACCAGTAAAGTCGCATCGACAGCAGACAAACTAAACAAGACAACGTCGACACATGTGGAAGCTCGGGGTGCCCTCCTCGGTTCAGAAAGTCAAGGCTCATAGGAGTGTCCATGAGGCCACGTCTGTAGAGGACTCTTGGAAACTTCGGGGTAACCAGCAGGCTGACCGTTGGGCCAAAGCTGGGACCTGTCTGAGCGAGGATCCTGAAGAGAATAACATGTTTATAGAGGGTGGGGCAGAAGATGTGACTCTGTGGCTTGGCATGCCCCACGAGTGGCTGCACGAGGCCGACTCCAGGACTCGGACGGAGTCGGAGGTACAGCCAATGTGGGGTTGGATCTTGACTGTGACACTTCGCAGCAGGAGCCCGAGGAGTCACTCGCGTGGAAGAAGCCCTACGAATGCAGAGGTGCCCCGAGGCCGCGCATTGCCCTCCCGCCCGAGCCATACCCTGAAGGAGTGGACCACGGCTCCCCCGGCGGGCCCCCCCTGCCGCTCCCCGCGCGGACCCCCTGCTGCTGGGAGCGTTGGCCGCCTCAAGCCCTGGCTGTCGTCGTCGTCGTCGTCGTCGTTGTCGTCGTCGTCGTCGTCGTCGTCGTCGATCAGTGGCACGAGACCGTTCGAGCGTCTGTGCATGGACTCGGCCATGAACCGCCAGTTTTGTGCTGCACTGGTTGTGGCGCCAGCGTGCAGAAGAACTCCATGTCTGGGTCAGGCATGTCTGCGGCTTGTAAAAGGGAATGCCCATGCAGGTCTGGCCACTCAGAGGGGCAAGCTTCGGAGAGGCCTGCATCCCAATGCGACGCAATCCCCACCCACCAAGCTTGAGTCGGTGGCTACTCCGTCGTCGGACGTTCGAGCCCTGTGGGTGGGAAGCTGCGTACGTCTTCTGGCTCGGGTCCCGAGGCTGAGGGAGCTTCCTACGGGGTCGAGGTTCCCGACCTCCTGGATATGTATTGGGTCGCTGCGGTGCATGGCTTCCTGGATCCGAGGGACGCGGTGCCTTGGTGCCGCTTGGAGCGTAGCACGGAGGCCAATCTCGACCAGACCCACAGGGACTTGGGGCTCCCCGTCACTTGAACTAATTAGAGTCTCTCAGTTTCGCTGGACGCGAGGAAGCCTTGCTCCATGGTTTACCTCAGCATATTTCAGCATCTCCCTCCTCTCCCGCCTCCGCCTTCGCCTCCCCCGTCCACATCCGCCCTCATTTCCTCCTCCTCCTCCTTTCCCGCCCGTCCACTCCTCCTCCTCCTCCTCCTCCTCCTTTCCCGCTCGTCCACTCCTCCTCCTCCTCCTCCTCCTCCTCCTCCTCCTCCTCCTCCTCCTCCTCCTCCGCTCCCTCCGCCTCCTCCCCTTGACCCATCCCCTCCTCCTCCTCGTCCTCCTCCTCGTCCTCCTCCTCCTCCTCCTCCTCCTCCTCCTCCTCCTCCTCCGTCCCCATCCGCCCTCCTCTCCTCCGCCTCCCTCTTCCCATCCTCCTCCTCCTCCTCCGCCTCATCCTCCTCATCATCCTCCTGCTCCTCCGATCCCTCCTACTTTCCCACACACACACACCTCTCCTCCTTCTCCCCTCCTCTCCCTCCTCTCCCTCCTCCTCCTACTCCTCCTCCTACTCCTCCTCCTACTCCTCCTCCGACTCCTCCTCCGACTCCTCCTCCTACTCCTCCTACTCCTCCTCCTACTCCTCCTCCTCCTCCTCGCACTCATCCTCCTCGCACTCATCTACAGAGAAAGTTATTTCAAGTGCAAGGCACGCTTGCGCACACACACGCGTGCTTAGCAGTCTGCCCTCCCCCCACTTGCAAGATAAGCAACGAAAGAAAGATGGGATGAAGGAACGAATACGCGCTCTCGATGATGCTCTTCTTCCCCACTGGCAGGACCAAATGATCTGTAAGCGTCCTCTGCTGCTGGCGTATCCCGTCGGCGTCTGCACCGAATTTGCGCGCTCGAGCCCCGACGCCAATGGAACATGCAACGTGAACGTCTGCTTCCGGCAATCCAACGGAGCTCCAAGAGCTCCCCCGTATCCCTCATCCTCGCCCTCCTCCTCGCACTCCTCCTCGCCCTCCTCCTCGTACGTACCCCCCCACCCCACCCCACGCCCCCGCGGCCAGAGCGTCGCGATACAGCCCCTTCCACGGCCCGCCCGCCGCGCCGCCGCGCCCCGCGGAAGCGCAGAGCCTCGGGGATCCCCCCCCGCCGGCGCGCGGCGCGGCACGGCGACGACGAGTGAACGACGACGACGACGACGACGACGACGTCGTCGATGACAACGACGACGACGGCGACAACGACGACGGCGACGGCGACGTCATCGGCGACGACGAACGAACGAACGGCGACGAACGAACGACGAGGACGCCGACGGCGAGGACGAACGACGAGGACGAACGACGAGGACGAACGACGACGACAACGACGACCACTACGACGAAGACGGCGACGACGACAACGACGGCGGCCGACCACGACGACGAATGATGAAGACGAACGACAATCGACGACAGACGAACTACGATGACGACGACGAACGACGAACAACGAAAGACGTCGTCGATGACGATGACAACGACGACGACGACAACGACGACGACGACGACAACGACGACGACGACGACGACGACGGTCTGGGGCTGAAGGGTGAGCTTGGGCCAGGGTGACTACACGTAGGAGTGTCCTTCCAGAAGCTGCGCCCTGCCGAGAGCGACCTGTGGGTGCCCGAACTGTCCCAAACGGCCGCTGAGGCCCGACAAGCGAGCGGCCCTTCGCTGGAGTGACCTCTGCTGCGCGGCCTCAGGGGGGCCAAGGGGAGGAGGTTAAACCCGAGCGCGCAAACCGCTGCTGTCGCATCGCTCTCGGCGATCTGGGGACCCCAGTTGGCCCGCACCAAAGCCGACGACGACGTTGACGGGGAGGATCGAGGATCAACCCTCGGGAGGCCTCTGAAACCGCTGGAGAAACCTCCAGACGCTTCCAGAGACCTCCAGGGACCTAAAGAGACCGACGACCACGACGTCTTCATTTCGAAGGCCGTAAGGGGACATGCCAATCTCGACGACCCTTCAGGATTAACGTTCAGGAACAAGATGTTTCTTTGATTTTGGGCCCCCGTGGTTGTCAAAAACCAATATGGGGTGAAGAAGCGCACAGGATTGACCCCCGGAGGCTTCCAGCAATTGACGTTGAACAGATTCGGGAGTCAAGCGGAGACGGAGGCAGAAATCCTACGGGTGCCAATCGTCACCTTCTCTTGTTTTCGCCTTGTTGACACTTCCTGATGGGCCCTCGACCGCCGCGGCTGGATTCGCTCCTCCAGCATGGCGAGAAGGCACCCCAGAGATGTCCCGGGAGCGTGGCAAGAATGGCCCACCAAATATCAGGGGGACGTAAGACCTGGGTACAGGAGACTCGGAAATCCCCGACGAGGTCGTCAACAAAAATGACGAGGCCGAGCCTGCACTTTGACGAGGCCTCCCGCCGCAGACATCCCACGAAACTCCTCCTCGTCAAAATCCGAGGCGCGGTCGTCAAAAAACGATGGCGAACCCGAAACCCGGTGATTTCCGCATGATATTGCTTGATATTCGGCGCGATCCGATTCAATTGAATTGCAACCGTCTTTTTGATTGTACGAACCGTAAGTTTACTCCACGAACGCTCCCACGAAAGCATTCCCAGAGCTGCCTCCTCATATGATACTCGCCCCCCCCCCCCCCCCTCGATCCGAGTCCTGGCAAACCCGGGTCTTGCGCCCCCCCGAAAGTAGGACGCGAAGGGGCTCTTCCGGCCACGGCGCGCCCCCCCGCCACGAGCAGGCAGGCTCCCGGACCAAACTCTCGGGAGCGGCCCGAAAAAGCCCGAGACCTCAGCCCAAAGTTTTTTTTGTTTGTTAAAGACCTCAGCCCAGAGTGGCCCCCTGCTTCAGCGTCATAGCTGAGTCTCCTTTGGTGGGCTTGTTTTCCCCCACCACCACCATAAGTTGGAGGGCGAGGGGGTCCTCCTCCTCCTCCTCCTCCTCCTCCTCCTCCTCCTCTTCGTCCTCCTCCTCCTCCTAGTCCTCCACCTCCTTCCCCCCTACAACTTATGGTGGTGGTGGTGGAAAACAGGCCCATCATCCTTCGTCCCCCAAGACTCGGACGCCCGAATCCGGTGCGAACACATGGTACGGCTCCCAATCGCAGATGCAGTCCCAGACCGACGGCGACCGCTGTTGGGCAGGCAGCGTTCTGTCTCCAATGGACACAATGCCCGCGGCGGCACTGACAGCGAACTCTGCTCAAAAATTAGTAGGAACTGCTGCAAAACTTCCTCCCCTGTCTTCCTGGCGAAACCAAAGGGTACCGGTTCCGCTACTCCCTGGACCTCTCCCGGGATGCGTTCCGACCAGGATTTCGAGGCGAATCCAGCGGTGGCGACGAGGGCCGCCCAGGAGGCCCGAAAAAGGGGAGAAGAGGGAAGGCCGCCAGGACTGCGAAGCAGGCATGTAGTAACCAGAGTCGTAGTTAGCAGTGGATGGTGAGGGGAAGCATCAACGCGGCGGGCACCCGAACAGTAAGCCTTTTGGCCCGTGGGCTGCCTCGCGCGGCGTGCGTCGCAGCCACCATACTTTTAGCCTCGATCCTGAGAAAAGCCATGCATTTGAGGGAAAGGTAGCGGGGCACCTGCTCCTCCTCTTGATGAGCGTGTTTTCCACCACCGCCACCATAAGTTGGAGGGGGGGTCCTCCTCCTCCTCCTCCTCCTCCTCCTCCTCCTCCTCCTCCTCCTCCTCCTCCTCCTCCTCCTCTCCTCCTCCTCCCCCTTCGCCCCATCCAACTTATGGTGGTGGTGGTGGAAAACGCGCTCATCACCTCTGAAGCCATCGGTCGCCCCGGGAGGTGCGTTCGTGTCCGGGCCAGGTGATCCGCCACTGCAGCCTCGGGAGCAGCGCGAGGCGGAGCAGAAGCGGAACGGTGCCGCCCCCGGCGGGCTCCAGAGCTGGAGCCACGCCAGGCGGGAGGTCTCGGGCGCCGAGGCTGCACGCGTGGCGCCTCGATGGAATAGAAGGAACACCACGGGTTTGGACGTCTCGGCCTCCTTCCTCCTCCTCCTCCTCTCCTCCTCCTCCTCCCCCCTCCTCCTCCTCCTCCTCCTCCTCCCCCTCCTCCTCCTCCTCCTCCTCCTCCTCCTCCTCCTCCTCCTGCTTGCCGCGCCGTTCCCGCTTGTGGTGCATATGGCCCCCGGGCGCACGGGTGCAGTTGTCACTGGGAGCCGAGTGCAATGGTCGGGCTCGTAGGCTACTTTCGCCAGCGCTCATGCCCACTCATCGCTTGGTGTATGGATGGTCAGCCAGTCAGTCAGTCGGCCAATCAGCCAGTCAGTCAATCCGTCAGTCAATCAGTCAGTCAGTCAGGCCAAGTCTTCGCGCCTCATGGGGCCTCCTCGCATCCACGGCACGGCTTCCCTTCGTCGAGGCTCTGGCCACAACGCGCCTTTCGGGAGAGGTCCCCAGGTCGCCGATCCTGACCGCAACGCCGAACAGATCCTCACCCTACTCGGGCGTTGCTCGAAGAGGGGGGCAGTAAGCGGGGGGTGACGAAAGGTGCACCGATCGTTCACCTTCTGGGCCCTAAGAGGGCTCCATCCAGGGCCCCTTTCGGGAGCCTTGACCTGCAACCCTCGATCGTGCACCCTGCTTGCACTTTCGGGGCCAAAAAGGCGTCCTGTCAGGGCCCCTTCAAAACTCCTTTCCTGCGGCCCTCTATCCCCCCCCGCACCCCCATTTATCGACGAGGGGGAAAGCGAAAAGAGAGAGCGAGGAGGGCGAGGAGGGGAAGGACGAGGAGGGGAAGGACGAGGGAGAGGGCGAGGAGGGGTGCACGAGGAGGAAGGAGAGCGAGGAGGAGGGCGAGGAGGGGAAGGGCGAGGAGGGGAGGACAAGCTAGGTGCGCAAGCGTCTTATCTGACGTCCAACCCCTCCCTCCCATCCCTTACCATGGCGTAAATATCCTCTCTATTCGCGCGGTCGGATGTCTCGTAGCGTGGCAGATCATTACATGGCAGACCATGGCGTTGAAGATCAACGCGTAGCATGGCGTGGCACTGCGTAGTCAAGCGCTATATAATTATCAGAGCATTGCAGCTAGGGGTGGCATCGCGCAGCGGAACCCACCATAGCATTGCATCGTATGCCATGGCATGGCACTGGAAATGAAGCCAGCGCTGCAGCGGGAGCACAATTCGGAACGAGGGGAAGCCCGGAAATGAGGCCAGCGCTGCAGCGGGAGCATGACTCGGAACGAGCGGAAGCCCGGAAATGAGGCCAGCGCTGCTGCGGGAGCACGATTCGGAACGAGCGGAAGCGCGACAATGAGGCCTGCGCTGCACCGGGAACAACGTGTTGAAGGACCGACAAGAATGGGCTCGACAAAAACACCGCCGAAAATCAAACTCCCGGCAATCCTGTGGAAAAGACAATACGCAGAGGGGTGCCTGCCATCTTCTCCACAGACTGAGGGAGAGGGGAGAGTAGTATTCATATTGTGTACTTGTCGAACAATTTTTGCCAGCCGAGAGCGTTTGGGGGGGGAGCGGGTGCAGCATGAAAGGTCCTCTGCAGTTACGCTGCCTCGCCCTTGGGCCTTGGGGTAGCCAAAAGATCCGATACCACTGGGGTTCGCTCCGACCAGACTCTCGTGGCGAGCCCCGCCGTGGCGAAAAAGGCGAAGACGAGGCCCAGGGGTGGCCCCAAACTTTTTTACGTCCGCGGGCACCAGGGTGTGCGAGACGGCCAGGCGCCGGTCACAGCGAGCGGCACCGGAAGCTAACACAGGCACGAAGCGGAAGAGCAAGAGGCGAGGCGAAAAGACGAAGACGGAACCCGTACAGACCATACAGGTCGGCGCGGGAGGGTGGCCCCAGACATGCGATGTCTTGACTTTGTCCTAACGCGGCCCCCAGCCCCGACACGTCCCCCAGGGCTGGCTTTGCATCCCGAGTCGCTGATTGGCGGCCCCGCGGTCCGGCGAGGGCCCCCAAAGACCGAACATGATGGAAAACCTCCCCTGAGATCCAACGGCACGAAAAGTTTGAACATTGTGACAAATCGCGACCAAAGCTCTAGACCCAATCTTTCTGCGCCGGTTTTCGAGCCAGATCGAGCTCTGAGGGCCCCAAGGTCCGCTTTGAGGGTCCCAGAACTAATCTTTCAAGGCTCTGCATGTCCAGGGCTGCATCGGTGCCTGTTGCTCCTCCGAGCCCTGCTGCTGATGGGCAACGTTTGGGGAGGGCCAGCTCAGGGGGGAAAACATCGGGATGGAATCGGCGATACATCGCCGATAGATCGGCGATAGTCCCCTGACAGCCGAGCTGCACGTTCATGAGAGGTTTCAGCTATCGGGCCCCTGTCGGCGATCAATGGACGATTGGTGATCGACTCGCCCCCCCCCTGAGCTGACCCCCTGGTAGTTTTCGGGTCATAACTTGGGCCTCCGGCGGCGGTTCGGGAAGATCTGGGCACCCTCGGAACCCTCTGGGCGGGGCGCAGCTGCCAGAGAGCATCCCGAGGCTGGAAGGCCGCGGGGAACCGACGGACGTGCGCGCAAGCCCTCGAGCCTCCAACAGACAACCCTCGAGGGCCCCCGCCCCCCCGGCGTCGCCCCCGAGCTGCGCGCAGCGGCCGAGCGGCCGCCGCTGGGCGCGCGGCCCCCGCAGCGCGCCCCGCGCCCGCTCCAGTAGCAGCGCTCGCGCCTCCGCCGCGCCGCGGCGGGCGCCCGCAGCGGCGAGCGGCCCGGCCGCGCCCTGCCGCGGCGAGGGGCGGGCGCTGGCACGAGGAGCGCCAAGTCCGCCGACCCGGTCGGCGTGTGGAAGGCGCTGCATGGGGAGCAGAGTGGAGGAGTGTGAGGAGGGGATGGAGGAGGGATTGTTTAGGCGCTTCTCTGTGGTTTCGGATGCGGTGGGCAGTTGTCACATGTTTCTGGTGCTCCCGAAATCCGCCGTCCCCGTCGGCGTGTGGAAGACGCTGCTCTGTCTGACTCGTCGTCGCCATCGCCGCCGTCGAAATCCGCATCGTCGTCGTCGTCATTCTGTTTGACTCGCCATCGTCGTCGTCGTCGTCGTCGTTGTCGTCGTCGTCACAGTCACTGGGTCCTCTTCCTCCAGCGCGCCAGCCACACAAAACCGAACCGAAACCTCAAGCGCGCCCGTCACCGTGCCTCTGGGCACGGAGTGGGCGTGTCCTCAGGTCCTTGCCCGAATCCTCTACGCCCCCCCGAGAGCGCTCCGAACAGACCCCAAGAAGGAACGGGGGAGCTTTCCTGGCCGCGGCCAGCTTCGGCTACGAACAGGTTCCCCGACCCAGGTCGAATGAACGGCCCGACAAATGGGGGCCCTCATGGGCTCAAAGTGGCCATTATTCCCAAATCAGTGTTTGCACCGATGGGGTCCTAGCGGAAGTTGAAAGATTTGGCGAACGTTTCCCGCCGATTTTGGTAGCAAGCTGGGTTCCCAAGTTCCCGGGTTCCCAGTTATTGGTTCCAGGCCGATTTCGGAGGGTTCTGGGTTCCCGGGCTCCCAGGATCCCAGTCGATCTCCTCAGCGGAAACCATCCACTGATTGGGTTTTTCTCTGGTGTAAAATCACCGTCTTGACTGTAGGTGGCGACATCCGAACCTTACCCCTTTGGTGGCAGACATGGGAGCCTTGAATACCCTCGTAACTCCTAGTCTTTAGAATCCATTAGTGCACGCTAGCATCTGGTAATCGATGATCGCTGGATCAGCGCGGACTGACGTCGATTCGCGTCGAGTTAGCGTCGACTAGCGTAGACGAGCCACGATTCGCAAGCGCCGACAAGATGGTACCGGCGGGGCCGTTATTTTGCCGTTTCAAAATCTGTCTTCTTGATCGTAAAAGCGGCAGAACAAAAAAACGGTTCGCCGAAACAGTTGACAGAAAACTCTTCACCGAAATAACATGGGTGTTAACAAACGGCAGCGGTAAGTGAGCAGGGAACAACAGTCCCCTGCATTCTTGGAGGTCTGCGGCGACATTCTTTCAAACAAAATAGTATCCTGGAAAGAAAAAGCAATGCCCAGAACAAAAACCAAGTTGATTGAAGCAGAACTGCCTCCTCCAGAAATCCTTTGAGAACGTCGAACACTCTCTGGCCGGGCCATCGGCAAGTCAGGACGCCTCGCCAGTGCTTGGGGTAGCGCAACAACGGCCCTGTCGCTTCCAGGGCCCGCAGAGGGCAGGCAGAAGGGAGGCTTGCGGAGAGCGCGCAATGCGGCACCCGAGACTGCAGGCCGCCAGCCGGCTGGGCCCCGGGAGGGCGGCTGCGGCAGCGCCCCGCGCCGACAGACGAGCCTGGCGCCCAAGAGCCCGCCGCTCGGCTTTGCCGCGCAGCTCGAGTTGGTTCCAAGAAAAACTCGCGTCTTGAAACAAGAGGAGGAGGAGGAGGAGGAGGAGGAGGAGGAGGAGGAGGAGGAGGACGGGAGGTTTTTTGCCATTTGGGGGTTCCCTGGGGCCCTTACCGGGCCCCGGGACCAAAAACCAGTCTGGGGGAAGGGGTCGGGACTTCTGGGGACTCGGTACTGGACATCGCACGTCAAGGCTTGGCTTGGACCGCAAGATGGACCCGGAAGTCGACCAGACGGCCCCAAGAAGATCGTTCTGCCGAGCCTCCTCGGGAGAGCTCGACAGAATCAAAGACGGCCCCAAGACCCCCAGTTGGGAGGCCCTCCAGAGGCCCCCACGAGACACTGCCGCAAGAGATCAAGCGGCGGTGGGGCCACGGTGGGGCGCACCAGCCAGCAGATTGTGGCACGGGAGGCCGGGGGAGGCGCACGAGGGGCGCGGAGAGGGGGCCAGAGGAGGGCCCCAGGGGGGGGAAGGAGAGCCACCCCAGGAGGCACAGGAGAAGGCCACACTGGCCATCGCTCGGACGTCCATTCCTCGTGTATTTGTCGATTTCGTGCGTGTTTTTTTTCGCCAGATGATCAAGGATGGTCCTCGATGGCCGTCGCCGAGGAAAAAATGCACACGTCCGAGCGATGCCAAGCCACGAGAGGCAACGCGACAGTAATGCAGCGCTGCGGCCGCGCCGCGCCTCGGCACCGTGGCAGTGTCTTGCAGACGGCCCCACGGTGGTTATGCCGAGCCTGTTCGAGAGAGGTCGAGCCATCCTGCAAACATGCCAATGCTACGCTGACGCGGTGGCGGAAGTGGATAGCTCCTCACCGTCGCACCACCAGACGCGTCGGGTAGGGCGGTCCGGGCATGTCTCCTGAGACCGCCTACCAGCTTATAACCCTCATACGGGATGATGCAAGGATGTCTTTCCGCCTGAATGACCCAACAGCTACGCGGGTAGAGGTAGTTCTCGCATGACCAATCCGCACAGATTACAACCTTCAAAGTCGAAGCTTCCAGGGACAGGTGGCTTTCACAACTTGGCAGGTGCCTTTCGAAATATGACTCTCGCCAACAAAAAAGCCAGACAATTTAAGATCATAATGCGTTCCTGTTCTAACTGGTCCACGGATGAATGACAGCTCAATGCTTCGTCGTGAAACGTCCTCGCATGACATTGCCATACGTGTTCCGAGGTCTCACCACCTACATGGATAGAGGGCGCCTTATTATCAAGTTTTGGCTCTCGACTGAAAGTTCTTCGCGCTTCATTGACACAAAGCCGAACACGTCCAGTAGCTGCTCGGGTGGATGAAGGGCGACTCCTCTACCCTTTCGAAGCCACGCTCTCTCGTAACTGCATCACATGCAGGGAAGTTCCTCCAAAAGAGCTGCGATGTGTGACGGTGTGTGGTCGAATCCGAACCTGGCCGCCCGTGTGCACTTCAAAGTCGGCCGGGCCCTCGCAGTGTGGGCACGCGGGGCCCTCCCCCTCCGGCGGGCGGTCGCCGTGGCAGAAGTCCGCCGGCCCAGCGGGCCACAACGGAGTGGCAACTCCTGGAGGCGGGTGAACTGGGGTGGCGTGGCTGGTCTGTTGTTTTTCCAGTCCGCGCGCGCGAGGGCGCCCCTACTGGGAGGGGGTTCCGCGGACCCAGCTGGTGCCCAAGTCGCCCCCCAAAGCGGGCGAGACCACTCCAAGGAGCGCCCGAAGAGCGTGGACCCATGGGTATCAGGCCTCACGCTGGCCCCAAGATGGCCCCAACGTGAGCCCAAGATGCTGCCAAGATGGCCCCGAGATGGCCCCGAGATGGTCCAAGCTAGCCAAACGGACACCAAGACGGCCCAAATGGCCGAACGCTGATTTCATCGGAGGCTCCCACGATGGCAAAACTCGTGATAACATGCTTGTTGTTTTGTATTTCTCGCATCTGCGGCCCCAACGGGCTTCTGGGGCCCAGAGGTGGCCCCGAGACTCTTGGAGCCACCTCGGGGCCCCAAGAGCCCCCCAAGAGTCCCCTCGGGGTATTGGGGCCCTCTTGGGCCAAGAGGGCCCCAAGAGAGCCCCAAGAGGGCCACAATACCCTCCAAGAGGTCCTTTATGTTGCCAAGAGAACCTCAGGGGGGCTCAAGGGCAGTGCAAGAGTGTGGGCAAATCGGCGCCAGGCCCCAAGATAGAGATGGCATCACGACGCCCCAAGATGGTGCGATGATGGCTCAATATGGCCCAAGATAACAGCCCTAGGCAGCCCAATGGACTGCAAAGACTCCTCACGATGGCTGAAGATGTGCCCCTCGGAGATCCCCAGGACAGGCCCAAATGATCGACAAGCCATGCGTCCTGCTGTTTTGGGCCATCTCGCCCTGGCGGTCTCCAATCGATGCTCGGACCCCACGAGGTGGCCCCAAGAGAGCCCCAAACGAGACCTGAAACGACCCCACGACCCTGCAAGAGAGCCTACACATGCACAAAGACGCCCGAAGGGACCCTCCAAACGGCACCGAAGAGCGCGGGCAAGGGTGACGAGTAATATTATGACCCCAGGGTTGGCCCCGAAGGCCTCGGTATGGCGCCACAGTGGCCCAAGCTGGTCTAAGACAACATGGCTCAAGATGGCCGTCGAACCTTTCCCCGAACGCTCAGGAGTAACCATAACCATTTGACAAAACCAATGATACTGATGATCATGGAGTTCTCGCCCTTGCGGGCGGGTGTCCATAGCCCCGATGTGACCCCAAGAAGCCTCCAAGGATGCCCAGAAGAGTCCTGAGAGGGCCCCCAGATAGCCAATCCCAGAAGAGAGCCCAAGAGGGAGCCAAGAGGGCACCAAGAGAAACACACAGCGGCCCAAGAGCTTGGGATCACTGGGCAGCAAGACCCAAACGCCTCCGAAAACCACCTAGGAACCGCCAGGGGCCTTCGAAAAACGCTGAGCACACCACGCCGCCGCCGACGACGACGACGGCGACGAAGGCGGCGGCGGCGACGGCGGCGGAGATGGCGGCGACGGCGACGACGACGACGACGACGGCGGCGGCAGCGACGGCGACAGCGACGGCGCTGGCAGGACGACGAAGGCGGAACGACGGCGCCGACGGTCGGCGGCGGCGACGGCGGAGGCCGTCGCGGCGGCGGCGCGGCGAGCCGTCCTCGGCGCGTCTCGCCACCCCCGCCGCGAGAACGCGGCACCCCGCGACGAGCTCCTCGAGCGCGGCCTCGGCCTGGGCGCGCCCCGCGGGGGCACCGATCGTCGGGGCCGCCGTCGTCGTCGTCGTCGTCGTCGTCGTCGTCGTCGTCGTCGTCGTCGTCGTCGTCGTCGTCGTCGTCGCTGGCGGCCTCGTCGTCGTCGTCGTTGTCGTCGTCATCGTCGTCGTCGTCGTCGCTGGCGGCCTCGTCGTCGTCGTCGTCGGCGGCGTCGTCGTCGTCGGCGTCGTCGTCGTCGTGGTCGTCGTCGTCGTCGTAGTGGTTGGAGACGTCGTCGTCGTCGTCGTCGCTGGCGACGTTGTCGTTGTCGGCATCGGCGACGGCGGCGGCTGCGGCGGCTTCGACGAGGACGGCGGCGGAGTCAATGATGGCGGCGGCGACGACTCCTCTTTCTCTTCTACCTTTGGGCCCTAGGGGAGGGTCCCCCTCGTGCGCGACGGCTGGATCCGCCTCAAAATCATGGTCAGATGCCTTGCAGGAAAAATGAGGAAGGCGCGGGACGACAACGACGACGACGACGGCGACGACGACGACCACGAGAAAGACGACCACCAAAGCGACAACGGGGACGACCAGGACGACGAGGACTACGCCGGGCCGAACATGAGGAGGAGGAGGAGGAGGAGGAGGAGGAGGAAGAGGAGGAAGAGTAGGAGGGCATGGAGGAGGAGGAGGAGACGAGCGTGCCAGCAGAACAGGGTGCCACCTCACGAGCCCGCCTCAGGCGGAGAGCACATGCGGACCGACCGCAGTGCCGCCCGAGCAGTTGGGTTCCACTGCTGTGGGGGTGCAGGACTGCGCGAACGAAAACCTGAGGAACCCTTCTACAAATCCCACCAGCCCTCTGGGCGCAAGTGGTTTAGAGAGCCCGTTCTGTTCCACCCCCTGCTTCCCTTCGGGGAGGCGTTTACCCCTCCCCCTGCCTCCTCCCCCTGGGCCTGGAGGGGGGGGGGCGCGGGTGGTTGGAGCGTCTGTGTGGGCCTAAGATGGCGCTAGGACAGCCCAAGAGAGCTCAAGATGACCTCCAAGATCGCTCAAGATAGCCCTCGATGGCTCAATATAGCTCCTAACAAGCCTACACGAGGCTCCAAGACCGCCCCAAGACGGCTCCGAGTGGCCGTGGAACCTCCCAAGGACGTCCCCGAGTGGCCAAAATCCTACAAAAACCTGAGGACAATCAACGCTGTTTGCCTTCCCGCCTTTTCGCTCTCAAGTGGCTCTTGAGGCTTCAAGATGGCCCCAGGATGACCCAACAGAGCCCCAAGACGGGCCCCAGAGAGGCCCAAGACGGGCCCACGAGCGCCCAAGAGCGGCCCGAGAGGGCCCCAAGAGGCGACTTTTCGGCATCCGAAGGGGGAGCGCAATTGACGCCGCGCTCCTTTTTGAGCCGTGGCCTCCAAATTGGTCCCAAGAGACCTCCCAGAGCCTCCCAAACAGCCCCAAGAGGGCCCCAAGACCCCAAAAACTAGTCTGGCGAAGGACCGAACCATATGCAGTTGCGAGCACCATCGTTGCATGCAGCGCATTCGGAGGAGCTCCCTCTAGGGCCACGAAGCGTGTGAGGGGTTTGCCAACATGTGACTGGTGGGCGCATGCGAAAGCAGCCATTGGTGCCTTCGGTGGAGCTCCCTATGGGGCCACGAAACGTGTGAGGGGTGTGCCGAAGTGGGTGTGCGTAACGCATGCAGGCGGTGGCACTGGGGCCTTCGGTGGAGCTCCCTATGGGGCCACGGAACGTGTGAGGAGTGTGCCGAAATTGGCGTGCGTAACGCATGCGGGCGGTGGCACACTGGGGCCTTTAGTGGAGCTCTCTATGGTGCCACGAAGCGTGGGAGGGGTGTGCCGAAGTGGGTGTGCGTAACGCATGCGGCCCGTGGCTCTGGGGCCTTCGGTGGAGCTCGCTACGGGGCCACGAAAAGCGGGAGGGGTGTGCCGAAGTGGGTGTGCCTGACGTATGCGGGCGGTGCCACTGGGGCCCGGTGGAGCTCTTCATGGGGCAACGAACCGTGTTAGAAGTGTGCCGAAGTGGGTGTGGCATGCGGGCGGTGGCACCGTGGCTTTCGGTGGAGCTCCCTATGGGGCCACGAAGCGTGTGAGGGGTGTGGGGGACGCATGTGGACGGTGGCGCTGGGGCCTTTGGTGGAACTCCCTATGGAACCACAGAACGTGTGAGGGGTGTGCCGAAATGGGTGCGGGGGACGCATGTGGACGGTGGCACTGGGGCCTTTGGTGGAGCTCCCTATGGAGCCACGAAACGTGTGAGGGGTGTGCCGAAATGGGTGCGGGGGACGCATGTGAACGGTGGCGCGGGGGCCTTCGGTGGAGCTCCCTATGGGGCCACAGAACGTGTGAGGGGTGTGCCGAAATGGGTGCGGGGGGGCCGCATGTGGACGGTGGTAGTGGGGCCTTCGGTGGAGTACATATGGGGCCACAAAATGTGTGAGGGGTGTGCCGAAATGGGTGTGGGGGGAAACGCATGTGAACGGTGGCACTGGGGCCTTCGGTGGAGCTCCCTATGGGGCCACAGAACGCGTGAGAGGTGTGCCGAAATTTGTGTGGGAGGCGCATGTGGACGGTGGCGCGGGGGCCCTCGGTGGAGTACATATGGGGCCACGAAACGTGTGAAGGGTGTGCCGAAATGGGTGCGGGGGACGCATGTGGACGTTGGCACTGGGGCCTTCGGTGGAGCTCCCCATTGGGCCACGAAGCGTGTGAGGGGTGTGCCGAAATGGGTGCGGGGGACGCAGGTGGACGGCAGCACTGGGGCCTTCAGTGGAGCTCCCTATGGGGCCACGAAACGCTGTACTGGGTGGGTGAAACGCAGGAAGGAGGGAGGAGGGGAAGGAGGCAGGGGGGAGGAGGAAGGAGAACGCGGGGACCGTCTCTTCAAAACGAGGACCCAACACCACAGGATGGTTAGGACAAACCCCGAGGGTGCCCCAAGAGGCACCACGAGGACCCCAAAATAATCCAAAGACCTGCAACATAGCCCCCAGGAGGTGGGCGGAAGAGGAAGAGATATGCGAGAGCAGGAGGAGACACGCCCGAAAGTCACGACCATCGGTGTGCGTCGCAAAAGGTGCTGTTTTGGGATGGGCTGGCGTGGTGGGGATACTTTTTTGGTTCGCGGCTCCAAGGAGACGTCCAGGGAGCGGGCTTCACGCCTGGGGCACAGAGCGAGATAATTGGCCGCAGAGGCACGTAGGCCGCTGAGGCGAGTGCACATGCCAGGGACAAAATGACCCTCTTTGGGGGTGACCGGCGCACTCATCCTAGCGGGTGGGGACGCAAGCGCGGCACCGGCGGCGGACGGGAAGGAGAAGTCGCCCTACGGCGCCAAGCTCCAGCCGAACCACACATCAAGAAGAGGGGCAAGGAGCACGGACCGTACTGTAGCAGCACGGTGAAGTCGCCCTGTCGGCGCCAAGCTCCGGCCGAGACACACGGAAGCGAGGCTAGAGGAAAGCGGGAGAGTCGCTGCGGACGCCAGACGGGCACCCAACGACAGAAGCGTGAACAATTTGAAGGACCCGCTTTGATCAACTTTGCAAACACGACAAGGACGAACCGGGCGACGACAAGTGCTCCCCTGCGCAGAGACCTGGCCTAATGACATAGCCATGAGTCAACACGCCGTCCTAATAGCTAAGTCGAGGTACCGTACATAGTCTGGGGCGCGAGCCCTGCGCGACACGCCCCCACTGGCACGGCCGGAGGAGCGCTATCATTTTTGTTTCCCCCTACCTAGGCTCTGCCCATCTTAGCTTATTTCATCTTAGCTTAGCTTAGCTTCATCTTAGCTCAGGTTGATCTTAGCTTAGCTTACCTTCATCTTAGCTTCGCCGAGCTTTAGCATAGCAGAGCACTGCATAGCATAGCAGAGCGTAGCATTGCATAGCGCAGCACATCATATCATAGCATAGCCCAGCATAGCATAGCATAGCGCAGCATAACATAGCATAGCATAACATATATTAGCATAGCACAGCGCAACATGATATAGCATAGCTTAGCATAGCATAGCGCAGCATAGCACAGCATAACATGGGTGTCATTTCCTACCTAGGCTCTGCCTAGAGGGTTAGCTTAGCTTAGCTTAGCTTAGCTTAGCATAGCGCAGCGCTGAATTAGCATAGCATAGCATAACATAGCCAATCATAGCATAGCATTGCATAGCATAGCGCAGCATAGCATAGGATATCATAGCTTAACATAGCATAGCATATCATAGCTTAGCATAGCACAGCGCAGTATGACTTAGCATAGCTTAGCATAGCTAAGCATAACACAGCATAGCATAGCATAGCGCAGCATAGCATAGCATAGCATAGCATAGCATAGCGCAGCATAGCATGGCATGGCATAGCATGGCATAGCAACTAATGCTGCTTTCCTAGGGGCTCCAACTGCTAGGTAGGGTCGCACTGGGGTAATTCATTGGATCCTCTCTTCGCGACCCCAGTATGTGATCCCGAGAGTTCTGAAGGTACGCTTGGCGCCCGATCAGGTTAAAATGGGCACGAAACAGATAACTATGTCAAAAAAGAAGAGGAGCCTCGAAAGATACCTGTGCCAACTCCCGTCCACAACCAGCCTGCGCTATCAGCCTGGCCGTGGCCTGGAAATTGAGACAGCCCGGACTCGGTGGTCCAACCAACCCCTGCAGACGGCGGAGGACCCTGAGATCGTGGCGTCTCTTCGAGCCGGGCGCTTCGCCCAGTTTCGTGCCACAGGACCCTCACAGGTCGATCCGACCCGAAAAATGATGCAGAAAGAGGGGTCTGGGGATCTGGTCGCGATGTCTCTTGATGTTTCAATTGTTTCGCGCCGTCGGATCTCGGGGGGGGGGGAAGGAGGCAGAAGGAACGCGCGCACACGGCCAGCATGTCCCTCAGCCTGACACGCGCGGGAGCGACCCAGGGGAGCTAGATCCGCGGGCTGCCCGCCATCATCGCCAGGTCGTGCTGCCGGTGCCAGACGAGCTGCTCGGAGCCGGGGGGCACGGGACTCACGACCCTCCGCAGTGGATGTCCGAATCGTGCTGCTGCTGCTACTGCTGCTGCTGCTCACCCTCATGCTGCTTTCGTAGCGGGGCTGCGCACACTGACGCTCGTCCCGTCGTTCTCGGAGGAGCAGTGGAAGAAAAACTTGGCATGGGACTCCCGTGGGCCACTCTCTTGGCCAAATTTCATGGTGGGTTGCTCTTGCTCCTGCTCCTCCTGTTTGTCTGCATGCATGTCCTCCTCTTTGTTTGCATTGCATTGCATTGCAGACGCATAGCGTTGCAATCGCACTCTTCCCTCCCATCCTCGCAACAGGACCCCTTTGGAAAACATTCCAAAGGGATTCCAGTGGAACGCCTCACAGCAGGAATCCTTTGGAAACCGCAACAAAGGGATTCGATTGGAAAGCGCCACACAGGGATGTGGGAAGCGAAAAACCAAAAAAACACAAGGAAAAACCAAAAAAACCAAAGAAACCAAACACCAACAGCCGAAAAACCAAAAAAACACAAGGAAAAACCAAAAAAAACAAAAAAAACAAAGTTTACAACACTTTCGCTGTCAGGGCGGTGGGGGTGGACGAAGTATCGAAATCTTTGGTTTTTTTGTTTTTTTTGGTTTTTCCTTGTGTTTTTTTGGTTTTTCGGCTGTTGGTGTTTGGTTTCTTTGTTTTTTTTGGTTTTTCCTTGTGTTTTTTTTGGTTTTTCGCTTCCGCCACCCCTCCCCCTGGGGAGCGGGCGGCTCCAGGAGGCCCCAGGAGGCCCCAGAGAGGCCCCAGAGAGGCCCCAGGAGACCCCTGGAGGAGACCCAGGAGGGAACCCAGGGGCATCGCAAATTCAATGTCCCTTCGATGCCCCTCCCCTCTCCTCACCTCTCTCTCCCTCAACCAAGTTTTCTGGTTACCCTCTCTTTCGTGCCCGCCATCCCCTTCCCGCGACGGCAGCAGACTCAAGGCCCAGCTGGTTGCTGAGGATGGGTGCCTTTCGGGTGCCTTGCGGGTGCCTTGCGGGTGCCTTAGCAATTAGCGGAGTGCATTGCGAGTATACACGTGCCGCGCAACTCCCCAAATATACCATTCAGAAGGGGGAAACGCTCGAGAATTTTTTTTTGGGGTTTTTTTTGTTGTTGCCGTTGCATATGAACGGAAAGCGAAGCATTTCTCGTTAAGTGCAAAAATCAGATTTGAAGAAGTATCATAATCATTATGACGTTGTGCATTTTTACTATCGGCGTCGACCCCCGAATTCTGAGGATGGGTGCCTTTCGGGTGCCTTGCGGGTGCCCTTCGGGTGCCTTTCGGGTGCCTTGCGGGTGCCCTCCGGGTGTTTTTCGGGAGCCGTGCGGGAGCACTTCGGGTGCTCTTCGGCCGTCTTCGGGTACCTTTCGGTAGCCAGCAAGGGGCTTGGGAGGAGGCGGAAGAGAAACCCAGGATCCCAAGAGGAACCTAGGAACCCAGGAGGAACCGAGGAACCCAGGAACCCAGGAGGAACCCAGGAACCCAGGAGAAATCCAGGAACACAGGAGGAACCCAGGAACCCAGGAACCTTGGAGGAACCCAGGAAACCAAAAGAAACCCAGGAGGAACCCAGGAACCCAGGAGGAACCCAGGAACCCAGGAGGAACCCAGGAACCCAGGAGGAACCAAGGAACCCAGGAACCCAGGAGGAACCCAGGAACCCAGGAGAAATCCAGGAACACAGGAGGAACCCAGGAATCCAGGAACCTTGGAGGAACCCAAGAAACCAAGAGAAACGCAGGAGGAACCCAGGAACCCAGGAGGAACCCAGGAACCCAGGAGGAATCCAGGAACCCAGGAGGAACCGAGGAACCCAGGAACCTAGGAACCCAGGAGGAACCCAGGAACCCAGGAACCCAGGAGAAACCCAGGAACACAGGAGTAATCCAGGAATCCAGGAATCTTGGAGGAACCCAGCGTTTCCTGACCCCCCTCGCTGCTCGTAGCTGTTTGGGCCCAATCGCAACGCCGAGCGTGCGCCTTCTGGCAAACCCTCAGCGTCATTCAAGACCGCGGCATGGCCGCTTACGAGGACCTGAAATCGGCGACCGAGGGCTGGTATTGCCGCCCTCTTCCTGCACCAATGGTAACGGGCGTGCTGCCCCGTGGAGAAATCGAGCCTTTTCTCGA
The DNA here is from genome assembly GCA_963575745.1 of Prorocentrum cordatum. Lineage (NCBI taxonomy): Eukaryota > Dinophyceae > Prorocentrales > Prorocentraceae > Prorocentrum > Prorocentrum cordatum. The sequence goes on from CAUYUJ010020248.1 coordinate 28,225, forward strand.
ACTCACGGACGACATCGGGGCCAACGAGAACCCACTGGTGCACTACATTGATTTCATCACGGGGCATAGAGACCCAGTCCCCCCCGAGCTCGACGAGCAATACAAGGCGGCCTGGAAGGACGACAGCCACCACAATCTGCCGCCACCGTTCGGGTTCAAGACGGCGCCGCAACACCACATGACGCTGCTGATTTGTATCCTTGACGCCCCCGACGGCACGAAGACCATAATCAAACACTGCGTCATCCCCAACAAGGCGAAGACGGCCGTCTTCGCCAGCATGGCTTTCGGGAGCGTCAAGAAGCTCTGCTTCCAGCATCCCAAGGTGCACGATTGGGGAAACAAAAGGGTGGCGAGGGCGCGGCGCCCTCGCCATTTTGTTTTTTCGATCGCGCCGCCAGGTGGGGGTCAAGGTCTGGCAATACGCCTTCGAGCGGTTCGGAGGCAAACAGTGTCGGGCTTTCTTCTTATCGCCAGACGTCAAGACGGCCACCAAGGTGAACGAGTTCTACGAGCTCTCGGACGAGGATATAAACGCTGGCTTCGAATACATCCTGAAGAACGCGCCTCGCTCCACGGCCGAGCTCAAGCAGCTGGTATGGCAGACGAAGGCGCTACGCAAAGGCGCCCCCCTCTACGGCTGGCCCGTCCCCCTGGTGGCGAAGGCGTTGAGCGGGCTCGCGGCGGAGGGCGCGCTTGCAAAGAAGGAGTTCGAAAACAACGTGATCCTCTGCGAGGACCACTTCAACCTTCGCGTTCTCGAAGCCATGCAGGAGCTGATCAACAGCAACGATTCGCTTGTCCTCATTGGGGAGCCCAACATCGGCAAGACGCCGCTCGGGCGCGCATTCCTGATGGCAATGTGCCGCAGGAACGCGCGGGTCCACGGATTGGACCCCGCGGGTTGTTGCATCCGCGTCACGCCTGAGATCGATTTCTTGCGAGGCGAGCCCGGCGACATTCTCATGGGGGACTTTGTGGACGATGGCTGCTTGAATCTCCTCCCGCCCAAGATGGTGAAGGCCTTGCTCGACGTCGGCCAGTACGAGAGCATGTGCTGGGCCAGGTGGGGCGCAACGAAATGGAAGAAGGGGGAGCCTCGGTGCTTGGCGGACCAGACTTACGATCCGAATGCCGAGAAGCTGGACCGCTGGCCCTCCGTGAAGTTCCAGGAATTCTTCGAGCTCGTGCGCCCTGCCTTCTCCGAGAAGGCGACCCGCGCATGCATGCTGGCTTTCTTCAAGCGTTCTGCGTTTCTGGTGAATACCCAGGAATACCTCTACTGGCGCCCAGCAGGCACTGAGGAGAAAGATGTTCCGCGCATTAACTTCAAGGGCGAGACCTTCCTGACGGCCGAGGGGAAGCGCCTGTACCTACTGCAGAAGGACGGCGACATGACCCCGCCCGCCAATATCCAGCAGCTCTTGGAGAAGGAGCGGCTCCTCGTGGACTCCGCCGTGGAGAAGAACCGCAAGAAGTCCTCAGACGCGGCCCTCGGTTCTTTGCCAGCCCCGTCGTTCGTCCAGGTTTGGGGGTTCAAAGATGCGGCCCTGCGGGGTGGGGTCCTAGGGCTGAGGGAGCACTTCAACGCGTTCTGAACGCTGAAACGCTGCCTCGGCCTTGGCGGACATCATCTTTGAGCCCCTCCCGACAGGTGAAGCGAGAGCGCGTGTCCCCTGAGCGCCTGACGTTTCGGAAGCGCCTGCTCTCGGGGATGACGCTCAATGTCGACAGCCCGTCCCCCGCCAAGCAACATGCCGCGGCGTCGTCCACTGCATCTGGGCCCGCGGCCCCGCCCCGCGACGATCTCGAGGTCCAGCTCTCGCAGATGCTGGCCGAGGAGGGGGCGCCCGCTGTGCCTGCGATGCCCTCGGCTGCGGAGGAGGACGAGGCGCACGCTTTCCTCGGTTCTCAGAGTCAGGAGTGAGCGGGCGGCCGCGAGAGCGCGGGCGGGCAGGTGCGGCGCGCGGGTTTCGCGGGCAGCGATGGCACCCTCAGCTCGGGCGCTGATGCCGCGCGCGCTGCCGAGGTGGCGCGCGCCGCTGCGCCCCAGATGAGCTGGGGGCGCGCGCCGCCAACATGTTGTGTCTTGATAGGGTTATCCACAAGTACCGCGCGTTATCATGCCATTTTCTTTTGCCGTTCTAAGAAATCCAGCCGCCCCCGCAGACGTCGTCGTCGTCGCCGCCGCCGCCGCCATCGCCGTCCATCCGGTATGGTTGCTGTCATCGCCGCAGCCGTTTCTTGGCCGAATCGGCAGCCAGAGCCGCGGGTGCCCGCGCCTCTCGCGCACTGCCTCGCCCGTGCTATCGCGCCTGGAGCCAGGGATGACCGTCCACCGTCGCCCCGCCGCCTCCGAGGCCAGGGGTCGAAGCCGCGCGCGAGGGCAGCGCTTCCCCCAGAAGCGTCGCAACAAGCGGTCGGTGCAGGCCGCCTCGCGCCGCCGCGACATTTTGGCCAAGGCGCGGAAGGCGCGCAAGGCGGCCCAGGCCAAACGCAAGCGCTTGGAAGCCACGGGCGTGTTCTACACGCCCAAGCGCCAGCGGGTGTCCCGCGTGCGGCGCGGCAGGTCTTCCTTAGCCAAGATCTACACGTACGAGGACCTCAGGGCTCTGAAGACCAAGGATGCTTACGACTTGATGGTCCAGGCGGGGTACCTCGGCGACCCCTCCGAGAACGTTTGCCCCAGGTGCGGATGGCCATTGGGTTCGGTGATTCACAGGGGCGAGAAGCGGCATCCAGTCCAGAGGTGTCAGCGCAAGGCCTGCTCGTCGTCCTCGGTGCAGGTGAAGGTCACGAGCGGCACGTGGGCGGATGTGGAAGTGCCTCTCCCGAAGCTGGCGGGCGTCGCCTTCCTGTCGTGCGGCGCCCTGACGTCCCGCATGAGTACAGCCGACATGGCGCTGATTGCCAAGATGGGCCACAAGCAGTGCGAGGCGGTCAGGCAGAGTTTGCTGGAGATCGTCTCGGCTGCTTCGAGGGAAGAGCAGAAGTCGATCGTGCTGAGCGGCCAGTGCGAGACCGACGCCACGACCCTGCGGGTCGTCCAGCTCAAGAACGGGCGCAACATGCACATCCGCGTGTTCGGCATGTGCAAGCGCGGAGACCACGAACACGCCGTCGTGCACATGCTGCCGCCCTTCTATGCGGTCCGTGGCGGCCCGACGCGCCCCGAGAGCACGGATGAGACCGCGCCGCTGATCTCAGCTCACACGGGGGCCGACGTGCTGATCTGGCACACAGACGGAGCGCGGTGCTACCGCCGCCTCGAGAACCACACGAAGGTCAAGCACGCCAAGCGCATCTGGGCGACTGTCAAGACGCTGACCCTGAGCGGGGGCGACGTCCTGTGCTGCTACGGCGGGACGCAGCTCCAGGACGGGCTGTGGTCGCACGTGAAGAACGTCGTCCCAACCACGATGAACACGTACAGCAAGGAGTCGCAGGCGCAGCTCGAGAACTGGGTGCACTTCTGGGCGTGGCGCTACAGGCGCGCCAGCTGTCCAGATATGTTTCTCGAGCTCGGCTCGGCCGTCGCCATGGCCAGGTTGAAGGGCCACGTCTGGTGAGAACCTGCATGTGCGCTAGAGGGGGCCGCATGTGTAAATAATCGCCATCGGCCGAGAGGACAGGGGGGGGGAACCTGTCTGGCGAGGACCGCGGATAAAAAATAATCGTCAGCGGCCGAGAGAGAGAGAGAGAGAGAGAGGGAGAGAGAGAGAGATGGATATACGGAGCACGGAATAGAAGAGAGAGAAAGATATACAGAGAGAACGAGAGAGAGAGAGAGAGAGGGAGGGGGAGAGGCGCCATGAAATTTGGCGAGCGGGAGCACGCGCGCGTCGAAGGTGACGCCAGCGGTGGGCCTGCGACTGGCGGTGGCGCACACGGCCGCCGCCGAAACCTCCGCCTCCTCCGCTCGCGCTGCCCACTGGCGCAGTGCCCACAAGCGCCGGTTCTGCAGCGCGCGGTACTTCCCGTGCCACCAGACGAGCTCGACGCCGAGATCAGAGGGCCCGACCTGACCAGCCTGCAGGTCACGAACCAAATTCTGGATGGGCTGGCCCGCGTGCGGGCCGTGCAGGAACCGTGGGGAGATCGACTTCTGGAGGAAACGCACCTGACGAATCTCCAGCGTCTCGACCCGCGGACTCGTCAGCAGCAACGCCCGCTCGAAGCCGCTGCGCGTGGGACCCGCGAGCAGCTCGAGGAAAAAGTCAACGTCGGCACGGCAGCGGCCGCAATGCGCCGAGGCTTCGTCGAGTTCCTCGCGGAGGCTCTCGGCCTCCTCCGCGTCCCTGGGGCCCAGGCCCTCGTCGTCCTCGCGGCGCACCACACGCTGCGCCAGCGCCTGCAGACGCTGGAGAATACCCGCCAGCTGACGCACGGTGGCGAAGCAACTCCACGCTGAATGCTGCGCTGGCACGCTGCTGTCGCCCTCATCTTGGATGCGTTGGCTGGTTGGCGCGGGGCAAGGCAGCTCGTGGGACACGCTGGCCGGTGCCGCAGTGGGGGCGCCGCGGCCAGTCCACAGCAACCAGGCCTCGAAGCTCCTCATGTCGGACCTGGACCAGTTCGGAACCTGGCTGCAGCACACGGCGTCGAGCTGAGGAGCAATCGCGCGGAAGGCCGATGCGAGTTGCCTCCTCTCTTTGGCTCCGCTGCAGAAGAGCACGGCCCTGTAGTTGGGGAGGCCTCTGAAGCCTATGCTGTCGACGACAGCCTGCTTGATGGTCGAGCTGAGCTGCTGCGCGCCGCAATCGTCCATGTAGAGCGCCATGTGAAGATGGCGCACGGGCAGCTTATCCTCCTCATCCCCGCCGACGTCGGCCCGAGGTGAGCAGACGCACAACGTTGTTCCAGTTGCTGCTGCGCTGAAGTTGCGCCCCTGATAGCTGCCCATAGTGACCTCTCGGACCGACTCGGGCTCCATCGCCTTCGCGTGGTCGAAGAGGCAGGTGCAGAGAGAATACATGACGCCATCCGCTGGCGAAACGTATCCAATGCTGCGCTGCGGCTGGCGGCTAGTCCCATGAGGGAAGGTGAAATTTGCCAGGGCAGACATGCCCGCAAGAAACACATCCTCGTCCTGATCGTGCTGGACCATGGCCGCCACCACATGGTCCATGCCGCCGCTCGCGGCCAAGACCCGCTTCGACTCGTCGCAGTTGTAGACGAGCGAGGCGAGGAGCCGCAGCGCCAAAGAGACCACGCGCTCGTTCACTGCAAACTGACCCAGCACCGCGAGCACCACCTCGGCCAAGGCTTTGTCCAGCAGCAGCCTCGGCCCAGCGCGAGGCTGCCGGCTTCTCCCGAACGCCAACGACGCCAGCACCTGCAGCCCGACGGCCACCGAGGCCTCCGCCTCCTCCACCGGCAACCGAAGGAGCTGCTGCATGAGCGCCAGTAAGGCCCCTGGCAGCCCCAACCTGACCAGATGGCGCCTGTAGGACTCCGACGCGTCGATGAGGCGCCAGGCCAAGTAGTGCTGCAAGCGGCTCCTGCAGGGCTCAACCTGAACAGTGTTTTCTGTTCGCGTTTCGTTTTCGTTTAAAAACGAAGTTTGAGCGAAAACGCCGGCCGGCGTCGCGCGGGCCGTTCTGGAACAAAACAGCGGGTAAACAAAACAGCGGCCCCCGAGCAGCCGAAAACGAAACGCATAGCAGAACGGTGGCACGGCCGCGGGCCACCAACAAAACGGAAAAAACTAAACGAGCGAGTGCCAAGGAACAACGACGACGACGAGTCAAGTGAAGGTTTAAGCAGCGAGAGCGCGAGTAACAATTTAGGTGGAGATCTAGATAAAGATTTAATCCGCGAGGGAGCGAGTGACGATTTAGGTGGAGATCCCAGCACAACCCCCCAGCACACACTCGCACAGCACGACCCCCAGCACAACCCCCCTCCGCACAACCCCCCCTTCGCAAAATCCCCCAGCACACACACCCAGCACTACCCCCAGCGCAGACCTCCAGCGCAATCACCCAGCACAAACCCCAAGCACAACCCCCCCCCCCAGCACAACTCCTCAGCACAACCCCCCCAGCACAACTCCCCAGCACAACCCCCCAGCTCTGTGTAATCAGGAGCCGCTCCTGATCACCCAGAGCACCGTCGCAATCGGAGCCTCGCACGGCACGTCCACGGCGATTCGCAGGATCTGCCCGAGAAACCTCGCGATTGCCAGAAGGCCCGCCTCGTCGGCCAGCTGCAAATGCCGCATGCGCAGCTCGACCTCCGCAATACCAGCACTCGCACTGCCGCCGCCGCCGCCGCAGCCCTCGCCGCAGCGCAACGCCGGTGGCGCGGCAGTGCGCGGCGCAAGGCCGAAGCGCAGTGGCAACCCCCGCGCCGCGGCTGCAGCCACGGCGACGCCGAGGTCGGTCGTGGCGCTCGGATCTGGCGCGATGACCTCCGCCTCCACGCCCCCGGCGCAGGCGACCGCAGTCAAGGGGCCCCCGTCGGCCGCCCTCGCGCGCTTCTGCTCCGCCTCCTCGGCCTCCTCTCCGCCAGCCGCCCTGCGGCGTTTCTGCTCGGCCACGCGGCGCCGCGCGCTGTGCCACGAGCCGCCGCGCTCGCGGAGCCCCGCCCGCGCCTGCAGCGCCGAGGCGACGAGCGCCGTCGTAGCGCAGTCCTGGCTCCGCTCCCGCCTCCAGGCGCCATCGCGCCTGCAGAGCGTCAGCCGCAGGAACTGGCCGCCGCAGCCCTGCAGCGCCGCGAACTCGGGCCAGTCCAGGAAGCGCAACACCCGCCGCAGCTCTCGAGGCGGCAGCGCCTCGAGCGCCAGGCGCGCGAGCTGAGGCCCTGCCGCAGCGGCCGCCGCCTCAGACGCCTGGCTCGGCGCCAGCAGCTTTGCCTGCCTGGACAGAAGTGCCAGCGCCCTCTGCCTCACGGTGGCCCAACGGTCGCCGTGCGCCAAGTGTCGGGCCTCGCGGGGGAGCTCGAGGACGTGCAGCCACGGCGGCAGCTGCCAGAAACACGCGATCCTGGCCGCGTCCGCGCCCAGGCGCGGTGGGAGGAGGAGATACCTGCGCTCGGGGACCCCGTGCCTACCCACACCCAGCGGCGTGCGGTGGCGCACCTCGAGCTCGAGCCACGGCGCAACTGCCGGCGCGTTCACCGAGGTGACGACCGACGAAGACGACCAGGGCGTGTTGCACGCCCACCGCTCTGGGTGCTGCACGACCTCGCACGCGGGCTGCCCGAAGACCGCCTCGAAGCCGAGGGCTTTCGCCCACGGCCGCCGTGCGGCCGCGTGCCTCGCAGGGTGCCCCTCCAGCTCCGCATCGCTGAGGGCGAAGGGACACGCCGCCCCGGCGCGGCAGGCGCCCAGGAGCCGCTGCCACGGGCAGCGCGCGTCCCAGTAGCGCAGGCGCCCCGTGCCCGCGTCGACCGGCCGCCGGCGGCCCACTGGTCGGTCGGAGACGAAATGGAGGAAGTCCTCCCTGCGCTCCCGTGCCAGCGGCGGCTGCACGGCCGAGAGCAGCGGCTCGAAGGCGTCGTGGAGGAGCGCGAAGCCTGCCACGCCGGCGCCGCTCCACAGGAGGCCGAGCGCGGCGCACGCCCTGACGCGGGCGTCGCAGTCCAGCACCGCACCGCCTCCAGTCAGGATGGGTGAGCGGTCCAGAAGGTCGCCCTGTGGGTCGGCCCCCCTCCACTCGGCGGTCTCCTGGTCCAGCTGTTCCTGCCACCACCTCTGCACGTTCAGATGGCACTTCTGGTAGGGAAGGCCGCTGAGGACCACGACCTGTTTCTTCTCCGTCTTCGTGAGATCACCCCATGGCAACTGGAATGGGAGAGAGGTCATCTGGCGAAATTCCGACCAGCGCGCCCATGCGCGGGGATGACGCTCCCGCGTCCTCTTCTTGTGCGTGCCCCACCACTTGCCCCTCTGCTTCCATCCTCGCGCCTGCGCCTCCTTCTTATGGCTTGGCCTCTGCTTGGCCTTCGGCTTGGACTTCGCCGTCGTCTTGGCCTTGGGCTGTTGTTGCTTCTGGCCTCGCTTGCCCATGACTGTAAGCCCACCTTGAGGAGATGACGTGCTTGAGCCTAGTGGCTTGAGCCAATGGCTCGAGCCAAGGCTCAAGGCTTGAGCCCAAAGCTTCGCCCACGCACGTGCGAACACGTGCAAAGTGCACGCGTGCCAGGCAGGCGCATTGTCGCCCCCCCTCTCCGCGAACTTTACTTTTTCGCGCGAAGAATTCGGCGCCCCCCCCACCACACGCACGTACTTTTACGTGTGAGTAATTCGGCGCCCCCATGTTAGAACCCCTCCCTACACACGCGACACCACGTGCCAAACGCACGCGTGCCAGACGCATTTTCGACACCCCCTGCTCCGCGCGCGGCATGTCGCCAGTAGTAATTTCGAGGGTCTGCTGCTCGAAACCCCTCCGGTCTAGAGCCAAAGAACCGACGGCGCAAAGACATCCTTTGGCGGGAGCACTCAACGGCAAGAAGCAAAATTCGCCGGCCCAGCGGGCCGATGGCGAATCCGCTGGCCTCTTTTGCGAAAAACTTGCGACCCCGAAGCCGCAATCCCTTGCAGATCAAGACGCCCTGGCTCCCATGGGACCACAACCCCTTGCACATCACGCAACCTCCGCGCTCCCCGACCCAAAGTGCCTCTTCTGCGTTACAAGAGACTTGCGCCCCCGAGGCCGCGGCCCCAACTCTCGTAGATTACGACAATCTTGCGCCCTCGAACACGCAACCCCCTTGCAAAGTACTACGCGTTGTCGCTCCTGAGGCCACGAACCCTCCCCGCGGAGGCCACCCAACAACGCCACCCATCTCCACGGCAGGCAACCTCCAATTCTCTGAGTTGGGATGTGCCTTCGGAGGGCGCTTTTCGCCGACCCCGTTGTTTCCTGAGAACCCTCATAAGTAGCGAGGGGGGCGCGGTCCCGAAGCCTCGAACTCTTCAAATTAACAAGGGAAGCGCACATCCGAGGCCACGATCCTTCATTGGTTATTACAGACGCGCGACACCAGCCAGCCAGTAAACAGCCCAATCTGAGGGGGGGTCGGCAGCAGCAGCATCTCGTCAACACCTTCCTGAAAGTCCCTCCGAGGGTGGACCGCTCCTGGGACGCCTCGGGGGCCTCGGGGACAGTCTTGGAGCATTGCTAGGCTGGGCTTCAATCTACTCGGGCCGCCCTCTGGGCATTTGGGGCATGTGGGGCCGATCTTGGGCCGCCAGGGGACGCGATCTTGTGGCCGAGGTCCCGGTCCGAAGAGCCTACCACCGCATATCGTGGTCGTGGCAGCGGCCAAGGGTGCCCCAGTGAGAAAGAGCTGCCCATGCATCTCGAAAGTGATGAGGCGTGGGATTGGAATGAGAGATATAAGAGATATGGCAGCTGTTTTTCTCTTATCGGGCGGATGAGACGAAGCATGGTGCCTCGACAATCGTTACAGCGTAACGACTCGTATTGGCAGTGCACGCCTTGAGCAGATACACGGTATTTACCTCGTATACCATTATCCTGAAAACTACTTTCAAAATGTCTTGGCCCCAGTCCCCCGTTGCATGGCCTGTTGTGGAAATGTTGAATCAAAAACATCTGCATATCTTGCATGCGAACCGCCGGCTTCCGCCCGCAGAGCTACCCTCACTTTGCTTCCGCTGGCTTCCGTCCACCTTCCGCTGCCTTCCGCCGAGGAAGAGACGTGAACTCTTTCGACCCTCGCAAACAAAACCTTTTTTGGCACGCGCCAAATGCATCGCCCGTGTTTTGCCCACGGGAAAAGGGAGGGAGGAGGAGGAGGAGGAAAAGGATGTGGAAGAGGAGCAGGAGCAGGAAGAGCAGGAGGAGCAGGAGAAAAAGGACGACGACGACGACGACGTCGACGGCGACGACGACGACGGTTGGCCTCTCGGGCCACGGCTGCGGTAGGGCACGGGGGGGGGGGCATTTAACAAACGAGGCCTGAGAGAAACGGGTCTTGGGACCCGGGGCCGTCCCCCGAGACCTTAGCTGCCCCGATACACAACACTCATCCAGTAACGTGTTAACGCGGAACTCAACACGTAAACCGAATACGTAGGGCGCGATACGTTCGCCACTACGTGGGCCATCAAAGTCAGCCAACACACAACGTATCCACACGGACGTTTAGAACACGGTTACGTTTTGCGTTTCAAGGCGGGCGTATCAAAGCAGCGAAGCCCAAGACCAACCGTTTTGGTCCAGAGCCTCTTGTAAGCAGCTCCAGCGACCGCGTGGGGGGCCCAGGGGGGCCAGAATTAGCCTTGCAAAGAGCCCAACCATGTGCAGTTGTGAATACCGCAACTGTGCATACGAAGCGAAACTCCCTATGGGGCGACGCCCGTGTGCGGGCTGTGCCGGTGGGACCTTCGGTGGAGTTCCCTGCAGAGCCACGAAAAGTGTGAGAGGTGTGCCGGAAAATTACTCCGACGGTAGGACCCCACATGAGAATATGTTTAGCTTACCCTTTGCCCTTTCCTCCTCCCCCTGGCGGACACCCTCTCCTCTCGCCCCCTGCACTGCCCTCTCTTCCCCCTTTTATTTCTCTTTCTCCTCCTCTTTCTCCTCCTCTTTCTCCTCCTCTTTCTCCTCCTCTTTCTCCTCCTCTTTCTCCTCCTCCTCCTCCTCCTCCTCCTCCTCCTCCTCCTCCTCCTCCTCCTCCTCCTCCTCCTCCTCCTCCTCCTCCTCCTCCTCCTCCTCCTCCTCCTCCTCCTCCTCCTCCTCCTCCTCGCGCCACCTCCTCCTCGTCGTCGGCCTCCCCCATGCCCCTTCCCTCCTCATCCCCCTGCCTTTTCTCCATGTGCACCTCCCCTTCCCCCTCGTCGGGGCAAGCAAATCCATTTTCCTCAGCGCCGTCGCCGCCTCGGCCAGCGCCTCGGGAAGCGGGCCCCATAGGGAGGGGGCTCCCGCCTAAGACTTCCTCACACTTCACTCACAGACGAGGCTCCCGCTCGAGACTTCCTCCATATGCAGGTCTCAAGAGCCCAAAAGTGACGACAGTTGCACGTTTCGGATGACCCGCTCGGATACGAACATGAAGTGCGGGCCCAATAGGGAGGGGGCTCCCGCCTGAGACTTCCTCACAATTCACTCACAGACGAGGCTCCCGCTCGAGATTTCCTCCGTATTCAAGTCTCAAGAGCCCAAAAGTGACGACAGTTGCACGTTTCGGATGACCCACTCGGATTCGAACATGAAGTGCGGGCCCCATAGGGAGGGGGCTCCCGCCTGAGACTTCCTCACAATTCACTCACAGACGATGTTCCCGCTCGAGATTTCCTCCGTATTCAAGGCTCAAGAGCCCAAAAATGACGACAATTGCACGTTTCGGATGACCCGCTCGGATTCGAACATGAAGTGCGGACCCCATAGGGAGGGGGCTCCCGCCTGAGACTTCCTCACAATTCACTCACAGACGAGGCTCCCGCTCGAGACTTCCTCCATACTCAGGTCTCAAGAGCCCAAAAGTGACGACAGTTGCACGTTTCGGATGACCCGCTCGGATTCGAACATGAAGTGCGGGCCCAATAGGGAGGGGGCTCCCGCCTGAGACTTCCTCACCATTCACTCACAGACGAGGCTCCCGCTCGAGACTTCCTCCATATGCAAGTCTCAAGAGCCCAAAAATGACGACAATTGCACGTTTCGGATGACCCGCTCTGAATCGAACATGAAGTGCGGGCCCCATAAGGAGGGGGCTCCCGCCTGAGACTTCCTCACAATTCACTCACAGACGAGGCTCCCGCTCGAGACTTCCTCCATATTCAGGTCTCAAGGGCCCAAAAGTGTGAACGTTTCGGATGACCTGCTCGGATTCGAACATGAAGCGCGGGCCCAATAGGGAGGGGGCTCCCGCCTGAGACTTCCTTACAATTCACTCACAGACGAGGCTCCGGCCTGATACTTCCTCCATATTCAGGCCTCAAGTCAGCGAGTAGTGATGATGATGATGATGATGATGATGATGATGATGATGATGATGATGATCGTTCGATGCCGATGATGGTGAGTGATCGTGCGATGGTCATGGTGATGCTGATGGTGATGATGATGGTGAGTGATCGTGCGATGGTGATGGTTATGATGATGCGGAGGAGGAAGCAAAGAAGAGCAGAGGAGAGGGAGGAGGAGGAGGAGGAGGAGATCCTGCGCGGAGGGTGCGCAGAGAAAACAAGAACCCCACTTAGGATGTGGGGCAAAAGAGAGTTGCCCACATGCGGGCTGCGCCACTGGGCCTGAGGGTGAGTTCCCTGTGGGGCCAGGAACTGTGTCAGGGGTGTGCCGAAACGAGGATGTCGCCCGCATGCGAACGGTGCCACGTGGGCCTTAGCTGGAGCCCCCTCATGAGGCCACAAAACGTGTGAGGGGTGTGCCGAAACGGGAGCGACGTCCACATGCGAACGATGCCACTGAGGCCTTAGCTGGACCTCCCTGTGGTGCCACAAAACGTGCGATGGGTGTGCCGACATGGGAGCGGTGGCGCCATGCGAACCCTGGCGTTGGGGCCTTCGGCGGAGCTCCCTATGCGGCCACAAAACGTGTCAAGGCTGCGCCGACATGAGTGCGGTGGCGCCACGCGAACCCTGTCGCTGGGGCCTTCGGCGGAGCTCCCTGTGGGGCCACGGCGGAACGTGTGACGGTTGTGCTGAAATAGGCGCGGTGGCGCCATGCGAACCCTGCCGCTGGTGCCTTCGGCGGAGCTCCCTGTGGAGCCACGGAACGTGCGAGGGGTGCGCCAACGTGGGCGCGGTGGCGCCATGCGAACCCTGCCGTCGGGGCCTTCGGTCGAGCGTCTTATGGGGCCACGAAACATGTCAGGGGTGTGCCGACATGAGTTCGGTGGCGCCATGCGAACCCTGCCGTTAAGGCATTTCTTACAGCTGCGCCCCACGCGAGCTCGGTCCTGGGGTGGCTCCAGGGTGTGCGCCGTCACCAGGGGCGCCCGCGCGGGGCGCCCACCTGGCCGTGCCAGCCCTAAACGGGGCCAGACCACCGAAGGCACTTCCCTTGACACCGCCGCCACCGCAGGGGCCGAGGCTGACGAATGCTCGGCTTGCTCTACTGAGATCTGCGGCATCACGTGGGGCATCCCCGCGGGGCACCCTGCAGGCTGTGCCACCCTCCAAAGTGGGCAGTCCACCGAAGCCACTCCTCAGGAGCCAAAAGCGGAGAGAGCCACCGGGCGCAAGGCGCGCCACCCGTGAGCGCGGGCTAAAGGGCGCTGGCAGGCCTCCAGCTCACGGACTCCAGCATTTGCCGAAGCTGCTCGCTGAGCCGGGGCTCGTAGTCAGCCGCCTGGCGGATGAGGCCGTCGGCCACCACGAAGACCTCCTCAGGGCCGACCACCGAGGCCGCAGCTCCGCCTACAGCAGGCGCAGCCACCGCGAGCGCCGCACCCAGCTCCGCCGCCGCCTTTGCCCGAGGACGCCTGGGACCGCGCCGCCGCCGCGCGGCTCCGTCGGCCTGGCCGTCGCACCCGAGGCCGCACCCCGCAGCACCAGCAGCTCCTCCAGTTCCGCGCGCTGGATCCGCCGCCTCCGCTGCGGCAGCGGCCCCGTTCGAGGGAGGCGGGCGGGCCTCCGCAGCGGCCGCCACCGCCCCACCATTGGGGAATCGCACGAGCCCGTCGGCCCATGCGTCGTCGAAGTCCTCCATCTCCGCGTCGGCAGCCTCCACCTCCACAGCGGCCACGGGGGCGAGCGCGAGGCCGGCACCAGCAGCGGCAGCAGCGGCTCCAGCAGTCTGCCCAAAGCCCTCGCCTGCGGCTGCAGGGGGCGCCGCGGCGGCCTTCCGCGCCGCGCGGCGCTGTCGGCGGCGCCGACGCCGAGCGGCGAGCGCCGTCGGGTCGGCCACAGCAGCACCGGCGCGGCCCGGAACACCAGGGCGAGGAACAGGAGGTGGCGCCCCAGCGCCAGCGGCGGCGGCGGGCGGTGGCGGCGCCGCGACGGCGAAGGCCGCCGCCGAAACCGCAGACCGCGCAACCGCCGCCACCGTGCGCCTCGTCGCCCCGAGCGCCCCGCGCACAGCCGCCTCGACGAGGCGGGAAGCTGTCACGGGATCCAGAGCCCCTCTAGGCAGCGCCATCACACGGACGGAGGCGCGGCCGTGCGAACGCTTGAGCCAGAATGTGCCACTTGAGCCAAAATGGCTACGGAGTGCCGTTGGTGCCTTCGGTGGAGCTCCGTATGGGGCCACCGAACGTGTCAAGGCTGTGCCGACATGAGTGCGGTGGCGCCATGCGATACCTGCCACTGGGACCTTCGGCGGAACTCCCTATGGAGCCACGGAACGTGAAATGGGTGTGCCGACATGAGTGCGGTGGCGCTATGCGAGCCCTGCCACTGGGGCCTTCAGCGGAGCTCCCCATGGGGCCACGAAGCGTGTGAGAGGTGTACCGACATGGGTGCGGTGGCACCATGCGAACCCTGCCACTGGGGCCTTCGGCGGAATTCCCTATGGAGCCACGGAACGTGTCAAGGCTGTGCCGACATCAGTGCGGTGGCGCTATGCGAACCCTGCCACTGGGGCCTTCGGCGGAGATCCCTAACGTGTGACGGCTGTGCTGAAATAGGTGCGGTGGCGCCATGCGACCCCTGCCGTTGGGGCCTTCGGCGGAGCTCCCTCTGGGGCCACGATGCGTGTGAGAGGTGTACCGACATGGGTGCGGTGGCACCATGCGAACCCTGCCACTGGGGCCTTCGGCGGAGCTCCCTATAGGGCCACTAAACGTGTGAGAGGTGTACCGCGCGGTGGCGCCATGCGAACCGGGCCACTGGTGCCTTCGGTGGAGCTCCCTATGGGGACTCGAAACGTGTGGGGGGTGTGCCGAAATGGGCGCGGTGGCGCCATGCGAACCTTGCCACTTGGGCCTTCGGTCGAGCTTCCCATTGGGCCACGAAACGTGTAAGGGCTGCGGCGAAACAGAGACATGCGAAGAGCAAAAGCGAGGAGGGGGAAGGGAGGAGGGGAGGGGCAGGATGAGAAGAGCGGAGAGGAGCGGAGAGGAGAGGAGAGACGGAGGAACGCGGGGCGTTGTCTCGTCAAAACGAGGACCCAACACCACAGGATGGTAGGGAAAAACGAGTTCGATGACGACGCAGACTGCACGGCGGCGCCGGCGACGACCACGACGACCGCACTGCGGTGACGACGACCACCACCACCAGCACCAACAACACCACGGCAACGACGACGACGACGACGATGACGCCGACGACCGCGCGACAACGACGACGATGACGACGACGACGACGACGATGACGACGGCGACCGCCAGGCAGCGGCATCGACGAAGTCGACGGCGTCAGGGCCCGGTCGCTTCGTGGCGGGGAGGGGTGGCTGCCTGCCGCTTCGAGGCGACCACGCCAGAGCTGAGGAGCCGCGCGTGGGCGACGTGCACGTGCACCAGCATGACGGCCGTGCCTCCCGCCCGGTCGACCGAGGGGGAACGGTAGTGCAAGAGAAAGGTTATCCGAAGGGCCGATCCCCATCCCGAGTATCCGTCGGTAAAGGCAGCGACGGTGAATGATGGAAGATGATGAATATTTTACCCCTCTCCAATGTCCAACAGTCAGTGCGTCTTAGCCGATAGGCTGGCCTATTCCTGCGAGCCGACAGGGGCGGCGGGTACAGTACAGGAGAGGAGACGTATGGGGGTTCATTCACAACGGTAGGGGGGACCGGCTCAGGGGAATCATTGAGCTGGAGTCGGCGATTCATGGCCAGCAGACCGGTGATGGGCCCCTGGGAACGAATCCGAACGCCCCCTATCAGGCCCCCGTCGGCGATCAGTGGGCGATTGGGGATCGATGCGTTGCTCCCTGAGCCGATCCATCCCTAACATTGCCACTCATGGGCAGGATCGGGGGCCGAGGTTCGAGGTTCGAGATTCTTCGAGGATCGAGGTTCAGGGATCGAGCTGGGATCGAGGATCGACGTGTTGGAGGACTTCCTTGTCACCGTGGCAGATGTAGCAGAGGCGGGTCGAGGATCGAGGACGACCGACGTTCTGGGAGGCTTCTTGCCGTTTGGCAAGTGCAGCAGAGGCAGTTCTTGCAATCTGGTAGGGAGGCCGCAGAACTCGAGGCTCCAGCTTTTTACGCCTCGCGGTCTGGCATCGCGGGATCGTAAACACGAAGCCGACTACCCGTTTCCAAATGTTCTGTTCTGGTCTGGTGAAAACGGCTGTGAAAACAGCTGTGAAAAGGAGTGTGAACAAGTGTGAACACAAATCAGAAACATAGCCACGTGTGAAAATACAGACAAATGGCCGCTGGCTTCTCCAACACGAACCCGCAAGAAATCCCACCTGCCATCTGGGCGTGGGTGGTTTAGTAAGCTCATGATTCAACTCCCCTTTTTCTCCTTCCGGAATGGGTTTATCACTGATCCTTGTGAATACGCAGACCTACCACCACCTTACTGGCCCCGAGCTAAGGCCAACGCCAGACCCACTCCTCCAACCCTGTCAAACATGCACACACAAACTAAGTAAAAACGTTGTGGTTAAATCTGGATCATGTTCGTGCGCCCTGCGATCACCACGCACTGTTCTTTGACAGGGACGAAGGGGGTGTCAGCACCCAGGACATGACCACCCCTGGCAAAGACCAATGCAAAGTGCAAGCTGCAGCAAAATCCTGAACAATGCGCGGACGCCCCAGGATCATTCTGCGTCGCTATCTGAAGAGGGTACTGGGGGTGCCCTGGCACACGCGGCGCACCTCGCGAGCGTCGCGCACCTGGCTGGCGTACTTGCTGATGTCCGGTGGTCGTCGATGGTGGCCCCTGCTTACGCTGAGACTCGGGTGCTACAGGCCTCGGAAAAAAAAAAACGAACACTCATGCCACATTCATCTGTGAACGTCTCCCTCCCCCCAAATGTTCAAAGTTGGCGGTGGGTCTGATGAGTTGCACCTCGACCGCAGTCTCCCCCGCGCGTGCCAACCTTGAGTTTGGGGGGGCAGGGGGGGTGTTCACTAACTGTTTCTCTCTACCGTACTTATGTGGTGGGCGGGTCGGAGTGAGCGAGACGGCCGTCCTTCGGGGGGGGGTAGCTTGATCAATATCCCCTATGTATAAACACCACCTCCCCATAACCCCTTCCCTGGGGTCGGGACCAGGATCTAGCGAGGACTTAGGGCGTCAACGATGGCCAAGTACAGCTCCCAAGTTGTCCCAGATAACCCAAGATTCCTTCACATATGACACACAAGAGCCCAAGACGGTTCAAGGTGGAGTACAACATGCCTCCAAGAGCCTCCAATACCGGCATAGAGCCTCTCAGTGAAACCTCCAAGATGTTAGTCCCATCCAAACGCACACTTGCAAGTGTTGAGTGTGTCTGGCCTTCTCGCCGTTTCGCTTCCGATGAGACCGTGACGCCTCAAGATGGCCCAATGATCGCCCAAGAGAGCCCGAAGAGAAAGCCATATGGGCGCCAAGATGGCCCCAAGAGCGCCCAATGACGCCCCAAGAGCGTCCTGAGAGGGCCCCCAAAGGTGTATGTGTCCTTCTGGATCCGACGGTGGTGAAGACATAAGCAGCGCCTCTGGCTGGATCGATGGCGTGCTGGATCGGCCCGGCAGGGTCCCGAAGGACCCCAGGAGGGCCTCAGGTCAGCCCCAAGAGGGCCCCACAAGATGCTGCCAACATGTCCCCGAGAGATCCCCAAATGGTCCCAATAAGCTGCTAAGAGACTCCCGCATCGAATGGTTGACTCCTGGGTCTGCTCAGACTGACCCAAAGCTTCAATTTGACGGCTGCCCATTCTTTCCCACTGCTTGCGCCTTCACGTCCCTGCTCAAGGCAACTCGCCTGAGCATCGTTTCTGGATGGACTGGTGGGGACAAGCGAAGCGACAAGAATTTGAATGAACGTACAGTTGGGGCACTGCCTCAACCGACGCTTCGCGGTCTGCACAATAATGGAATGGCATCGGAAACGCCGTGCTTTGAACTCGGGTGAAATGCGGATGCACCGAACCCAGATCAGAATCCGCCAACGAAACGCAAGACGGCAGATCTCAACCAGATTTCACTCTGCCGGCTGGCCTGGCCAACTCCTGGGCCCCAAAAACCCTTTGGGGTGCTCCAGTGACCTTTTCGGGGGGAGCCCTGCAGAGACGTCGTAGTCGTCGCTGTCCTCGTCGCCGTCGTCGCCGCCGTGCCGTGCCTCACGATGCCAAGTTAGATGCTCGTTCTGGAGACCTTTCTGGAGCCACTCGCTAAACTCATGCGTCGATGCTGGATCGAACGTCCGCCGACATGAGTCGAACCTGAGTCGAGCTAGAGTTGAACTAACCAGGGTCGAATCAGAGTCAAACAGGTCAGTTAGGTGGGCCCCAGGGAGGTCTTCCAAACGAACACCTGAGCCAACTGTTGCATTCAACCCTCGAAGCCGGAACGCTCTCTGATCTTTTTTGGGAGGCGACCCGCGGGTTTTGGCTGCCCCTCTCTCTGGGCCTCAGGCTCGGGGCATGGGAACCTCGAGGGATCTCTGGTGATTTCTTGGGATTGTCATAATCGTCGTCGTCGTCGGCGGCGTCGTCGTCGCCGCCGTCGCCGTCGCTGTCGCCGTCGCCGTCGCCTTCGCCCTCGCCGTCGCCGTCGCGGTCGGCGTCGCCGTCACCGTCGTTCGTCATCGTCGCCGTCGGCGTCGTCGCCGTCGCCGTCGCCGTCGCCGTCGCTGGCGACGTCGTCGCCGTCTCCTTCTCATCCTCCGCCTGGGGGGGGAGGGGAGGGGGAGGAGGGAAAGGGAGGAGGGGACGGAGAGGAACAGGGGAAGAGGGGGAGGGAGACAGCCGGGGGACGCGTTTAGCTTCTGCTCGGAGCAGCTGGCAGGATGAGCGCCTGAGACAGAAACTGCGAGCCATGGTAGAAAGGGACGAGGAGGAGGGAGAGGGGAGGGGGGGAGGAGTAGAAGGACCGATGTCCTCTTGACTTTGTCCGGAAGAGGATGACGAGGAGTGGGGGGGAAGGATGACGAGAGGGGGTATGAGGAGGAGGGGGAGGAAGAGGAGGGATGAAGGGGGATGAGGCGAATGAGGGGAAGGAGGGGGAAGCGGGAGGGGAGTAGGGAGAGGTGGAGGAGGGGGAAGAGTAGGGGAGAGAGGCGGGGGGGTAAGGAGAAGGGGAGGGGGTAGAAGGACCGATGCTCTTTTTGGCTATGATCAGCTCCCGTTCGCAGGAAGACGAGAAGTTCCTCCACGCCGTGGTCCGGTGCTGTGGATGGCTCCTGTCCCTCGAGTTCCCAGGGAGCCCCAGAGCCACCTCCTCCACCGCCGTGGCAGGCTCGGGACGGAGGAGAAGGGGGAGGTTGGACAGTAGACACGCACGATGAGAAATCCTGCAATCAGGTGTCTGGGTGGCACACCCTTCGTCGACTCTGAGCTTTGCAAGGTGCCCCAGGGCTCTGCGTCCCCATCGGGAGATAAAGAACTCATCATGGAGCACCGGTTGGCAGGCCAGCTTCATGCTGGGTGTGCCTACTGTAGGTGGGGGGCGGGCAGGGCATCAGCTTGCGCAGCTGGCTCTCTCAGCGCCTCCCAGCGCCCATCGCATCGAGGAGAGGCGCTCGGCGGCGGAGCCGAGACCAGCGGCACGCAGCAAATGTCGCAAGCCCCACCCGGGGCGGCCACGGAGCGCACCGAGCCACGAGATCTGGGGGAACTCGTGGCCGCGGCCGTGGTACAGTCAACCCGTAATTACAATAAGGACGCACGATGAGGATGCAAAGGGCCTTGGAAGGCCATGTCGACACTCGACACTTTGCAAGCGGGGCGCGGCCAGCGAGGTCGGCCACTGTACCCACACACCCATCCCTGGTCCCCCCCCCTCCTTGAACGCCCCCGACACCGCCGCCCTGGCACGATGGGTCAACATCGAGTCAGGAAGACGGATCGGATCGCAGTGTGCATCGAGTCGGGCCGCACCGGCACGGAGCCACAGTCGAATCGGATCGGCCACGCGAGGGTGCACCACGACGCCGTGCGAGCATCGGGCTTCATCGGATCGTCGGGAGGTCGGAAGCGGATCGGATCGGATCGGAACGGGCCGAAGCCGATGCCGATCGGATCGATCAAATCTGACTGGGCCCTGCCGTGGTGCCCTGGCCTCCCTCGGCGGAGGCCGCGAACCCGGGGGTTCCAGATCGCGCCGCGTCGCCGATGCAGCGGCTATGCGGCGCGATTTCCCGGCCCCGTCCGTGGCAGTCACGCGCGGGCGGCCCGGAGGGGGCCAGGGGGGGCCAGGCCCACACAGAGGGAGATGCCTGCTTTGTGTTTGCACTGTGAGATCCCTCGGGGACCTGCTGGCCCAGGCCACGTTTGAAGGGGGCTGGGAGGCCCAACCAGCAGCTTCGCCTAAGGCGAAGCCCATATCCAACTCTGTTATGCCGTAGCAACGATAGTCCCAGAAGTAGGAGATCGTCGCGGGAGCGACGGGCCATCTCAAGCGAAAATGTTTTCGGTCTCGATAGCAAATAGTGTGCCTCGCGATGAGGCGCTGTGATATCTTGGCGGCCGGCCGCTGGAACACAAACGGCCGCGGACAAACGCTCGCTATCTCTCGCCTTCGCTCCAGTCCCCTTTAGAGTGGGGGGGGAGAGGAGACGAAGCGTGAGTCCACCGCCCGCTATACAGTAAACACTACCTACATGTACAAAAGGCAGCAAAAGGCAGGTTCAAAAGCCATGTGAACCCGCACGCAAGTGCCCTTGCGCGCAAGTTGCCTTGCGAGCAGATCGCTCTGCAAGCGAATACTCCTCAGGCGGCCTCAGACGACGTTGTCTGGCCAGCCCGGTTCGGAGTATGGCGTTATAAATCATGTTTGAAAGAGTACGTTCCTCCCCTGACCTGTAAGAGCATATCTCTGTCAATGCTCCCTTTTGTGTGACTGTCCGCGGTCATGTCACGAGTGTCACACCACTGTATACTATGCACGACACCTCGCTCCATTATCTGTCGTGTCCAACTGATGTGTCCCAAAAGAGTACACTCGGTCGGCTTCTTCAGGTCTTTGCTTGACAAGAGCTTGAAGACATATTCAGTATCTATGGTCAAAGTGACCTTAATGTTCAGGCCGCCCAGCTCCCGTACATCCTTCAACTGAGTGGGTGTCACTGGCCCTGCGTGGAGTTCATGCAGAGTTACGATCGTGGGATAGCAGTCCTCCAAATTGCGGGTTGCTGCTAGTGTTTCTGCTGAATAGCTTGAGCGGGCCTGCAAGCGGTGGGACTTGCAGTACGCATCGATCAGATGGACGACAGGCGCACCAGTTGGCGTGCTTCCACGCCGTAGCAGGTTTGCCCTGCGAGTACCACAGCCTTTGACCTCGTCATCAACATCTCCACCCAGGCGTCGATAGCCGGAGTCGCTGCGCAGGTCGACTTCGCCTCGTGGAGTCATCGGTCGATAGATGATCTTCTTAGGGCAGGCCTGCGACTTCCTGGTAATCGCGTTCAATCGTCGCACCTGTATGTTGGTCGTTTCTTGGACACGCTGTAGGGAAACAACATATACCATCAACCGCACCTGCGTGATTAATGCGTTTTCCAACGCGCCTGTGAGGCTGACAAAGACAACAGTGGCCATATTTGATGCTTTGGCTTCAGCGCCTGCGCCTGTGAGTTCAGGGTGTTGTACATGACGGAGCTGCTTGATGTATTCATCTAGATCAAGCGTAACGTTGCCGCCCCCACCCTTGGTATACCACACATCGCAATTGGTACACGTACGTTTGTTGAGTTTACATGGACCAAAAGTATCCCCAACGCACTTGACGCACCTGTCGATTGTGTCCTCATTGCCCGCCATATCGATCCCATCATCACGCTTGGCTGCGAGAAGGTCGTTGAATGTCTCGGACTCCTCGTCGTAAGACACGGGTATTAGACCAAACCTCTCGTGGTCTTTCTGAGCTTAAGTGAAGAGGCTCTGGGTGCATCCTCGGTGCCGGTACCTGGCTCGAGGCACTGCAAGCTGCGTTTCGACTCATCGTCACGCTCGAACCCTGGGGGGGATCGAAGCACCGATCCTGGTCCAGGTGGCAGTCTAAACCACACCACGCGCATCTTTTTCACGGGTTGCCTCAGCAAGTTCCTGATAGGTCAGTCCCTTCAGGAAAGCTGCGTTGATGTCAAGGGAAGCAATGGCCCATTGCTTCTTGCGCGCTGCCGCGCTTGCGAGTAGTCTCTGACTTGGCCGCCGCGCCGTCCCTGCGAAGGCTTCCGCGTCGAAGGCCTCGAGGTCCATGAAACACCAAGAAATACCAGGCGTAGTCCAATGGTCCGCATCATCTCGCCCTTTTCGTTCTGTGCGAACTCCCACTTATATGCGTATCTCGAAGACATGATGTTTGACGCCTTTGGTATATCTAGTATCTTGAGATATCTGTTGAAAGCCATGTCTTGAGTTCGGTGTATAGGGCTCTTGGCACCTTGACTGGATTCGCCTGAATACCGGCCTTCGCGAGGAGGTCGTCCTCTTTGACGACCGCAGCCGTTTTGCGGCAGCGGTCACATCTACTCACATGGTGGTCACACGGTCGAAGTATAATATCCTATGTTGTTGTTCGGATAGGACTACCTTTGACATGTCTGCAGTAAAGCAGAGCTCCATATGTTGACCATTTTCGTCCGAGTCCAATCCGTAAGTCTGGTCTTCGTCTGTGGAACACAGTGGGACATGATCTGCATCCGCGGGGTCGGAGTCGCATGGATAGCCGCGTAGGCAGGTGCCCCCGCTGTTCTTCAGCTACTGGACCAGCACACTGTTGTCAGTGATCATATGTGTGGGCACAGTGTAATGGTCATCTAACGCAGTTGCCTCCAATAATTCCCCTTCCCCCTGTAGTTCCCTGTGCCGCACTTCCATAATCTGTGCCTCAAGGTCCGCTTCCGAGTCCTCATGAGTCGTAGGAAGCCGTCCGTCCTCCTGCGGTGGTTCGGCATCTGGAGCTTATCTGGCGTTGTTGTCTGTGCGTCAGCCAATTCCTCAAACTTCGTCACGCCCTGGTCGAAGCCCGATTGAGGTTTAGTGGAATTTAGGCATTGGATGATCCTCGAATGTGCTGTTCCGGAGGGCAGTGCCTTCGGCTTCGTAATAGTGGGAGCCTGGGTTCACGTCGTTATCATAGTGCACCAATGTACAGCTGTCATCATAAGCTACTGGAGGTAGCTCGTGGATACTCTTAGCTAACCTGACAGAAACTACGTTCTCGATACGAAAGAAATTCCTCCCTGTTGGTGGGGATGTAGCCACATATCATAACAATCGCCCCGCAGGTAGACTGGCGACAGATGTCAACACTGTCCGTAGCGCAGCGTTGTCTGAGCAAATCTCGGGTCGGGCGAAAGGGGGGGAGATAGCAAAGGGGGGGGGTGATAATCAGCTCACGTAGCTGATTTTCGCGGCGCCTCCCGGCGCCGGACGAGGCTACACATCGAAGAATGGGCCCCTCCGCGGGGCCGAAACCAGCTGCATGCAGCAAATTTCGTAACCCCCCCCTTCCCAATCCCCCCCTTTCGTCCGGCCCGAAAATCTCTCGGGCGATCAAAGTTTCGATGTATAGTGACTGTCGTGCGTCGCCGCATTGAACTTGTACATCGCGGTTTCCAACTCGGATAATATCTTGGCCCCTGTCGGGATCGCCCCGCGCGACCGGGGAAGGACCGTTCCGGCCTCCCCAGTCGCCCTTCGTAGTCGTGAAACGATGATAGTCGACCAGTTCTCCTTCATCATAGTAGTGCTGACCAGTGATAGTCGCCTTGGTATGCAGTGCACGGTTGGTTTTGGCTACTGCAGTAGCTTGTGTGACAGCCTCAACGCAGACACGGCGGATCACCTGTTCTCGAGAGTGATCGGATGTCTCTGTCTGCTGTTCATGATCCAGAACAGGCAGATTGGGCAGCATCGCTGGTTGCCGTCTTAACAGCGCGTTGATTGGAGACACCTTGTTGTAGAAAATGGACGCACTGGCGGCAAACAAGGCTTCATGCAGTAGTCGTGCGAACACAAGGGGGCATGTCTAACCTTTCGAACTCAGTTTCCATGACGTGAAGTAAATTATGTCGTAGCCACTTCAGGCGTCAATTGTCGTCGCGCGTCGTCCGCGCGCGCGCATCCTTAGTTCAGCGCCCTCGGCCGTCAGGACTGCCGTGGCGGTGTCGTTTTTAAGGGCGCCCTCCCCGTCGGAGCAGAGTACCATGGCAGGTCCGACTTACATCCAGCACTGATGATACGCATCTAAGATACGAGTCATTGTTTTATCTGGTATCTCAATTTCAATGGCATATCGAGTGCAACGATCAATGCTGAAATATGTTGCGCTCCTGTCTGTAGAACATTAAGTCGCGTTCAACTTCCTCGTTGAACTTGCCAGGTAGCGCAGCGGATGGCATAACAGTCTGCCCTGGCTTGCCCCAAGCCCTGCACTCCCGACATGTGTCACAGACACCCTTGATCAAGTTAAGCCCGACTTTGTCCAGACCAGCCTTGGTTAAGATGAGTCGCGTCTTAGGCTCTTTGGCGCGGAACCACCGCAAATCTAGTTTCCGCAGCTAGCGTGTTACCGCGCTTGGGTCAGGGCTTCGTAGGTTCTGTAGACTGATTTGCACATCGAACCTTGACCAGTCCGGGAGTCGTGGACGCGCAGCAGGGTTACCCGCAGGTGGTGGTGAAGGTGGATCTCCCCCCTGCTGTCGACCACGTCTGGCTATGATCTGTGGTAGGCGTCTGTGATCATCCGAGCTACTGGCTCCACTTGAGGCAGGTTGCCCCGCCGCAGGCTCAGCAGCATGTCTGCCTACTGCAATGTCGCGGCTGCTGGCGCCGGCTGTCGGCCCAGCTCTGGGGCCAGGTCTCGGCGCTCGCAGCCGCGCAAGCGGCGGTGCGGCTAGTGCCTCGGACGCGGCTGCCGCTGCAAGTGGTGGCGCTGCCGGCTCGGCAGGAGCAGGAGGCCCCCGTCCGTGGTTGTCGGGCAGATTCCACGGTTTGGCATGCCTGCATGCGCCGGGCGTGCGTGCGTGACCAGGCTCAGCCCGGCCGTAGTTCTTCTTGCAGCTTGGACATTACCAGCGGTACTCCTCTTCGTCGTGCGACCTGCAATGTTTTGGGCCCCTGCCATGCGAGGGGAATGCATCTTAAAGTTGCCCGCGCATGCAAGACATCCCCATCCTCCTGAGGGTGGCCTCTTGATCGAACCGTCGGGATGCCGAGGGATAGTAGGGCCATCCAAGTCACATCCTCGTGCATTGGTGGCGGGAACAGAGGAAGAGTCTGGATGATCATGGAAGGGGTCGCGGTTCATTAGGAACAGATCGTGCGCAATTTGAACTGCGTCGCCCAAAAAGGGACTGCATCCTCAGAGTGCACTGTGCAGCCCTGGACAACTCTTTCTTACAGACCGAAGCATGTTGATGATGGCCCGCACACCGTTTCCTTTCAAAGGGGGTAAGTGGGAGACGGTGGTTAGCCATTATCTCCATAGGCTTACGTATCAATACCACGTTGGAGTTACGGAGACCCGTAGTACATTGGTCCAATGTTGTCCATGGCGGTATATCGCCCACCCAAGTACCCGCCGGTTGTTCTCGTAAGTAAAACCGTCGGAGGTCGTTTTGACGTACGGTAACCCTTCCACAAAGCTTGATATGTAGAAGGTCTCTTTTATGGCGCTCATGTCACGTGTCATAATGGGCTTCAGAATTGAAATAAGATGGTAACCCAGGCGTTCTGCATTTGGGTTGTAACATAGCAACGTTGACGAAACACACATCCAAGTAATGCATCACTGCGCCCTGGACATCCTTGTTTCCAAGGTCAACATAAGAACGCGTGTCGAGGTTTCCTCCTGAGGATAACCCCCGGCTGAAAGCTAACTGCGATATCCCCCCATTTCCTCCACGCAGTTCCAACGCATCTACCTTGTTGTGTCGCCCGCAGCACAAGGTTGGGATTATGGAGAACACATCGGCATGTGTATCCGCAGGTAACTCCGCTGGTAACGCGATGAAAGTTCCCCCCTCGCCATCACTGTCGGCGTCGGAGTCAAGGGGGGCGCCGGTGTAGTAAACGTCGCATCCGAGACCCTTCAGGTCTTCACCGCAGTCTTCGTTGCCGTCTTCGACTACTTTGGGTGTCTTGCGTGGCTTGATGCTGGCTTATTTTCTCAACTTTCTGTTTTTCTTTTTGCTTGATCCGGGCATCTGTTGGTAGTGCGTCTGTTGTTCTGTGTCGGGTGAAGCTAGCGTCGGAAATTCGGGCGCAGTGAATGTCGGAAATTCGGGAATAGGGGAGGCGCACGGCCGCGCTCAATCGAGGGGGGGGCGATGGCGATCGTCACCAACGATCGCAACCCGCCTTGGGCGCGGTCGCTGGCCTTCGTGTCCCATGGGGACTCGCGCCGGAGGCTCCCAATACAATCGAGTGCGAATATTCGTCACACCAGTCGGTAAAGGTGCATTGCAATTGTGCACGATAGGTTGGTCTGAAATCTCTTAATGTCTTGTAAAACAATATTGTCGCCAAGATGCATTGTCGCCCATCTCGCGACATGGCTCCTTTCAGGGCCATTCTTAGGAGACTGAACGTAAGTCCGAGCTCTCTGCCCACCCTTGTGAGGACACGGACATGTACAGCACTTGTATGATTTCTCTTTGTTCTGTGCGAATCTATCTGGTCAATTAGCCTTGCAGTCATAATCGCAAGCGTTTTGCTTCGCCATTCCGCCTTTTGGGCGCCTTGGCCATGCCAGTCTATCTCATGCTCAGCACGTTGTGCGGCATCCCCTGCTGCGTGGCACGCGCATCTCCACAATCTGGTCGGACTGCGCGCGTAGGTGGTCGCCACCTGCAGGTACAAACGCCGGGTAAACTACTTGGACAGTCAAACTGTCGACCGAAGTGGCAGCATCGCATACGCATGACCTCCGAGCCTAAATCCTCATTGGCATCTCGCATGGGACCTTGCTTCCAGAAGTAGCCTGGAGGTCCCGCAAGTACTATCGACATGCGTAGGGCCCGAACTTTAGCCCTAAGATGTCGGATTCGTTGATAGCGCGGCCACCGCCCGCTTTCCAAGCAATCGAACATACAGGTCAGCGGGCGCTGCCACCCACAGTAGTTGGTAATCCCCTGAGAGTAATCCACCTTAATACTGTGCACCCGTAGAGGTCATAACCTCTTTGTGAGTGATGCGATCGCACATGTATCCTTGAGCTCGGAGATCAGCGCAAGCTGTTCGTATATCTTCGATAACAAGGGCACGATAATGAGAACGATGTGATGAGCGTTCACTCGCTGCGGCGGCCACGCAGCCAGGTCCACCGCTGTCTCTGGCGGCCTCGCAGCCGGATCCGCCACTGTCCCTGGCGCGCACAGCCGGCGCCCGGGAAAAGTATTCAGGTGCCCCCGCGCCTGACGACAGAACCTCAGTGTTCGGCCTGCGTGGGCAAGCACGAGTGGCCGTGGCGCGCGCCTGCCCCCGCCACTCATTTTCGAGCGATGGGGGCGTCCAAACGCCTGTGCCATGCGCCGCTCAAACACTGCTTGAAGTGAAGATATCGAACTTCTCGGCAGTGTCACTCACACCAGCAGGTGTCCCTGCAGCGTTGTCGGGCGGCGTCCGCTCGCTGCCATGCTCGCAGGCGGCCCGGTAAACCTTCGCCTGCAAGTTGCGCAAGGCGAAGTCCTGATCGGCAGGCGTAGGGGCATTCCCACGCGCCGTGTTCCTGCGATGACAGGTCTGGAGGGTTTTGTTCACCAGAGACTGGATCGTGTAGGAAAACGTCTCCTCGTTGATGGAGAAGCGGATGCCCTTGGCTGCCTGGGACATCATGTGCGCGCGGGCGTCGCTAATAGCGGGTGCCCCCGCGCGGCTCGAGGCAGGTTGCCCAGCGGTTGGCTCTGCGTCGGCTACCTCTTTGACGAGCAGGGGCATATCTTCGCAGGGCGGATTGGCTGTTACAGTGAATGCCGTTGAGCCATTATCCTCTGTCGCGCGACCCCATGCTCGTCGATCTATCGCCAGGTGCCCCGAGGGCGTCTTCATCAGGTCGAGTACCCTGGCGCCTTTACCAAGGAGGAGCCTATGCTTTTCTGAGCCTGGGATGATCATCTTCTCGTGTCCCTGCTCCAGGATCAGGACAGCACGCATGTTGGACATGCTCCTTAGACCCAGGATAGCAGAAAGGTTCTCGCTGGAAGCCTCTGCCACGTTGGCTGACTATGTGTCCAGCCTGGCAAGAGTGGGTTTCCCCGCGGAGTCGCCTCTCTCCTTGCGCGCAATCTTGCAATGCAGTTCTTTGTCACAGATGGCGGCTCCATGCCCCGCACCAGACACGCACGACCTCTTCGTCAGGTTCAGCTTCTTGATGTCGTGTCCGCGGGAGCGTGACACCCGCTCGAATGTCTGTGCAGTCTTTAGACCAATGATATTGATGTTACTGCCGATGTCAAATCGGATAATCAGCATACCATCTACCATGGTCCCACTGTTCGCTGCCAGGGCCAGCTCATGGCGTTTCCCTAATCTCCCTGGCACGTCGGACAGCGTTGAGCCGCGCATGCCTTTCTGGCGCCTCTGTTCCAGCACTCACTGGTCCCTTGTCGAGGACGTGAAGACGTTCATGTACCCCCGGCCTCCTCCTCTGATGGGCTGCTTCTGGGAGGTCCAGGCAGATGGGTACTCGTCGTACATATGGGGATGCTGCGGAGAGAGCGGCGTGTTCTCAAAGGTGTCGTCGTCGGCGCGCACTGCAATCTGCCCATCCGGGTTGACCATCAGCACCGCATGCAGCATATCACGCTCAGATATGGCACTGGTGCCGCTGCGCGCGCTCACTGGGCTTTCGGATCGGCGCTGGCGTAGCGGACGGCCATAGGGCATGCTGCCGCATGGTGCTCAGAGCCACTGCGAGCTCCTTTCGGTGGCCCACTCCAGGCGCCTCAGCCACTGATCATTGGCAGGTAGCCCTGCTGGTGCCGCTGCAGCAGGTGCCCCTGCATTATCTGCAGATTCGGCTACCAGAGGCATAGGCGCATCGGTGGCAGGCGCTGCGGCTGTTGGAGCCTGCCCCACATTGGAAGATAACGCAGGTTGCCCCGCAGATGTGGATGGTGCCCCGGCAGCGACTGCAGCGCCTGTCGCCATCGCCGTGACGCGAGTCAGCTCTTCACGAAGATCTCTGATCTCATTTGCCCCGCAGAGTATTTCCTCATGCCAATCCGTTGCGTTATGATCTCCAGCCAGGGCATAGTGAAACTCAGCTTTGATGAGGCCTACACCCCGGCACAAGGCACAGGGCGCCTCGCTTGCGGCACCTTCCAGCGTGCCTGCCAGCTGCCAGTCCACACGTGCGTGAGCCACTCGATCCCAGCATTGCGCATGAAATATGTGGCCACACTGAGGCCTCCACACCTTGTCGTGGTATACGAAATCGTCCAGGCATCAGGCACATTTGGTAAAATCACAATCGCTGATGATTGGGTGTTGCCGATGGCCTGATACGCGTCTGTCGCTCGAGTGTGGACTCTCCGATATCATGCTGAATCGGTGGGGCCGCAGTTGTCATCTGCTGCGCCGCGGGAAGTGACCCCACGGCTGCCAATGCTGCTAAACTTGCAGCGGGTTGACCCGCATATGTAGGAGCAGCGGGCTTCCGGGCGCTTGTCATCATGCGGCGTAGCCGTTGCTCCTGATTGCGGCGTTGGCGAGCCAGTTGCGTTGAGATCGGCCTGCTGCGCCTCATGGGTGGCCAGGATCTCGGGGCGCAGCTCTCCCATGGGCGATGGTGCCACTAGCTCAGGGATTGGCTTATGCCGCGTAGCAGTAGTGAGCCAGTCCTAGCATTCACGCTAGTCGGATTCGCCCAATAGCGTCGAGCGGGGACGCTCATTCTTCAGAACTTCCTTTTTGGACGCCCGACATGGGCACGGGAAGAATGGGCACAATACCCAACAGCAAATGTTGTCCCAAACCAACAGCGGCCGCTGTTGGGCAGGCGGCCTGCTGTCTCAAATGGACACAGGCCGAGGCGGCGCGGACAGCGAGTCCCGTTCTAAATGAAGAGGAACTGCTGTTGGGCATTGTACACATCATTTCGGTGCCCGTTTCGTTCGTGCCGATCCTTATGACATCCCTCCTCGGATGGGCAGCTGAGGGCAGGTTCTTTCCGCGAGACATCGCTGGCGCGCTGACGTGCGAGAGCATCCCCGCCAGCGTGTGCGGCGGCGCATTCAGCGTTACATTGTGCCGCTCTGTAGCGTTCAGATCCGTCAGAGGCAATGGGCATGTAAGCCGGGTTGATCTTCATCTGGCTGCGGTACCCAAGGTCTCCCAGCATCGCCTGCTTCCTTCGTCCAATTCAAGAGTAGCGGCACGTTGCCCCGCAGGAGCAGCGGCAAGTTCAGCAGGTAACCTCGCCAGCTCTGGCGCTGCAGGCGCTGCTGATGAGCTGGCGCCTCCAGATGCCTTCGCCAACTCGCGGATGTCGCGGCATTGGCATGCGGAAAGTATGGGGGCCGCTCCAGGTAGTTTGCAACAGCGCAGCATCCGCACCACCCTTCGATAAAGAAGCTCCTCTGGATGATCCATCCAGCGACGGCGCCCAGCCTGGTCCCCTGTGGACTTGGCGAGGCGTCGGGCCGCGAAGGCATGCGGGGCCCTTCGGCTTGGGAGCGTTGTCACCATGGAACGCCGCTGCTGCCGCGGCCACTGCGGGCCCTCTGGAGCGCTGTCTCTGCGCAGGTTTCCCCGCGGATCTTTGGGGCCTGTTGCTTCCGGGGTCGGCGTCAGCCGAACCAATCCTTTTCTTGTATTTGGCCGGTTGTTGGTCGGCTGCAGGTGACCTCGGCGCACTCGGAGTTGGGGGTAGATCAATATCCTTCCCTGATTCCTTTTTGGGGGGCTTCGGATCCCGTGGCGGTTCCTCTGCGGGTGTCCCCGCTGGAGATGGCGCTGCAGGCGCCCCCGCCTCGGGAGCTTCTGGCTCGTCTGGCTTGAAGAGTGACGCGTTCTTGAAAGTGGCCCCAGTTTTGCAGCCCAGATCGCATCTGTCAGCGCTAACCTTTCGCACTACAAGGGCGGTGATCCAGCCAATTTCTCTGCCATTGTATGCAAATGTCGCGCCTGGAGTAAGATCCATGTGTTCTGTTACCCGGTTGGAGACATTTATTTTTGCGATCGTATTGCGGGAGCTGTCCGTCTCGCACGCGCACTCCGACTCGGACTCCGAGTCGGACTTGGAAGGAGCGGCAACAGTAGGATCCACCGCTTCGGCAATACCCGCACAACCAGCCCCTTCGTCGCCCTCTGGAAGGCCATCGCCCCCATGAGAAGAGGAGGCGGGTTGCCCCGCACGCGGTGTCCAACCCACCTCTTAATGATATTCTCGATTGTGTATCTTGAGGCGGCGGTTACTGTCGAGGTGCTGCCAAAATCGCTCGATCCGCTTGGCCTCGTCCTCAGCATTCGGCTGGTAATCAGCTTTGGTCAAGCATTCTGCAAGAGAATGATTGGTCGGATCCACTCTGCGAACCGGGCCATCTCCACGAGACCAGACTCACGGTGCTCTCGAAATTAGGGCCCCTTAGTGGTCGCTCCATCGGACACGCGGGTCTGCGGTCAGCAAAATGTTCGCAAGGGCGGACGGCGCGCAGGGAGTTCTCTCGGTCACTTATGATGGCCCTCCTGAGGTCCCATCTCTCAAGGTCGGAGGCCGTCTGGGTGCCCCTGTTACTGTGGGCGCGCACAATTTTGCCGTCGCCACCCCGCGTAACACTGCGAAATGAATACCAGTGACGCATGTCATGCTCGGCCCAGCCTTGGTCGAGCAAGCGCCGCGTCGCGTTGGGAGGTATGCACTTGCGGGCCAGCCCGTGATCTTCGTAGCTGATAAGGCGATGCACGCCTCTTGCTTCGGGCCCAGCTGGACGGTTCTCTAGCAACGGCGGGCCCCCCCGTGAGCGCCCCCTTCTCGGTGGAGCCCCTGGGATCCGCGTGTCAGGAGGGTGAGGGCGTTGGGCGTTGCTGGAGCGTGACGAACGCGAACGCGAAGTGATGGTCCTCGTTCTGTCCACGCTCGCATTGGTTACGTTCGAAAAGATCACTGGCATCCCGCGGGTTCCCCCGCAGAGGGTCATCGTCATTTGATTATCTGTCTATCGGATGACCAATGACCTGCGGATGGATCACCAATTGTATCTCCTCTTCTGCCGCTGGAACTGCAGCTTCAGAATCCGCGGGCGCCCCCGCCATGTCGCGGTCTACACCGGCTGGTATATGGAAATCCTCAACGAACTCGATCTGCGTAGGTTGCCCCGCGATGGGTATCCAGCCACTCTGCCAGGTTGATCTCATTATGGCCAACATAGGTCTCCTCGAAGAGCTCGTCGACATATCTCTCGAAGGACATGCTGGCACTTAGATGCCTGGCGGCCGTGAAGTGGACAGCGGCAGTAGGGGTGTCTGCAGGGACGGCTAATAGCGTCTCCCAATCGACATACTGCATGTCCGAATCGGCCTGATCCAACTGCATCGACGGACCCCTGCCTCCCCCATCGCCTCGGGTGCACTCACGACGGAAATGTTGTGTGCTATGGCAGATGTCGCATTCCATGGTTTTATCATTGGCATCTTTCGGGTTGCCCAGGCGCCCCTTACCATTTCCTGGGGTATGTCTGCGGCCTCCACTTGCCCCCAGGAATAGTTCTTCGCATGGCGGTCCAGTAAGGGATGCCAGGAAAGCCAGCGTACCTCTACCGTGTAGTCGCCGTCGTTTGCCCTTACCCTTGCCTCGACCCTTATAATCCACCCTAAGTCCCCGTCGGATAGTACGTCGTACCTTAACGAAGTGGCTTCTTCATAAAACGTCTCCATCTGCGTTTATGTTTCTGGTATCCTAGAAGTCGCCATTGTGCCTGTTGTTCCTCTGTAAGATACGTAGGCATGTCGGAATAGTCTAGGGCAGCCGCTTCGTCATCTGATGACGTGTCGGTGCCGGGTTCAGAGTCAAAATCAGACTCGGCGGCCTGCCCCGCTGAGCCTTCAAGGGTAATGGCTTGCGCAGGGGCCGCCGTTGCCGGCGGCCCCTGGCATCTAGCCCAGGAGTCTTGCGACCCCGTAGGAGGACCACCACTTGCGGCTAATAATGAAATGGTGGTCTCTGTAGGTCGTGGATCATCATTCCAAACGTTTGTAGCAGGTTGCCCTGCATTAGGATCAGTATGAAAGGTTTCGGTGAGTTGACCGTGGCTAAAGATACGACCGGCATTGCCAGGGGTTCGTTCGGCGATGTGGGCATATGACCTCATGCGTTCCAATAAACCATCAAATTGTCGCTGATTCCTCGGCATTTGGTGGTTGAGTGCCTGTAGGAGTTGCTGTGCACGCGACGTCCCCACTCCTAAGGCCCTGAACAGAATCACTGTTAGGATTTTGAGGTTGGAGATGTGAAAGCCTGCAGTCTCAGCCTCGTAGCGGGCTATTTCGAAGCGTGCTAATGTCTGGTCGATCCGTTTTCCCGCATGGACGCGGAAGTCAATGAGAGCCGTTCCCGAGTTGAGTTGGCGTTCCTCCTCGAAGTTCTCAAACTTCGTCCTAAGGAGGAACATGATGTGGGTGACGCCATCACTGTGGCGGCCACCAGTGTTGGCGCCAAAGTTGATGACTGCGAAGGGGCTCTTATGGCTATGGTCCGCGCGAGGCTTCCCAGACCGCGCTGTAGTGCTGCAGCCTGATGGGAGGGGGTCATATTGCCTGCGGTCACGTTAATCCAGGCGTGTACCTCTCGAACGAACGCGCGGAAAGGTACCTGACCGGCAGGGTCCCAGTGGGGCCGGTTGTTCTCGTGTCGCCTCCACCACGCAGGTGCCCCACAGCACACCCGATAGCGACCCACAGAAGGCCAAAGATAGTAATACAAATCCCAGTGGCCCCGTAGGTCGTGGTCGGACATTCGTGGCTGGGGTTTGTGGTGTTTTGTCGTAAGCCTGCGTGGGGGTGGAGGCGGCACAGTGTCATATCGCATGTTACCATGCATGGTGTCTTCCAAAAAAACAGATTGGAGTACGTGAGTGGACTTCAGGAGTGTAGTAGCGCAGGGAAGTGGGACTCATGTAAGAGGGCTCTGCGAGAGCGGAAGTGGCACTGCAAGTATCGTTGCGGTTGTGCATAGTTATGTACATTCCACCGCGCAGACCCACTGCACCCTGATGCTCCACCATGACAGTCGTTCACCAGATAGTGCCGTGGATGGTGAAGAGTAGAGCAAGAGCTGACCACCATAGGCCAGCTCCGCTACCAAGTGTGAAAAGGGGGTTGGGAGGCCCAACCAGCAGCTTCGCCTAAGGCGAAGCCCATATCCAACTCTGTTGTACCGTAGTAGCGATTGTCCCAGAAGTAGGAGATCGTCGCGGGAGCGACGAGCCATCTCAAGCGAAAATGTTTGCGGTCTCGATAGCAAGTGGTGTGCCTCGCGATGAAGCGCAGTCATATCTTGGCGGCCGGCCGCTTGAACACAAACGGCCGCGGACAAACGCTCGCTATCTCCCGCCTTTGCCCCAGCTCCCTTTAGAGCGGCCAACCCAAACCAGGGTCAGTCAAGCCTTGCAGAATCCTGCAAGATCCTGCAGGATCCTGCACCCAAACCCGGGTCAATGCACCCCTGGCCCTGCAGGATCCTGCAAGATCGGCGCTCTGACAGACCCCCGTTTGCACTGATCCCCGAAATCCCAACACTTTCTCCAAGGCCAGCTTTCTCTCCCGAGTCGACCTTGACGGTCCCGGAGGCCGGAGCGGGCTCCCAGAAGTCGAAAACGACGAGGGCGCCGACTGACCACCTCACCGAGCCTGGCCTGGCCGATCCTGGGCCCAAGATCGGCGTATACGCTCTCTTGGCCAAGCCAGGGAGGCGCAGACACCGACCCTGGGCCCAGGAAGGGACCAGTCAGCAGCGAATCGGGAAATCCGATCGAAGCGAGATGTGCGTCGGATCGGCCTGCATTGGCGCGGAGTGGGAACCGAATCGGATCGGCCGCGCCAAGATATACAACAGCGCAGTGCAAGCATCGGGCCGCATCGAATCGTCGGAATCTCGGAATCGAAACGGATCGGCCGACCGAACTCGGTACTGAATCGGATCGGTCGGATCGAAATCGATCCTGCCAGGATCGGCCTGGATCTCTTGGAGAAAGGAAACCTGGGAAATATATTGGGCGCCGCGGCCGTTGCAGAGTGTGCCAGAACGACCTGAGAGAGCTTAGGAACACACCTGAACGATCTAATGCGTTCGCATCCTGCCAGGAAACCGGAAGCTCACACGGCTGGATCCACGCCCAGAACATGTGGATCAGACGGAGACAACGCAATTCGTATCCTGAGGCCGCATGACATGGAACAGTCGCATCCTGCATTAACACTAACTTTCAAAAGTCTGCGCGGACGTCTGGGATCGGCGCTGACCCCTCTCCCTAGCTGGCAGAACGCTTTATAGTCGGCGCCGCAGGATCCGCTGGGAGGGTCCTGCGCCAGTCCCATAAAACTCGCACAGACCTCCGAAAGTGAATGTTGTTGCCGAGAGTGATTCTTCGATGACGCCGGTGGAGGGGTGCGGAGCTCCCAGACCCTGCTGGCACGGGCTGGCGGAACTGAGGCGTCCGCTCCAGCGTCGCTCACTGCGCTTTGGCTCTCTCTGCCCTGGCCTTCCCGAACGCGACCTTGTCCTTGGCCGTCAGCTTCGTGGACGGCACGCCCAAGTGCTGCAGCAGTATCTTCCGGACAGACTCGGCGTAGTCCTCCTTGCTCTTGCCCTCCCCAGACTGCTCGGGAAAGAACGTCAGCTCGTAGTCGACGTACGGCAGAAAATACAGCGCCGCGGCGTTGCAAAGCACGCTGGTGCCGTTCATCTGCATCTGGACTGGCCATGGATTCCGCAACTTCACAGCGCACGGCACCACTGGCTGGCCCAACGAGAAAGTGAAATCAAAGAATGGCATGACTGTCAAGCCCGAGGATGTGCGGCCCTCTGGAAAGATTAATATCCGTTTGGGCCTGCCAGGCGCTGCTGACAGCCTCTTAACCTCCTGTGCGAGAACCTCCTTCGTGTCGCTCCCAGTCGTGTAGATCGGATTCACAGGCCAGCCGAGACGCTGTGCAACCTGTATCACCCAACGCCAGTGCTCATTAACCACCAGCACCTGATCAGCAGGAGAGTTAGCGGCCCATATCGCGCAGGCGTCGAAGTCTGACACATGGTTGGCCATCACTAACACGGCCGAGCTATTATCGAGATTTTCCAGCCCGTGTATGGTGACCCGCACGCTCCAAAGCAACTGGATGATCATCATGTACCCTTGGCCCACGCCTAGCCAGTACGCTATCGGGTAACCGATCATGCCCAGCGGCCAGCACACGAGCCGAACCAGGCAGAGCGCGCAGCCGAACGGTGCCCAGAGCGCCAGCAGGAGCTTGTCGTGGCCGCTCAGCTCGCGCTTCAGCCTGGTGAAATTCCACAAGTGCTCCCCGGGGACGTTGACGTCGGGAGGGGCCATAGCCGCGGGCAAGCCTCTTCGCGAGCTCTCGGGGCGAGGCGTTGGTGGATCTGTCGGGCATTCGACCTGTGAGCCAAACTGGCTACAGTAGAGCGAGTCCTCCCTCCGGCAAGCTCCGCGGCGTCGGCTTGGTTTGGGGTGCTCTGCTTGTCAAGGCAGCTAGGCTTGGCGGCAATGTGCGTCAATGTGGTCTGCGTTACGTTCCGTTGCCTCACATGGTCCCGCCTTGAGTTGCCAGTGTGTCGTAACTGGAATGTGTTGCTTTTTGCTCCTGTGATGTGGAGTACAACACCTTGCTGTGAGTCTGCATCTCACTGAACAAGAGAGACCCACTCGAACGCCTTGAAATGCAATTGAGTGGGTTTGCGCTACACCGCGAACCAATTCTATGCAGAGCAGTGCGCACACAGATCAGTGAACAACAACGCTGTGCGATGCAAAGGCATACAATTGAAAGGCATGCACGGCGAAATAAAACAAGCACATCGCGATGTAACGCAATGCACTGAAAATGCGATGCCATGCAATGACA
Source organism: Prorocentrum cordatum (assembly GCA_963575745.1). Lineage (NCBI taxonomy): Eukaryota > Dinophyceae > Prorocentrales > Prorocentraceae > Prorocentrum > Prorocentrum cordatum. The sequence continues at coordinate 65,293 of CAUYUJ010020248.1, forward strand.
TGCAGAAAGGCGCATTGCGACATAATTCGTTGCACGGAAAGCGCGACACAAAGTCAGGCAATGGAATGCAAACCACTACAATGCGAGGAGCAACAAAGCACTGCAATACAGAACAGCAGCGAGAACACATGCAATGCAATGACAAACAAAGTACAGCAATCAAATGCAGACTTCGCCAGCTGGCTAAATACGTGCTACAATCGCTGGTAAGAGGTTCGACGTATTGTGGTAGACCTATTTCGCGCGCGCGTGGCGGCCCCTGGTGCCCCTAGAACAAAACAAATAGCCAGGTAAATCGCAAGCAACTCGGGTCAGAGATGGTGTTCCTTCTGGGCGCGGCCCATCAGGACCTAAAAGACAGCCCCAGGATCGCCCCAATTGAGCTCCAAGAGAGCCCAAGAGCGACCCAGGAACGAGGATCGATGGGTGATAGGTCCAAGATAGCCCCGAGGTGGCCCGAGATGGTCCAAGACAGCCCCCAAGAGGCCCCAAGGAAGCCAGATTTTCTTCAAAGCCCAAAATGTTTCAATGCCGTTTGCTTTCGTGCCTTTTCGTTTCCGATGGGCTTCTGAAGCCACAGGAGGGCTCCGCGATCGCCGAAGATGGCTCCAGGTAGGGCGGCCCAGACAAGCTCCAAGGGAGCTCCGAAGACCCCCAAGAAGGCCCGAGGAGAGGCCTAAGAGAGCTCCAAGAGAGCCGAACAACGGCTCAGAAGTTGGGATCAATGGGCGGCAAGCCCCAAGATGTCCCCATAGCAATCCAAGAGGGCCCGATATGGCCCTGGGGTGGTACAAGACGATCTAAAACAACCCTCAATAGGCCAACAGGATGCCAACATCCGTCAAAATCAGTGTTGGTTCATTGGTTTTGACGTTCTCGCCTTCTCGCTTCCGATTAACTTCTGAGGCATCACGATGGATCCGAAATACCCCAAGATGGCCCCAAGTGTGGCCCAGACAAGCTCCAAGAGAGTTCCGAATCAAGAGCACCCCGAGATAGGCCCAAGAGAGCTCCAAGAGAGCCGAACAACGGGCCTTCAAAAGCAATGGTTTCCATGGTTTTGATCTTCTCGCCTTCTCGCTTCCGATGAGCTTCTGAGGCATCAAGATGGCTCCGGTATCGCCCAAGATGGCCCTAGGGGGGGCCCGGAGTCTAAAGGACCCTGAAGCCCCCCAAGAACTCCCCAGGAGAGGCCTAAGAGCGCTTCAAGAAAGCCGAACGGCAGCCCAGGAGCGTGGATCAATGGGGGGCAGGCCCCAAGTTGCCCCCATAGCAACCCCAGGAGGCGCGATCATAGCTCCCGCAGACCCCAGAAGTCCCGACACTGCCCGCAGGGCCCCTTTTTTATCCCGAGTTGCTGTTTGACGGTCCCAAGGCCTGGCGAGCGCCTCCAGAAGCTGAGAACTGCCAAAAAGTATCCGTCGTGATATTGATCTCGACGTGCGAATGTCTGGAAGATGCATCCAAAACAGCCCAAGATGGTCCAAGACAGCTCTCAAGAGGCTCTCTAAGAAAGGGTTCCAGGAGGACCTCAGAAAACTCCCAACAGCACCCCGGGAGAGGCCCGGCCCAGGAGCGGAGACCGGTGGGTGCAGACTCCAAGACGTCCGATGCCATTCCCGCCAAAGTGTTAATGATTTGCGAAGGCTCGGTTATCAGTTACTCCTGATTTCTCCCCGTTCGGCTTCCAGTGGCGTTCTGATGCCAAATGATGGCTCCCCGATAGCTCCAAGCGGAGCCTAGAAGAGCTGGAAAGGAAAGCCGATGACCCCGGAAGTGCCCCAATACAAATCCGACGCAGCACAAAATAAGACACGGGCACGCCGAAAAGAAAAGAGGGTATCACATCCCAACGCGGCCCAAGAAACCCAACAATACGAACGTGGTTCCAAATGACCTGCCACAAACCCGAAAAGGACTCGCGAACTCCTAGACGCCCCTAAGCCACCCCCACTAAGCGCCAGGACTCATCCCGAAGACTTGCATGCACCCCCCGCTGGGGGATTCCGGAGCGCGCAACACATCTTGCATGTGTATAACGGCGTGCCCGTGGCGAGGGGGGGAGGGGCGGGCGACCCTTCGGGCGGCCGTTGATGTTTGATGAACAGGTTGCTTGCCAGAGGCTGCCCCTGTCCACATATTTGAATCCCATACCTGCATACATAAAGTGAACGCGCTGTTCCAAATGCACTTATATGACCCCCGTTTGCCGCAACCTAACATAACAGTGGCCGGCGACATGAGCAAAGCGAGGAAATAAAGAAAGGCAGCACGATGCACGCAATGCCACCCAGTGAAATTCGACACAACGCAACACAATGCAATTCATCGCAATGTAATTTTTTGCACAGGTCAAAGCACGGAGAACTATATGCAAAGCTATGCACTGCAACGAAAAGCTGTTCAACACAATTCAGATACAAAGCGCGACACGGTAACGCAGGCAATGGAACCCAATGGGACGGACACAATCAAATCCAAGGTGGCCCAGACCAGTCCACCAGAAAATGATCGTGGCGAAGGACCCAAGCATATGCAACCGCGAGTACCGCAAGGCATGCAGGACGCAGTAGGGGGTCTCGGGTCTCCTTACGGGGCAACGAAACGTGCGACGGGTGTGCGGACATGGACAGGGAGCCGCATTTGGACGCACCCACTGGGAGTCTAGGTGGAACTCCCTTCTGCGACCACGAAACGTGTGTGGTGTCAAAATTGAGCGGGCACCGCAAACGGACCCTGCCACTCAGGCCTTCGACGGAGCCCTTTATAAACCCACGAAACGTGTGAGAAGGGTTGTGCCGAAATTAGGCGGTCACCAGATGCGGTTCCTGCAATTGGGGCTTTCGGTGGAGCCCCCTAGGGGGCCACGAAACGTGCGAGGGGTCTGCCAGAGTAGAGCGGGTACCACATGCGGATCTGGCCACTGGGAGCTCCGGTGGAGCTCTCTATGAGGCCCCGAAGCGAGCGTGTGAGAGGTGTGACGAACTTTGGCGGGTAAAACATGCGGGCCCTGCCACTGGGTCCTTCGGTGGAGCTCCCGATGTGGTCACGAAGCGTGCGAGGGGTGTGACGACATGGAAACACCACATGCCGACACTGCCACTGGGGCCTTCAATGGAGCTCCCTATGGGGCCACAAAGCGTGTGAGGGGTGTGCCGACAAGGGGCACCACATGCCGACCCTACCACTGGGGCCTTCGTTGGAGCTCCCTATGGTGCCACGAAGCGTGGGAGGGGTCTGACGCTATTGGGCGGGTACAACATGCGGACCCTGCCACTAAGGCATTCGGTGGAGCTCCCGACAGGGCCACGAAATGTGCAAGTGGTGTGCGGAAGGCAGACGCAGAAATGAGAGGGAGGAGGGGGGAGATGAGGTGAGTGACGCGGGACACTGCTGACTCAAAACGAAGACCCAACGCCACAAGATGGTTGGGAAAAATGCATCACAAGTCAAACCCCTTCGGATTATCGCAGAACAAATGAAATCTAGCAACCAAACAAAAAAGCGTAACGGAATGCAGAGTAATTCAACGCAGAACAGAGCAATGCAACGCAGTGTAGACCAATGCTGCACGAAACTCCACTGAGATCTGTCGTCGCGGTCCAGGGCCGAGGGACACCCTTGAAAAGTTCAGCGACCCGCAGGCTCTCGGCTCGAGACTCATAGGCGCGCTGACTTGCTCAAGCGCATGGGAGTGGCCTCTCGTCGAGGAGTGGCCCACCGCAGGGATCAAAACTATATACCGACCTCTCCATGAGGCAGAAACGCCCTACAGCAAAGCAAAGCAGCTCCACACAGGTAAGGCCAAACTGCATAATCGAGGGCCTCCTGAAGGACAGTGAAGGGGGGTGGGGGCAGTCGCCAGATGAAGCACCAAGAGCCCCGCCCCCCGAGGGCCCAGGAAACAGAGGCCACCACGGAACGGCCACAGGGCCTGTCGCATCATGAAGCTACGATTCCTGAAGCAAGCCATGTCCGCCAGTCCTTCGAGGCACGAGTTGGCATGCCCTCAGGTCCCTTGTGATCCTCAGCCATCAATCCTCAGGATTATACACAAAGGAGCCCGGACTCCAGATTATCAGCGTTTCCTAGGTTCCCGGCGTGCCTCCTGCTGTACCCCAGAGCTTCCCGCAGGACTTCTTCGGAGCGTCGAGCGCCCCAAAAAGGGGCAGGAAGGCCCCGCAAGGCCTCTGACCTACAACCCAGGCACGGTGGCGGGATGGGCCGATGGCCAGTAGACCTGGCCCGGCACAGAAACAGAAAGAGCGCGTCAGAAACTGCAACCGAAATTACTCACACCACCGTTGGTACTGGGAGCCTTGGCGTTGAGAGCTTGTTACGTCACCCCTCGCTCTTGGGAGCCTTGGTGTTCAGAGATTGTTGCGTTGCCGCCCGTTCCTGAGCTTTGGCTGGGCCTTGGTCTCAGGAACTTGTTACGTCACCGCTCTCTGCACCGTTCGCTCTTGGGAGCCTTGGTGTGAAGAGCTTTCGGCGTTACCGATCGCTCTTTATTTGGCTGGGCCGTCGTGGGAGTCCTCTTGGGGCCCTTGTAAAACCCTTGTGGAGGCCTCTTGGGGGCCTCCTGGGGCTTCTTGGGGGTCTGAGGGGGCCTCCTGGGAGCGTCTTGGGGCGAAAGGCTAGACTTTCGGGTTCGCGGTCCCCCTCTTGGGGCCGTCTTGGGGCCCTCTTGGGCCGTCTTGGGCGCCTCCTGGGCCGTCTTGGCGCCCTCTTGGGCCGTTTTGGGCTCTTGGCAGCCTCTTGGGGCGGTCTTGGGGGCCTCTTGGACCGTCTTCAACGCCGTGAAAGCCGCAAAGCCTTGTGTGCTAAAAATGTAAGTTTTCCCATAGAAAATCAATGATTTTGGCCTCCTGATGGCCTCGTGGGGCGCCTCTTGGGGGCCTCTTGGGGCTTCTTGGGGGGCTGCGGGGGCCTCCCGGGAGCGTCTTGGGGCGATAGGCCAGACTTTTCGGTTCGTGGTCCCCCTCTTGGGGCCGTCATGGGGCCCTCTTGGGCCGTCTTGGGTGCCTCTTAGGCCGTCTGGGGGCCCTCTTGGGCCGTTTTGGGGGCCTCTTGGGAGCCTCTTGGGCCGTCTTGGGGCGGTCTTGGGGGCCTCTTGGGCCGTCGTCAACGCCGGGAAAGGCTAAAAGCCGTACGTGCTAAAAATATACGTTTCCTCTGGAAAATCTATGCTTTTGGCCTCTTGGGGCCCTCTTGGGACGCCCCTTGGGCGCCTTTTGGGGGCATCTTGGGGGCCTCTTGGGCCGTCTTGGGCGGTCTTGGGCTCTCTTGGAGCGCTCTTGGGCCGTCTTGAAGGAAAATCCCCCCCAAAAAAACATGCAAAAACCCTTAGGGGAAACCCCCCAAACGGCCATTAGAACTCATGTGTACGCGGTACGCCCCCCCCTGGAACCCCCCCTTAAGGGGCTTCGCCCAACACACAACGTCATCGCTCGTACCTCGCTCTTTCCATTACCTGGCCCGGCACAGAAACAGAAAGAGCGCGTCAGAAACTGAAACCGAAATTACTCACACCACCGTTCGTACTGGGAGCCGCTGCGTTGAGAGCTTGTTACGTCACCCCTCGCTCTTGGGAGCCTTGGTCTTCAGAGATGGTTGCGTTTCCGCCCGTTCCTGAGCCTTGGCTGGGCCTTGGAGTCAGGAACTTGTTACGTCACCGCTCTCTGCTGGGAACCTTGGTCTTATCAGCTTGTGTACGCCACCGTTCGCTCTTGGGAGCCTTGGTGTGAAGAGCTTTCGGCGTTACCGATCGCTCTTGCGTCTCTGGGCCTACGTGGGAGTCCTGTTGGGGCCCTTTTCGGGCCCTCCTGGTGGCCTCTTGGGGGCCTCTGGGGGCTTCTTGGGGGTCTGTGGGGGCCTCCTGGGAGCGTCTTGGGGCGAAAGGCTAGACTTTCGGGATCGTGGTCTCCCTCTTGGGGCCGTCTTGGGGCCCTCTTGGGCCGTCTTGGGCGCCTCTTGGGCCGTCTTGGCGCCCTCTTGGGCCCTTTTGGGGGCCTCTGGGGAGCCTCTTGGGCCGTCTTGGGGGCCTCTTGGACCGTCTTCAACGCCGTGTAAGCCGAAAAGTCGTGTATGCTAAAAATGTACGCATTCCAATCGGAAATCAATGATTTTGGCCTCCTGATGGCCTCATCGGACGCCTCTTGGGGGCCTCTTGGAGCTACTTGGGCTACTTGGGTCAAGCCCTTTACTTAGGCTACTTTGGCTACTTGGGTCAAACCCGTGGGTTACTTGGGCTACTTGGGCCCAACACTCTACTTGGGCTACTCAGGCTACTTGGGCTACTTGGGCTACTTGGGCTATTTGGGTCAACCCACTCTCAAGACACGCCTGGCGGATGCAATGCGAAAAAGCGTCCAAGACGTCCGAAGATGCCTCCGAGAGCCTTCCCAAGAGTGCCTAGGTCTGTTCTTGATTTCAGGTTTCTCCACGCTTCGAACTTCCGACGCTCCAAGACGTTCCAAGATGCCTCCGAAACCGCCCTAAGACGGCCCCTGAGGCCCACACGAGAGCCCCAGGACGGCCCCAAGAGGGCACCAAGGCGGCCCAAGAGGCGCCCAAGACGGCCCAAGAGGGCCCCAAGAGAGGCCCAAGAGAGGCCCAAGAGCGGGAACACGAACCGAAAATCCAAGCCTTCCCCCTCAAGACCATGAGGCCCCGAGAAGCCCCCAAGAGGCGCAAAAAGAGGATCCCAAACAAGCCTCAGAAGTCCCCAAGAAGCCTACAGAGGCTCCCAAGAGGCCCCCGAGACGCCCCAAGATGCCCCAAAACGGCACCCCAAAGGCTCCAAAACGGCCCCCAAGACGCCCCCGAGAGGCCTTCCGCGACATCCTAACGAACATCCTTGAGGCCTACGACCCACAACCCAGGCACGGTGGCGGGATGGACCAAAGGCCATTATGTATACTATAATTTCGTCGTGCCACCACTGATGCCGACGCCGCCGCCGTCGCTGAGGAAATCACAAGATACCGATACAGCTACTTCCCGGACCTCTCCAGGGATGCGTTCTGACCAAGATTTCGAAGAGAACCCAGCCATGGCGGCGAGGGCCTCCCAGGAGGCCCAACGAAGCTAAAACAAAGAAATGCAGCCCCCGACACGCGATGTCTTGATTCTGTCAATGCACGGTCCCAAGAAATCCCGACCCAATTTCTACCGGTCCCGCGGCCCGGCGAGGGCCCCCAGTGGCAGAAAACGACAAAAAACCTCCGTCCTGATTCTTTAAAGCGCTGCACAACGAAAACAGCGCTGGCGCAAACGGAACAGCGACAGCGACGGCGGCAATCGCGGCGGCGACACCCGAGCTGCCCCGGGCCCCCCCCCCCCGCCAGCGCTGTCCGCGTCGGCGCCCGCGCCGTGAAGCGCCGCCCGGGCGCGGTCGAGGTGCCTCCCCGCCAGATGCCACCCGTCGACGACGCCAACAATGACACCGACGGACGACGACGATGGCCAGACTGACTAAGAAACCGACGACGGCGACGGACGCCCACGACGAGGACCACGAAACCGACAAACGACGACGACGACGCCAACGACGACGACGAAGACGAAACCGACGGGCGACGACGACAACGACGACAACGACGACCACAACGACGACGAAACCGACTGACAAAAACGAAGACAACGACAACGATCACGACGAAGATTAATATGGCTACGACTACCACGACGAAGTCAACGACGACGACGACGACGACGAAGAAACCGACGGACGACGACAACGACGAGGAAACCGACGGGCGACGACGACGACAACGGCGATGAAACCGAAGGACAACGACAACGACGACGACGACGACCAAAAGGACGGACGACGACAACGACGACGCAAAACGACAGACGCCAACGACGACGAAAACGACAGACGCCGACGAGGACGCCAACAGCAACGACGACGACGACGACGCCAACGACGCCGACCATTATGACGAAACCGACGGACGGACGACGAAGACGACGACGAAACCGCCCAACGACGACGTCGACGAAACTGACGGACGACGACGACGACGACGCAAACGACGTTCACGTAGACGACGACGACGACGACTACGAAAAACGACAACGACGACGAAACACACGGACGACGACGATGTGGACGACAAACGACGACGAAACCGACGGACAACGACGACGACGAAACCGAGGACGACAATGACGACGACGAAGCCGACGGCGACGACGAAACCGACGGACGACGACAACGACGATGACGGCGAAACCGACGGACGACGACGAAGACGACGACAACGTCAATGACGACGACGACAAAGCCGACGGACGACGACGACGACGACGACGACAGCGACGACGACGACGACGCCAACGACGGCCGCGAAACCGACGGCCAACGACGAAAACGACAACGACGACGAAGTCGACGGACGAGTACGACGACGAGAGCGACGGGCAAGGACGACGACGACGATGTGGACGACGGACGACGGACGACGACGACGAAACCAACAGACAACGACGACGACAACGCCAACGACGACGCGGACCCCGACAGACGCCGACGTCGCCGCCAACGACGACGAAACGCCGGTCGACGACGACGGGAAACACTACTGAAGACAACGACAGCAACGACAACGAAACCGCCGACGACGACGGAGCCGACGGACAACGACTGCGACGCAAACTGCGACAGCGACGACGACGACGACGAAACTGACGGACGACGACGACGACGACGACGACGACGACACCGACGGACAACGACTACGACGACGACGACACCGTCGAAGACGACGACGACGACACCGAAGGACAACGACGACCTCGACGACGACGTTGACTGCGAAACTGACGGACGACGACGACGCAGCCCGACGCCAACGACGACGAAAGCGAAGAACGACAACGACGACGACGAAGCCGACGAACCCAAAGAAGGACGGCGGCCTCCAGTTCTGCTGCGCATCTACTCGCTGCGACTTTCTTCTCAGCGGTCACTTCGACTCGTCGAATTTCCTCGCGGGCGCGTAACATCTCGGCCTCGGAACGAGCGTGCCTCTCATCCGCGACGATTCGGTTCGTTTCGGCTTGCTCAACGGCAGCGGCAGCCTCCGCGGCCATCCGCGCGCTCCGGTTCTGGCGGTTTGCGAGGAGATGTCCAGTCTTTCGATCTCACTCGCGACATGACGCAACTGTGATGACGACAACTGGACTTTAACTATCCTGTTGACCTCTGACGCGAGGTCAGCTGCGATCGCCAGGTAAAGCCGGGCGAAATGGCAGGACCCCCTCAACTCCATCGCATCTACACTTTTAGAATCAAAAGCGCCCACGATCCACCTAACGGCCCCCCCGCAATTCAGCGAAGCCGCCGCCGCCGCCGTCCTAGCGACATTGCGACGCCGCCGCTGGTGGTTGGCAGCATCGGGCGTCGCTTCCAAGGCTATATTTTTCCGTATTGCCTGCATCGTTCTAATGTCGCGCAGCGGCTGGGGCAACATCCATGGGCGGGAACGGGGGGCCATCGCCGCCGCCGCCGCCCCCCGGCGGACCGCCTCCAGGCGGGCCCCCGCCGCGCCGGAGCCGGCGATCTGGAGCGCCATTTTCTCTTCCGTCGGGCGGGGGCCCATCGTCTTCAAGGCAGGAGTCGCCATCGTCTTCGTCGCCATCGTCATCATCTCCGCCGTCGTCGCCAGGAGGGCCTGAGCCCGGGCGTTTCGGCGCTGGTGCCTTCCTTGGGGGGGGTCGCGTCATTCCCCTTATCTTTCTGTTTGAAGATGCTCTGCAAAATCCGCGGCGCTGGTGGCGCGCGCCCTGGGAAAGAGGTCGCAGTGCTGGGGCGAGCTGCCCCCGGGGTGGAATTCGAACCTCTCAGTGCCCAGACCCCCCGCTCAACTCCTTGCCCCCTTGCCCTGGGGTCGCCGCGCCAGGGCGGCGGCCGCCTCGGCCCTTTTCTCGCGCATCTCTTTGATCTTTACCCTGCGCTCAGCTCGCATCCCGGCGTTCCCCTCTTCGCGCTGCATTGCCTGTTCGAGCTTGTCCTTGAGTATGTGATTTTCAGCCCTCGCAGCTTCTTCAAACTCAAATAGCCCCTTCGATTCAACGCTCTCGGCCCGACCCCAGGCATAGCCCTGGGCGCGCGCAGACCGAAGCAATCGATCACGAGAGACCGCCCTCGGCATAGTCAAAGTGGTGATACATTCCTGACGTTTCTCTCTGGCCTGACGTTCCTCATGTTATTTATCCGAAGTCTTTCCTCGGCTTTATTCTTTCTCAACTGCCGAGTCCTTCTCGCAGCAGCGCGCGCGCGTCTCGCCACCCAGTGCAAAGCGGTCGTCGCAAGCGCCTTTGTTGCGCGAGGGGCAGTCGCGAGTGGCCACTTTGGAACGCAGATAACAGCACAGAGCATCCGCGCGGGGATTCCGACCCGACTTCCCGCGCGCGGCTGGTCGCCCAGCCGCAGTCGGCGCCGACGAAGGCGCGGCGGGCGCTGCCGCCGCAATCGCTTAGGCCACCGACCCAGTGCGCGAAGTCGTTGCCGAAGATGCCCCTGTCGGGTTCCACTGTATCTGGCGCTGCAAGCTTGCGATGCAAGCTGTCCCGCTCGGCCCCCCGACTCTTCGCCATCGGGGCGGCCTCCAGTTCTGCTGCGCAAGTACTCGCTGCGACTTTCTTCTCAGCGGCCACCTCGACTCGTCGAATCTCCTCACGGGCGCGTGACATCTCGGCCTCGGAACGAGCGTGGCCCTCATCCGCGACGATTCGGTTCGTCTCGGCCTGCTCAACAGCAGCGGCAGCCTCCGCGGCCATCCGCGCGCTCCGATTCTCGGCCGCTTGCAACTCCTTGGCAGCCTACGACGCAGTCGTTCGCTGAACTTCACCAGCCCCCTTTGGCAGCGCGCCTCGCCTCCTCTGAGAGGTGCTTCTCCTGGAGACGCGATTGGCACTCGAAGGAAACGGTAATCTTAACCTGTTGGCGAGCTCTTCCACTGCCCCCGCCGCCGCGGAAACCCGTCGAGCCGCCGCCGCCTGCTGGCGCCCCTCCAGGCAGCGCGCGGCGTTCACCGAGGCTTCCCGGTCTCACTCCACATGAAGGGCGGGAGCCGCTTGTTGTTGCATCTCCGACTGCCTGTGTTGCTCGCGCATATCTGCCAGGTCTCTCTCCCCTATCCCCATGATATCGAACCTCTTTTTCTCCTCAGCTTCGCGCCGCTCACGCTCGCGTAACCCAGCGCAGTTACGCGAGCCAGGCGCAGTGCACGTTGCGCAAGGGAAATTTAGGTTACAGAGGCCGCAGACGTCAGAGCATCCGAAACAGACAGGCTTCCTGCACGGGCCCGATAAACCAGGGCACCGCGACTCTGGCACCACAGCGCACCTCGGTCCATAGTTGGCGCACTTGGCGTTGATTCGCAAGCTGGAGGCACTCGACCTGCCCGATAAGTTGGACAGATCAGATACCTCAGATCTCGGTCTTGGGGCCCTGGGCCCGCCCTTCTCGGCGCCCCTCTCGCGGGAGGGGGGGGTGGGGGCGGGGGGGCGTGAGTCAAGCGTGCCAGACATTGACGTCGGCGCTCTCTGACTCGTCTGAGGAAGGCGAGGCAGGGGCCAGGGGGCACGGCCTCAGGGCACTCCCCCGGGAGCGAACGCTGGGCTGTACTCCAGGATGTCGCCAGATCTACTTCGCTTCCCGAATGGCGAGGTCGTTGAAAGACCAACGCGCCCGCGTCTCTGCTTGCTCGTCGCCTTTATGGGACCACCCACGAACCCCTCATCTATGATCTCCCCCAAATTCCGTTCCAAAGAATCGTCGGATGAAATCGCGGCATCCTCACCGTGCGCGAGCGGCGCCTGCGCAGGGGGGGGGAACCGCCCAATGGAACTGGGGACGCACGGTCTTAGACGTCACCTCCTCCATCATGTGGCCAATGGTCAACATGAGTGCCGATGGGCCCGGGCGTTGACCTGCGAGAAAAATTCCCCGGCGAAATCGACTCCACGTCGCGGTCGCCGTCCGGGAGCTGAATGGAGATATCAGGTTGGTCATCAATGGGCATGAGGTCCTCTTCATATTCTCCTTCTCGGTCGGGTCGCGCGGCGCCCTTGATCTCCGGAGTACTAGGACGAGGCTCGTCATCGAATGTGAGGTCCCAGCAAACCTTGGAGGGAGGGTGTCGGTTCGTCGACAGCCGGCCGGATTTTTTTCATGAACATTCACACTCATGCAATGGCGCGTTTCTTCTTTAGGTTGTACATCACCCTGGGACTGTTGGCACATAGTTCCCTCACCTGGCGTAACTAATTTCATTGAAGACAACAGTTTTCGGCTGCTAAGCAATATTTTGCCAATCAATTGATGATGCGGGCTCTTTCTTGGCCATGTTGATAGGCAACATGTGATCATGATCGTCTCGTAATTGTTATCATTGCATCTTCTTCCTGTAGTAGTTTCAATGTAGGTGATGCGTGACGCACTACTAAAAGCCATGGCTAAATGAATATGATGGTGTCCTTAGGTCAAGGCTGGCAACAAGATATGAAAGGGGCCGGCCGGCCGGGGGAGGGCGCCCGGGAGGGCGCGCGCGGCGGGCGGGCGGGCCGCAGTCTTTTTCTTGAGCCGACCCACAGAAGCTGCGACGAAATTGTGGGTCAGAAATGGGAAATGGGCACGGGGGGATGACTAAACCAACTGCATCATCACCAGTCAGCAGCATCGTCACCATCTGAATCATCACCATGATCATCAGCATCATCAGCATCCTCATCATCACCCTCATCGTCATCATCATTATCAGCATCATCATCATCATCGCCATGACCGTCATCATCAGCATCGTCGCAATCACTATCGTCATCCTCATCCGCTGCATCATCATATGCAGTATCGTCAAAGTCATCATCGACATCATCATCATCACCATCGCCGTCATCGCCATCATCCGTCTCATCATCATTGTCACCATCACCATCATCGACATCATTATCATCATAACCAACAACCTCATCATGGTCATCGTCGTCATCAGCATCACCGCCATCATCATCATCAACACCATCGTCATTCTCATCGTCGTGGTCGTCGTCGTCGTCGGTTTCGTCGTCGTCGCCGCCGTCCTTCTCATGATCTCCCCTTCTCATGCTCAATCTCCTCATCATCATCCTTCTCCTCCTATTCATCCTTTTACTCCTTTTCCTCCTCCTCTCCTCCTCCTCCTCTTCCTCGTACTCCTCCTCCTCCCCCACGAGGAGAACCCTCCGTGGACCTCTGGCGACTGCAGCCGCGCCCTCCACGCCTCCACTGAGAGGCGGTGGAAGGGGTTCCTGCCGCGGTGCAGGGGAACCGCGATTAGCGCGAGCTGGAGGGGGGAGGGCGCTCAAGGCATAAGAGCGACAGCCTTGCGGCAGACGACCCTGGGCAACTTTACGCGGTTCGAGATGGCCGGCCACGATGGGCGGCCCCGATGGGGGAGGAAGATGGGGGGGTGCAGGATAAGGGGGGGGGCAAGATGGGGGGCACGATGGGCCACTGAGTCCAGGTGCTGGGGACGCCCCGATGGGCGTTACGGGTAGTGTTTGTTGGATAGCGCGCGACAGCGACATCCGAGAGGAGCGCTATGCCTGTCAGGCGATCCCCCCGCGAGGGCCCCCGTCTGCGCATGCTACACCCCCCGCGAGGGCTTCTGCGATGCACGCTATCCTGAAGGTGGGGGGCAGCGTGGAGCAAGCGAGCCGGCGACGCCCGATCCAGCGCCAACCGTGGAGGGTAGAGGCTGCGGTGGTCGGCGGCACCTTGAATCCAAGGTGCGGTCATCGCTACGGCGGGGCTGCTGCGGAGCGAATTCAGCAGGAAGGCGGCGAGAAAGTCCAGGAGGGACGGCGGGGGAGGGCCGCGGACGGCCAGAGCGCCATCAGAGCGCGAAGTCCTCTGGAGCGTGCCAGAGGCAGGCCCAGGCCCCCGTAGCTGCCAGAAACCGAGCAAAGAAGGCAGAGAGAGGCGGGCTTGGGAAAGACTGGAGCAGCCTCGTGGTCGGCTTTGGGGGAGGACGGGCGCAGGGAGGATACGCGCGGGGCGTGCGGGAGAGGGCGGGTCGGCGGCGGCGGGGGCACACCGCTCGAGGCGCGAGGAAGCCTCGGAACCCTGCGCAACATCTGATTCGAACCCTCGCGCCATACATCCCTCGGCGGCAGAGGTCATCGGATCGGCAGCGCTCTCGGTTTTCCTGGGGGTGCTTTCCTACCTCGGCGACGATCCCTACGAGGGGCGGCATTCTCATAACCAGGCTGAACATGCCAGGACTCCTCCCTGAGGAGGGAGGAGGAGGGAGGAAGGGGAATGAAGAAGAGGCGACGGGGGAGGAGGAGGAGGAGGAGGAGGAGGAGGAGGAGGAGGAGGAGGAGGAGGAGGAGGAGGAGGAGGAGGAGAAGGAGGAGGAGGAGGCGGCGGAGGAGGGAGGAAGGAGGAAAAAGAGAATAGAGGAGAAGGACGATGATAATGAGGATGCAAATGAGGGGGATGAAGGAGAAGCCGAGTGCGAAGGGCGGGGAGTCAAAACGTCGAGCATCAAGCTCTCCGACAACGCCGCTGGTGGAAATTGCACGCGGCTGCGCTGCTCAGCTCTGCGAACAAACGTAACCAACAAAAAACAGCAAAAAAAACATTACGGACTTTCGGAGGTCCGCGCAGACTTCTTGGATCGGCGCTGGACCCCCTCACTGGCGCGCGGAGCACGCCAGGAACGGCGCCAGAGGCGCCGCCAGATTGGACCCAGCACCGATCCAAGAGATCCGTCTGAACCTCCGAACGCTGATGCTGATGCCCTCCCTATCTTCGTATGATTATTCGTCCTCATATGATTCTTATTTGAGCTTTGCTCAGAAGCTTTGGACGAAGAGGAGGAGAGAGAGAAGGAGGAGGAGGAGCAACAGGAGGAAGAACAGGAATTACGACGACGACCACCAACCACAACAACCGCCAAACGGCCCGCCTCTTGCTGTCTATTTCTCCTCCTCCTCCTCCTCACCCTCGAGAATCGAGGAGGAAGGTGTTTGGCTGTGTTTGCCATGTTTCCTTACGTTGTCGGCCCTCTTCGAACCTTCAGAGGCCTCTGGAGGCCTACAGGGACGCCGGGGACGTCCCAAGACCTGCGACAATCAGAATCCGGGGCGGCAGCAAAACTTCCACCTCCTCCTCCTCGTCCTTCTCCTCATCCTGCTCATTCTGCTCCTTCTCCTCCTCCTCCTCCTCCTCCTCCTCCTCCTCATCCTCCTCGTGCTCCCCTCCTCCTCCCCCACGAGGGTGAACCATCGAGCTTGAATCGACGATAGATCGGCGAGAAAACCCCGATTGCAAAATGCCTGGGCAAGTTGGGTCATCTGGCCCCTGTCAGCGATCAATGTGCGATTTTGCGTCGATGCACTTCCGATGCTATCTCCGCCTAATTTTGCCTCTGTTCCGCCGGGAACTGAGATCCGGAAAGGTAGCAAAACCTGTCACCTCATCATGCTTCTCCTCCTGCTCCTCCACCACTTGCCACCTCCTCCTCCTCCTCCTCCTCTTCCAGCTGCTCCTCCTCTCCCCCTGCTCAAGGCTCAAGGCTGGTTGCATCGGGGTTCGGTAGCGAACGCTGCAATACGCAACCCGCAGTGGCCTTCGCCACTGGGGGGGGGGCGAATCAAACAAGTCCTTCTGATCCTCATCTTCCACCTCCTCCTCCTCCTCCTCTTCCTGCCTCCTTCCTCCTCCTGCTCCTCCTCCTCCCTTCTCCATGCTCCTGCTCCTCTTCCGCCTCCTCCTCCACTTGCCACCTCATCCTCCTCCTCATCCTGCTCCACCCTTTGCCTTATGAGTAACCCTTCCCTGTCGTACCCCAAGACGTGCTGGTAGGGCGGAGAGGGCATCTGGCCTGAGACTTCCTCTTCGTTTATGATCCTGACGCCAGAACGTCGCAACAGCAGCTTCACGGATAGAGCGCGGGTCGTTTCCGCGATGTGGCTCTCGCCCCGGCGCCGCGCACATCCATCGGAGTAACACATACAAAGGCTTCCCGGATGGAGGGCGGGCCGTCTTCAAGTGTGGCGGCTCTCGCCTTCAGCAACTTCACGGATGGACGAAAGGACGTCTCCAAAATCTTGCCCTCGCCCTTTCACAGCGCGCACTCGCCGTAAACTTTTGCAACAGATTCACAGATGGAGCGCGGGTCGTTTTCAACATGTGGCTCTTGCTTTTCGCCACGAGAACACTCTTGTTTAAAGTTTGCTACAGTGAGAAGGATTCGCACGGCTGAGGTCCAGGGCATGATGCTTTGGTACGATCTAGGATTGTCCAGACGAGTCACATTGATTCGCGGTGCTGAAGTCCCAGGAATGGTGCAACTCTGCACGATTTCGAGTTGTCAGGACTCAGCGGCAATGTTGGTCCGCGGGGTTGAAGTCCCAGGAATACGAGTTTGGGCACGATTGGGGATCCTCAGACGGTTGTCTTCTGATGGGCCACTTCCCGCATTGAAATAAACATTTGCGCGGACCTATGAAGAGGGACCTTCGAGGGATGGATTACTGCAGCATCGTTGATACGTCTCGGGTTTGCGCTGGTCCTCGTCCCCATTCCTCCCTCCTCCTCTTCCTTCGTCCCTCCTCCTCGTCCCTCCTGCATCCTCCCTCTTCCCTCCTCCTCCTCCTCCTCCTCCTCCTGTTCCTCCCCCCTACTCCTTCCTCCTTCCTCCCGCCCCCCTCCTTGCTCCTCCCCCTTCTCGACGACCGCCCGCCCGCCCGCCCGCCCCCGTGCCACAGCACGCGCTGCTGCCGCTGCTGCACACCGCCGGCGGAGCGGGCCTCGGCGCCGCCGCAGAATGGCAGCCGCCATCGTTGGGATCTCGTCGCCAACGGGCTGCTCCTCCATCCCCTCCTCCTCCATCCCCTCCTCCTCCTCCTCCTCCTCCTCCTCCTGTTCCTGCTCCTCCTCCTTCTCTTCCTCTTCATCTCCTCCCTCTCCCTCTCATGCCTCCCTCCAGCCCTCCCCCCCTTCCTGCCCCGTCCTCCGCCTTCTCCCTCTTGCCCAGCTGCCCAGCTGCTCTTCCTCCTCCTCATCCTCCTCCTCCTCCTCATCCTCCTCCTCCTCTTGTGACACCTCGTGCTTCTCCTCCTCGCCTCGTCGTCTTCCTCCTTCTCCTCATCATCCTCCACCTCCTCTTCTGCCAACTCGGGCTTCTCCACCTTGTCTCCCTCCTTCTTTCTCATGATGGTGATGATGACAACGATGATCACCACCACCAACAACATTACCATCACCCTCCTGCTCGACCAACATTACCAGCACTACCATCACCCTCCTGCTCGCCCCCCGCCCCCACCCCACCCCCGCGTCCGCCCCGCACACTCTACCCAGAGAGGCACCGCGTGTCGTGCCTTGTCTCCCCCAAAGAAGACCCAACTGCATTAGCATCACCTTTCGGAGCTCCGCGTGGACTTCTTGGATCTGCACATCGCTGAGCACGACGCTGTGGGGCAGTTGGAATCGAACCTGGGAGGCCTGAAGTAATCGGGGGCCGCACTCGAATAATATGCATTGCATTAGCATGAGCTTTCGGAGGTCCGCGCGGACTTCTGGGATCGGCGCTGGACCCCCCACCCCCACTAGCGGCGCCTCCAGCGCCGCCCCTGGCGTGATCCGTGATGTCCTGCGCCGGTCCCTCCTGGTTCAGCGAAGCGGCCTGGCCGCTTGAGGTGTCGACCCATTGGGCCCGTCGCAACTCTATGCGCACCCCATGCAGCTCCAGCCTCCTTGAGTTGGCAGGGGGTCAGTGACGCGAATGTCTATGATGGGTGAATCACTCGCACTCGCACCTGCATCAGTAGGTAGGGAAGAGAAAAATCTCGACGCAAAGATGGTCAGTGCAATTTCGATGTGTCTTGAGGTTGCGCATGCCGCCACGATGACCTTGCACAGTTGTGGTGTGTAGCTCAGCAATACTGGCGAATGCAATATTGCATAATTGGCCAGGCTGGTGAGCTCCGTCGCAGGTTTCTCGATCAAATGGCCGTAGGAGCCCCTCGCCGTTGGCAAAGAACTCGCAGGGTGCTTGATGGTAGACCTGTTGATCTCGCAGCCCAGTGACGCACTAGACTAAGATATGATGAACGAAATCAGGCCGATCTGGAATTTTCTCACATGGCGGAATCTGGCTTACAGTTGCACGCCACCAGATCTGAATCCGTGGAGTCGTTGGAATTTCCCAAACTCCAAAACTACGATTGGGTGGAACTCTCTGGCTAGACGCAGGGTCCACCCTATCGGCACGCCTTGTGGTGCGATGGCAGGAGCTGGCTTGCAAGGGGGAGCAGGGGGACCAGTGTAAGCCCAAGACGTATCAACAATGTTGCCGTAAACCCTCCCTGCAAGTTCAGTTCCCTCTCAACAGGTCCCTACAAGAAACTATTTTCATTGCGGGGACTGCCTCTTCGCAAAACATCTGTGTGAGAATTCTCAGTCGCACCGAAACGCAATCTCGGGGACTTCAACGACGCGACGCAACGTGACCGTTCCGCCTTGACAGTCCTAAAACATACCAGAACACCTTCCTCGGGCTTCAGCACCAACAATCAACGTCACTCCTGACAATCCCAAAGCATGCCAGCACGCCACTCATGGGGCGTCAACCATGCGAACCCTTGCGCCTGTTACACTTGAGGGCGCATGTGCCCGGCGCTCTAAGGCGAGAGCCACACTTTGAAAAAGACCCGCCCTCCATTCCTGGCAACTGCCGCAACTCTTTAATACGAATGTGCGCGGCGCAACGGCGAGAGCCACATGTTGAAAACAACCCGCCCTAAATCCGTAAGGCTGTTGCAAGGTCTAAGCTTCTGCATCAGGTGTGGCTGGGAAGTCTCAAGCGAAACGTCTGGCCTACCCTACCGACACGTCTGGAAACGCGACATGGAAGAGTCGTTTATAAAAGGAAAGGGATGGAAGAGGAGGAGGAGTAGGAGGAGGAGGAGGAGATGGCAAATGGTGGAGGATCACCAGGAGCACAGAGAAGGGAGAAGGAGCAGGATGTGCAGGAGGAGGGAGGAGGAGCAGGAGGAGAATGAGGGGAGGAGGAGCAGGAGCAGGAGGAGGGAGGCGATGGACGGAGGGGAGGATGAGGGGGAGGGGGAGGAGGAGAGCACCCATCTTTTCCTCGTTATCTTCTTGATCGACGCACTTCCCCATTACTCGTCAGCAATTCGTAACAGCGACCCCCCCGCAAATGAGCAGGGTGGTCGTCCAACACACAGTCGACCACCCGATCCCCATCTGGCAAAGTGAAACAATTCGCGGACACTCCCTCTACTTAAACTTCAAAGTTGGCACGCGCGGGGAAGACTGCGGTCGAAGTGCAACTCATTCAACACCCCGCCCGCATTGACCATCGAGGGGGGCATTGGCAGATGACTGTGGCATGAGTGTTCGCTCTAACTTCTCCCGAGGCCTGTGGGCATCTCAGCTGGCGCGTGGCGCTTTTCAACTTGCCTGCCGTGCGAAGCATCAACAAATCAGTAGACGGGGGGAGGGGATCAGGGGGAGGAGCGAGGCATGCGATGGGAGCCGCGCGGAGGAGGCTGGATGCCAAGTTGAGGCCAGAACGGAAGGTGGAGGCGTGGCAGGAGTGCGGAGGAAGGCGGAGGAGTGGGGAGGCGCCAGGAGGGATGGGGAGGAGTGCGGGCAAGTGTGGAGGAGGGCCGAGAAGGAGTTGGGAGCGGAACGAAAGAGCGAGGACTGGTGAGGAGTGGGGAGGGCGGCGGAGAACGGAGGGCGGAGGGGTGCGGGGTGGTCTGGAGAGGAGTGTGGAGGAGCGCGGGGGGACAGGAAGGAATGGGAACACATGGGGAGGAGTGCGGAGGAGTGCGGGGGGGGCACGGGGGATACGGAGGAGGGCAGACAAAGTGGCTGGGATGGACACGGGGGGGGAGGAGACGGGGGGAGACTGGGAGCAGTGCGGAGGAGGGCGGAGGAGTGCTGAGGAGGGTGGAGGAGGGACGATGGAAGAGGGAGGACAGAGGAAAACAGGGTTGGGGGGAGGGAGGAGGAAGGGAAAAGGGAGGACGAGGGTGGAAAAAGGAAGGAGGGGGAGGGACGGACGGGGAGGGCGAGGACCCAGGCCCGAAGAGAAGGCCCAAAACATCAAAAAACACAAATACTCCACGCCCGCCACCGTGTCGCATGGGCCTCATGTCTGGATCGGCTGGTGGGGATAAGCGAAGCGTCTAGCAGTTAAATGGCGCGCCGGTTCCTGACCCCGATGAGGTTATGCTGGACGAACCACGGAACGAACGTATCTTCAACCGCGCCGTCGGCGGGCAAGGGGACGCACAACATGCTTGAGAATTCTCTGGAAGGGTGCATGCACACATTGACACGCGAACAATCAACATCCCGGCGTCGAAGGTGACGGTGACGACGGCGACAAAGGTGATGATGCTGTGGTGATCATGGTGATGCTGTGATGATGATGATGATGATGATGATGATGGCGAGAATGATGATGACGGTGATGATGATGCTGATGATGACGGTGGTGATGAGGATGACGATTGGAGTTAATGTAGACGCGAGCGCGCCACTATGCGCGACGAGTAAATTTATCGGAAGCACTGCAGCTCTGGCGGGAGCACGGTTGCAAGTTCGGCGGCGGCACTGGTATTAGCTGTTGCGCTGGTTCGACGAACCGACGGCGCGACTCGCAGCGAGCGTGTCGCGGCCCCCACAAAACGCATCTGTTCAGCGGCGCTGCAAGTAGAAATTCGCAAAGCACTGGCTTCAGCGCGGGAAGTCCTTCACTCGAGCCATGAAGAGCGGACCCGCGTGGCGAAGCGCCCCTGCATCGCCTGTTTCAAGCGCACTTCAAAGAAGGGGGAGTTGCTCGCGCAGAAAAGCGGCGCGGCTTTCCGGCGTGACAACCTATTCTTCTGGTTCGGGACGCGGCCGCCCATGCGCTCGCCAACGAGCATGCTCTGCACATCCTCGAACAAGGTGGTGATGTCGATGTGCTTCCAGTCCTGCCGCAGCAGAACCTGCGCCTCCTGGGCGGCCGGGAGCGGACATGACGACTTCGCTTGCGGCTTGCCCATGACGCGGCAGATCTGGGGTTTCTCGCATCCAGGCTCTCCGATGGCGGAAAGGTGCGTGACCCTCGTAACCCCGGCGCTGAGAGCGGCACACACGTCCGCGCAGAAGCGCTGGACGTCTTCGCCGTTTTTCCGAAGGGCGTCCAGGCCCCAAGGATCAAGACGCCGCGGCGCGTGTACCCGACCCCAGCGGCGGCCTTGCGAAAGAGGTCCAGCCGCGTTGCCGCCCTCAGGGCAATCGTCCGCGGCGCCTGCAAGACGGCCACGGCTGGGGTAACCAACTGGTTCAGCGTCTCCTTGCCCTGGGCAGCGCAGAACTCCGCGAGCTTCGCGTCGCCCTCTCTGGCTGCGGAAGCTGACCAGGGTGAACGCATCTCCCAGCCGCGTCCTTTTGGCGCGAGGCTGTCCAATCTCGTCGTTGCGCCGCCTTCCGGCGCTGGCGCGGGCGAATGGGTGGCCCGCCTCCAGGAGCTCGCGGAGGGCCTCGCCCCGCGGGTGCACGGGGCTCCAGAACGCCTCCTCGCTGAGCTCCGAGAACGGATTCTTCGGGGTGGCCACCGCGAGGTGCGTCACATGCACCAGTACGTCCCCCTCGCGCGCCGCCGCGTTCAGCTTCATCCCGTAGCGCTGGGGGCTGACGTCCGCGACATTCCGCCAGTAGTGTCCCCAGCTAGTGTAGGAAGCTGCGCGGCGGCGCAAGTCCCTGCGCCCGTCGTGCCCAGCCGCGTGAGCCTGATGCGCCACCGCGCCAAACATGTGGATCGAGCCGGGTGCGTTCGCTGCCTCGGGGTCAGCCTCCAGGTAGACCCGCTCCAGGCGCTTCCAGAAGCTCTCCCACGTCAGGTCTTCAGGCTGCTTCTCCGCGAGGGGCCAGGTCCGCACGATCGCGAAGTCCATGTGCTGGCGCGGAGGTCGGGGGCGAGCGCGGCAAGCTCCGTCCTGTTCTCAGACGCCAGTGCCGCCTAGCCCACGGCGGAGGCCTCGGCCGTCTGCGCGGCGGCTGCGGCGCCAACGTGCGGCGCGGGAGGTGGCTGCTTGGCCAACAGTCGGTGGCGCTGGATGGCTGCGGCGAGGGACATGCCGCGGGCGCTCCGCGGGCCAGTCAGGACTAGGCCTCGTCGTTCGGGCGCTGGGGCGGGCGGGGCCGCAGCGGTTGCGGACTATTGATCTACAACCAGCGCTGGCCCTTCCGGGGGGGCGCACGTCGTTGTAACGTATCGCTCGGAAGACCTAAGCGCGGTATAATGTGGTTATTCACTGGTCCACAGCCAGCCCAATCTGCGAGATTGTCATGGCGAGAACCCTGTGCATCCGCTGGATAGTCTGCACCTCGCGGAGCCAAATTAGCTTGCGGCAAGACCATCCTGGCTGGCAGTGCGTTTGGTGACGGTGCGCGCAAGCACGGGCGGCTTGGTGTTTTTAGCATAACAGCCTGCAGCGACATTCGAGCCAACAGACATGGGCAATAAGGGCCATGCCACGGACGTCATACCTGAGTGATATATTTGGTTGCTCCCTTGCGACTGCCTGGTTAAGGCCCCTCCCATGCGACTTCAATACTTGCCTGGTTGGCCACCTGGCTGGCTGACTTGGTGACCTTGGCGGTTGCATTCCCCACCAGGTGGTTTCTTGGCGGGCTGCCTCGTTGACGGCCTGGTTGGCTGCGTGTTCGGCTGTGTTGTTGGCTGCGTCGTTGGCTGCCTCGTTGTCTGCCTCGTTGGCTGCCTCGCTGACTGTCTCGTTAGCTGCCTCGCTGCTGGCTGCCCCGCCGACTGATTCGTTACCTGCCGTGTTGGCCTCGCTGTCTGCCTTGCTGAATCCAGTGCTGGGCATTCTGGCGTCCGGACCTCGAACATGTGAAATCGTTCTGGCCTTGTGGGATGTGCTCGGTCTGACTGGCCCCCACCCCCCTCCCGCCACTGTAAAGAACATCTGGGTGGCATAATGACGAGAGGGGACTCCCAGTTTGGCCACGCAGCTGCCCCGCAAGGTGGATAATGGAGGCCCGGGTATGTCGGTCACCCGTCCGATTTAGAATACAGCAGTGAAAGCAGGGTGTCGTTGGCGGCTTCGTTGTCTGCCTTGTTGGCTGCCCTTTAAGGCTGCCTCCTTGGCTGACTCGTTGGCTGCCTAGCTCGCTGCCTGGTCGGCTGCCTGGCTGGCTGCGTCGTTGACTGCCGCGTCGGCCACCTCGTTCGCTGCTTCGTTGCCTGCCTTGGCGGCTGCCTGGTGGCTGCCTGGTTGGCTGCATCGTTGGATGCCTGGTGGCCGCCTCGTTGGCTGCCTCATTGCTTGCCTCCCTTGTGGGCTGCCTTGTGGGCTGCTTCCTGCCTAGTTGGCAGCTGTGTTGGCGGCCTGTTTTGCCGCCCCAGTGGCCGCGAGGTCGGCTGCCTCATTGGCTGCCTCGTGGGCTAGATCGTTGGTTGCCCCGGTGGCTGCCTCGATGGCTGCCAGGCTGGGTGCCGGATAAGCTGCCTTGTTGTCTGCCTCGGGTAGAGAACCACTGGTGCAATCTGCGAACAAAACGACCCACGCCTGCGACCAGCGCCCACGACTCGCGCCCTCGACCCGCGCTCGCGACCAGCGCCCGCGACCGACGTTCGCGATCAGAGCCCGAGTCTCGCACTGGAGACCCGCGCCCACCACCAGCAACCCAGCCTTTCTTGGCTGACATGACGGCTGTGGCTCCCTATTTCTACTTGTCACCGTGGTCTCGCAGAAGTCTTTGTCCGCAGATTCGCACGGCGCACTCGCACATGGCAGCACAACCTAAGACATGAGACGTCGCAGATGCCCCGCTCCGCAGCGGCCTCGCCTCGGCGGCTGCGGTGCCACGGCCGAGGAGAGGCCGCAGGAAGCACTTGAAAGACCACGCCGTGCGGCGAAGGCTAGGAGGGAAAGGCGAGGGGAGTTCGCAGATGGCCGTCTCTACTGGTGCAAGCTGTATCGAGCCCGAGGGCGAGATCGACACCTTCGGCTACCCGGGCACCGAGTCCTCCTGGCGCGCTCTTGGCGGCAGGAGCCTGCAGGAGGGGAAGGGGAAGGAGGAGAGGCTTCTGTCGACGCCTTGAGAACCACAGAGCTTGCACGGGGTTCTGGGCGAGGGCTCTGGAGGGGGAACCGTGGAGTTCTGGGGAGATCCCAGGAGGCAGCAGAGAGGACTAGAGGACGACCGGGTGCTGCCACAGGTAATTATGTCCCAAAGTGTCCCTGAGATTTCCTGGGAGGCCCAGATGGCCTCTAGAGC
This sequence comes from Prorocentrum cordatum, assembly GCA_963575745.1. Classification (NCBI taxonomy): domain Eukaryota; class Dinophyceae; order Prorocentrales; family Prorocentraceae; genus Prorocentrum; species Prorocentrum cordatum. The sequence continues at coordinate 89,624 of CAUYUJ010020248.1, forward strand.
ACGGCTCACGGGGCACAGACGGGTTCCAGTGGCTCCAATATGGCGCGAAAGGCCAGGGACATCTCGGGCGAGGACCACCTCTGGCAACACCCGAGAAGGGGAGGATCTGTCACACCCACTGGACCTAGACCTCCGACGATGTGATTTGTTCAATCCGCGGGCCCTCAGAGTCTGGACCCCTTCCCCCGGGGAGCCATGCTCGATGGCCCTGGGGCCATGAAGCGGCCGACCCCCCCCCCAGGCTGATGATAACGAAAAAACAATGGGACCCAAAAAGCAGTCCTGCAGAGGACTGTAACGCGCGGTATGGCGATGGCGACCCCAATCCCCGAGTTTGCGTACTTTGTAGCCTGGGAAGTGTTCAACCGGACAGGAAATCTGGAGGCCCAATTCGGGGGAAGACGATGGGGGGCGTCCATGATCGATAAGGGTGCGTCCGAAGTGTGTGCATCTCCGAACTTGCCCTCTCTTGTGACCGGCCAGTCTGTTTGGGGGGAAGACCGGGGACCGGGGGAGAGAAATCGCCCGCGAGACTGCTGATCATTCCTCAGGGGCAAGGGAGAGCGACACCACCGCCCCCACCACCACCGGCGCGACGAGCCAGGCCGGCTCCTCCTGGTGGCGTGGTCCCCCCTCTTTGCTCGAGACGTCCTCTATCCCAACTCGGGGAGGCATCGTGGACCTCCCCGCTGGAGGTGGCACCCGTGATGGTGGTGTCGCCTTTCTTTCCTCCGACTGGCCGACCTCCGAAGATTGCCGCTATCTGGGCGTGCAAGGTGCTGCCGCGAACGCGGCCTGGCGCCGCGACGTCGCGCCGACGTTATCGCCCCCGCCGCCCGCCAGAGACCACACAGCAGCCCCACACCTCCGACGACGTCCTCTTTTCAAGCCTGGCGTGTCGGGTCTTCGTTTGGAAAGAACGGTGCACCACGTCATTCCCTCCCGCTGCCCTCCTCCCTCCTCCCATCCGTGCTTCTGCCCTCTGCAAGTCATCATCGCCACTACCATAATCATCCTCCTCATCATCATCACCATCATCACCATCACCATCCTCAGCATCATCATCATCATCATCATCATCACCATCATCATCATCATCAAAACAACAGCATCATCATCATCCCCCTCGTCAGCATCATCGTCGTCATCATCATCTTCCTCATCATTACTCTGCCCCTTCTCCTCCTCATCGTCACCAACACCAACCATGACCAACACCATCACCATCACCAGCAGCATCATCAGCATCGTCATCAGCATTCGACGCATCATCATCATCAACAACAACATCATCATCATCATCATCATCATCATCATCGTCATCATCCGCCGACCCCTTTGTGGGTCTCTCGGCGTGTGAGATGTTCCCCCCAGAATCCCCCCCTAGGGACCCCAAACCGGCAATCCGACTCCCCCCCAGGGCCCCTGGCCGAACGAAACCCCGGACCGAACGCGTCACGGGGGAGCGGAGGGCTCCAAAACTGGCCAAACAGGCACCGAAACGCTCCCCAGACGGTCCCAGGGGGCCACGATTCGCCGACAGGTCGCCCCTGGACGCCCACGATGGCCTCCAGGCGGCTTCCGAAGCTGCCACCACGCCCCAAAAAGCCCCCAAGATGCGCCCCAAAAGGGCCCCAAGAAACAGAATTCGTCCCATTCCCTTCGAAAAAACATGTTTCGCGTGTTCGCTTATTCGGCTTTCACAACGTCCACAACGGGCAAGAAACCTTCAGCATCGCCCCCCGACGGCCAAAAGGGGCCCCCAAGAAGGGTCGAAGAGGGTCCAACGACAGCCCACGAAGCCCCCAAGACAGCCCAAGAGGGCCCTCAGACGGCTCCAAGACGGAGTCCGAAGGGCACCTTTTCGAGCCTTCGGCCCCAAGACGCCCCCAGCCTGCCCCAAGAACAGCCCTAGAGGCCCTGAGGGACCTCCAAGAAACCTCAGAGGCTTCCGAGAAGCCCGCAGCAAGTCCCCCAATAGTCAACCATCCGTGCGGCCGCATACCCGCAACCCAAGCAAGGTGGCGGGATGCGCCGCGTGCCATTCGAGAAGCACTCGTCCGGTTTTTGGACCGACGCCTGCCGTCTGTGAGCGCAGATTTTCCCATGTATTTCCCCATGCCTGCACGGCGAACACTTCGAAAGTCAGCCACGAAAAACGCACTGACCACGCAGTTTTCCTCCACCATCTGACATTGCCCCCGCCTCCAGAGCGCCCCGAAGAGACCCCGCGAAGCACCCCTGAGATCCTGACCCCCTACCAAGCCGGTTTGTACCGGCGGCCATGACAAATTGCACGGTCCAGACGCTTGTACAGGGTCTCGAAATCCAGAGTGACGCACACGCTGTCCGAAGTGCCGGACATCTTTCCGAAGGGCCACCAGAGACAGGAGTACCCGCTTCCAAACCAAATCGTCACTCCTCCTTCTCCTCCTCCTCCTCCTCCTCCTCCTCCTCCTCCTCCTCCTCCTCCTCCTCCTCCTCCTCCTCCGAACCCCCCATAATCCCCCCCCAGGGACCCCCCAAACCGGCAATTTGACCCCCCCCCCTGGGCCGAGCCCGACCCCGGACCGAACGCGTCACGGGGGAGCGGAGGGCTCCAAAACTGGCCAAGACGGCACCGAAACGCTCCCCAGACGATCCCAGTGGGCCACGGTTCGCCGAAATATCGCCCCTTAACGCCCACGATGGCCTCCAGGCGGCATCCGAAGCTGCCAAGACGCCCCAAAAGGCCCCCAAGGCCCAAGAAACAGAAATCGTCCCATTCCCTTTTCGAACTAAAACAAAGAAGCATTTTTCGCATGTTCGCCTATTCGGTTTTCACAACGTCCCAGACGGGCAAAGAAACCTTTAACATCGCCCCCAGACGGCCGAAGGGGCCCCCAAGAAGGGTCGAAGAGGGTCCAACGACAGCCCACGAAGCCCCCAAGACAGCCCAAGAGGGCCCCCAGACGGCTCCAAGACGGAGTCCAGAGGGTACCTTTTCGAGCCTTCGGCCCCAAGGAGGCCCCAGCATGCCCCAAGAACAGCCCAAGAGGCCCTGAGGGACCCCCAAGAGAACCTCAAAGGCCTCCAAGAAGCCCCCAGGAAGCCTCCAAGAGGCCCCAAAACTTGGCCACAGATGCCTCGAGGCGGCCAGATATGGCCTGCAGACAGGCCAAGATGCCACCAAAAGGCTACAAAAGAGCACCAAGAGATACGATAACAACAACGAAGCAACAGGAACGATGTCGAGCGCCGTGTCATGATTCGGACAAGCCTCGTGAAATGCACTCCTGGAGGCGCAATAGTTTACAGAGGGGTCGGCGGATGTGGCGTAAGCCTATAGAATCGTAATCATCATCAACACCACTATCGTTATCATCGTCATCTTCAACATCATCAACACCATCATCATCATCATCATCATCATCATCATCATCATCATCATCATCATCATCATCAGCATCATCATCATCAGCATCATAAATATCGTCATCACCATCATGACCTGAATGATTGTCATCATCATCACCATCGCCATCATCCGCGTCATCGTCATTGTCATCATCTTCAGGATGACGGCCCCGCCAAACTTCGGCGCACCCCTCACACAGTTCGTGGCCCCAAAGAGAATTCAAACGAAGGCCCTAGTGGCAGGGTCCGCATGGCGGCATCGGGTCATTTCGGTACACACCCCTCACACGCTTCGTGGCCCCATTTGGAGCTCCACCGAAGGCCCCAAAGGCAGAGTCCGCATAGCGGCTTCGGGCAAGTGCGGCGCACCCCTCACACGCTTCGCGGCCCCATATGGAACTCCATCGAAGGATCCATAGGCTTCGGGCCATTCCGGAAGATCCCTCAGCTACATGGAAGAATAGTTACCTGTCCCTTCCCCAGAGAGGCTCCAATAAAACCATCTGATTTGAACCCAGGGGCTCTCCTATCTCCGACACTGGTTTCGTCTCCAACTCTCGCCCCATCTCTCCGACACTGTTTCGGCGCCCACCTTTCCGATTCCAGCGCCGATTCCAGCTCCCAGCTTTCCGACTCCAGCGGCCGTCCCGTCTCTCCGACTCCGGTTCCAAGTGCAAATCCTATCTCTCCGACTCCGGCTCCGACTCCAGTTCTCCGACTCCATCTCCCATCCCGCCTCCCCGACCCCGAATCCGATTCCAGCTCCCGCCTTTTCGATTCCATCTCACGATCTTGACTATTTATGTTGGCGGAATGGTTGAAGGTATTCTGCAGGTTCCGACTCCGATGGGCCCGACTTGCTGCGACGTGAGAGCCGGACATCCACGACCTCCGGCAAGCAGTCCGCAGACACGGGGGTCTGACAGCAAACATGTTTGAAGCGAGCGATGTTTTACACTAGCACAGGACAGCACTCCATGGAGCAATTTGGAACAAGCGTTCCTACGCCACACACACACACAGCACTGACCACAAATTCCACATCTGCAACTGAGGGCCCCGGCCCGCCCGCGCCGGCCTTCCAGGCCCCGCCTCCCCGGCGGACTCAGGCGCGCCTTGCCTTGCCTTCGCGGCTCCATAGGGAGCTCCACCGAAGGCCTCAATGGCATGGCGGCTTCGGGCCATTTCGGCACACCCCTCACGCGGTTCGTGGCCCCGTAAGGAGCTCCAACGAAGGCGATACTCACAAATGCGTTATTCACAACTGCATGTGGTTGGGCACTTCGCCCGGAGAAGTCTTGTGGGCTTCCTCCGTATCCGGGCGAACAAAACGCGGCATGGCCACGAACGAGCGTCCGGACGTCCGCAGCGGACTTTCTGCGCCGGCGCCGGGCACCCCCTGGCGGAGGGGAGGGGGGACCAGCGCCGATCGGAGAGTCGCCCAGACCACCCAAGGGCTGTGCTGGGCCAGGGCCATCAAAGCCCAGGGCCATCAAGGAACGATCTGGGGCGACAACTGTCCCAGGGAAGGGGTTCGGGTGCCATGGGGCTCGTGGTATGAAAAATGAACGGCATCGGATGTCTGGCGCCACTAGCTATGCGATTGACGCCCCCAGGCCTACCAATGCGGCTAGCGTTTGCCCAACAGCGTTGATTCAAAGCCCGTCGGGGCTTTGCTCGTCGGGGCTTTGCTCGATGTATTTGCTGCGGTGACCTTGGCCACGATGGCCTTTGCCACGGCATCAGGGTTACTGGTGCAGGTGTACATGTTGTTGCTGAAATTCGAGTTGTACCAATGACAGCTGGTTCTCCCAATGTGCACCAGCGGAATTTCCGGATCATCTGATCTAACGAAGAGCTTGTCCTTTCGATCCGAATCCAAGGGGCTGACCGGACTTGGTTCATAGACCCCCACTGCGCGTAGAGCTTCTGGGAAGCTCACCTGATCACGATCTCCAAAACATTGGATTTCGCCTAGCCAAGTACACGATAGCTGGCTATTGAAATCACGGCACCGATTACTTCTCATATCCCAAAGAATAACTGCGCTGTCAATCAGGCCGCTGTCTAAGGAAATACGTCCGTTTTCTGTATCAAGCTGCTGATAATGATCGCACTGCTTCCTGAGTGTATTGGAATCGTCTGTCACATCTGGCCGATCCGCAGACTCCAAGCAAGCACAGTGGTACTCGAACCGAGGACCATCTGAGCGTACTTCTCCCATGGATACGCGATGATTCGGCAAGGCCCTGAATGAGGCACACGTGCCATGCTGCTCGACATTCTCCGTGAACATCTTCTGATAGTCCATCATACCTATCCAGCTATTATTTACTTCCATTGGGAATAGTTTCGCGTCCTGCCAAACAAGGCGCTTCGCAAATGCAAAGACGATAAAACCCCCATACATCTTGAATAATTTTGTATTCCTGCGCATGCTCTTGTATGGCAATGCGCTCGTCGGCACAGGGATCAAAATGTTCAGACCAGACTTGGAAGTGCGGTTCAAAGATATGTTTTCAGACTCATTGTCAGCCGTAACGAAATAAAAGAAACACCGCTGGTGAAGATGGAGTAGCCACCGAGTAGCATACTCGCTCGGGACATCTAACATGTCTTCATATTTCGAACCAAATGCTACTCCGTAGATCACTCCTTGAGAGCACTCCTCCTCTTTCAAGTCCTTCAAATCCGTGGCGAGCTTCCCCAGGAAATCTACAAATTGATTTTGTCCGCACGATCCACAGGTGAATGAATTGTCGATCGCGCTGGAACTATACATGTTCGCTTCAGTTGGCAAGCCTTCACAACCCCCGTACGGCCAAGGAACCTCAGATTCTACACTTGAGCAGCTCCGAGTGTAGATGCCAGCACGGAAGAGGCTTTCCGATGTGGATACCCCTACCGCTGGCGCTGCACTGTCCACGCATAAGCCCACCTCGCCGTTCTCTACTGGCTTCGTAACCTTGATATTCACATAGTGGCCAGCGGGATCAGGCCATTGCTCGATCTGCAGCTGCACCGAATTTGGCAGCTTCAGGTGCACCACGGTCCTCTCGGCGACCGCGGGATCGGGCTGGAGCGCTTCCCCCGAGAAATCTCTTGTGGCCTTGACGAGCTCGTTCGACCATTCAGAGTCCATGTCAGTGAGGATGGACTCCCTCTGTCCGTCGGCTGAATGCCATGTCACGCCTGTCGCGGATATGTGCAGGGTGTTGTTCTCTAAGAAGGAGCCACCGATGGCGATCTCCTTGAGGGTGTTCGCGAAGTCCTCCTGCCCCGCGTCCCGGCCGGCGGTGCTGGCCTGTATCTGCACGGTGCCGCTGCGGACCAGCCAGAGCGCCCCCTCGAAAACGAACGTGGCACCGCTGCCGGCGTCCCCCGCCGGCACGGCCGCGCCCGCGCCCCAGCGCCTCACGCGCAGGCCCCCGTCGAGGACGCACGCACGCCGGCGGTCGGAGGCCTCGACGATGGCCTCGCGCCAGGCGCCGGCCGCGGCCCGCGCAGAGGCTCCCCTCCGCCCCGCCGCCGCCCGGAGCGCCAGCGCCGCCGCGGCCCAGGCCAGCGCCGCCGCGGCGGCCCGCGCCCAGGGCGCAGCAGGACAGGTGCCCCGAGGGGCGTGCTCCGGCCCGGCGTCCGCGTCGCTCTCCGAGGCGAGACTAACGGGCCGGTGCCTGCTCCCGACCGCGAGCATGGGCAGGAAGGCGGGCGGGAGTGGGGGGGAGAGGATGAGTGACGTGTTCGACCATGGGGCCCCTTGTTGCCCCTCGCTCCTGGGCCGTCTTCGGCGGGTCTTCGGCGGGCCTTCGGCGGGTCTTGGCTTCGGTTCACAAGGGGTCGATGGTCGAACACCTGGGATAAGCAGCCTCGAGCGCATCCCCGCCCCCAAGATTGACAAGCCCAAGGGCGACGACAGCCTTGGGGCGATGGGCCTGCCGACGCCGAGGTCCGCGGAGGGGGCCAGAGTGGCGGCACGGAGAGAATTCGAGCCTGTGGAGCCAAGCTTTTTATCCATGCTCTGCTCCCCCAGGCGCTCAGAGCGGGGGGCAGCAGCAGGGGTATGGATCGAACGTCGACCGCCAAATCCTAGGGATGCGCCCTCATAAACCGAGAGAATCCTTAAGATCGGCCCCGAGATGAGGTGATGCCAAGCATAGGAGACAGGGATGCAGTCGAAACTTGGCCACAAGAACGTGGGTCGAGAACGTGAGCCCCTTCGCCGAAGGCCCTTGACCCAAGGGCCGACGGAGATACCCACAACGAAGAACGCCTCAGGGTGGAAAGCCCAAACGTGGAGAGCACGAGGCTACCCCTCCACAGTCAAGGCTGCTCTCAACCCTCGTGCCAGCGGTCTGCTGCAGGCTGGGAGGGGGAGCCGCGGGATGTCTGCGGCGACGAGCTCTGCTCCGCGTCCGAGCCGGGCTCTGTGCCCTCGAGCCGGAGGGGCCACGGGTGTCCTCGAATGCCTATAGGGTTGCTTTTTGTCTCGAATCGCGTCTCGCCAGGGGGTCCTCACAATTTTGGAAAGAACGCAGAGGATTTCAACAGGTGGGACAAGGAGCGCAAGACCGCCCAGACTGGAGGCGGTCTGGCGGATGTTTCGCCCGAGACTTCCTCACCATTCGCCTCAATGATGGCTGCACTTTTGGTCCAGACGGTCACGATCCATTGTAAAGAACACGTGGCACGGCTGGCTCTCCGTACTATCATGAGGTGCTTTGCTGGAATGCTTCTTGTATTCTTTCTTGTAACGGTCGTTACCCCGAAGGGGGGGGGGGGGCCAGGCAACAGTAACGCTTGGGCGGGGTGGTGCACGTCGGAGAGGGAGTGCGCTGCGATCGCCGTAGTCTGCGCACGAGCATCGGCATGCGGGGGCGGGGCCCAGGCCCCTCCCCACAAACAACTGTTACATGTACCCGGGGGGAGGGGGCCCCGAGGCGATTCTTACGCGCCAGAGGACTAAATTACCATGGCGAAGGACCCAGCCATATGCAGCTGTGAGTCACGGTTGTGCGTATCGTCTTAGGTGGAGCTCCCTATGGGGCCACGATGGCGCCCACATGCGGGCCCTAGCACTGGGGCCTCAGGTGGACCTCCCTACGGGGCCACAAAGCGTGCGAGGTGTGTGTGTGTGTGTGTGTGTGGTGTGTGTGTTGTGTGTGTGTGCGCGCGCGTGTGTGTGTGTGTGTGTGTGTGTGTGTGTGTGTGTGTGTGTGTGTGTGTGTGTGTGTGTGTGTGTGTGTGTGTGTGTGTGTGTGTGTGTGTGTGTGTGTGTGTGTGTGTGTGTGTGTGTGTGTGTGTGTG
>CAUYUJ010020248.1:98423-176963 GCA_963575745.1 Prorocentrum cordatum
GTGGGTGTGGTTGTGGGTGTGGGTGTGGGTGTGGGTGTGGGTGTGGGTGTGGGTGTGGGTGTGGGTGTGGGTGTGGGTGTGGGTGTGGGTGTGTGTGTGTGCGTGTGTGCGTGTGTGCGTGTGTGCGTGTGTGCGTGTGTGCGTGTGTGCGTGGTGTGTGTGTGTGTGTTTGTGTGCCGCAACGGCGGTGACGCCCACACCCGGACCCCGCCGCTTGGGGCCTCAGGTGGAGCTCCCTTTGGGGCCACAAAGCGTGCGAGAGGTGCGCCGAAACGGCGGTGACGCCCACTGGGGCCTTAGGAGGAGCTGTGGCCACAAAGTGTGCAAGGGGTGTGCCGAAACGGCGGTGACGCTCACTGGGGCCTTAGGAGGAGCTGCGGCCACAGAGTGTGCAAGAGGTGTGCCGAAACGGCGGTGACGCCCACACGCGGACCCTGCCGCTTGGGGCCTCAGGTGGAGCTCCCTGTGGGGCCACAAAGCGTGCGAGAGGTGTGCCGAAACGGCGGTGACGCCCACATACGGACCCTACCGCTGGGGCCTTCAGTGGTGCCCTTATGGGGATACGAAGTGTGTGAGGGGTGTGCCGAAATGCGCGCGCGGAGGTCAGAGGCAGGGATGGGGAGGAGGGAGGAGGGAGGAGGAGAGGATAAGAGAGGAGAGGAGACGAGCGGAGAGGAGAGGAGAGGAGAGGAGAGGAGAGGGGAGTGGAGTTGAAGACAGGAGAGGAGGAGAGGACGCGGGGCGCTGTCAACGAGGAGTCAACACCACAAGATGGTTGGGACAAATCATATCCATGCAAGAAGATCACTTACGGCGGACGGTCAGAGAAGCAATGTATGTTTGCCCAATGTTCACACCCGCGGTTCGGAGCTGGAACAGGAGACGGAAGACGCCTGACAGACCCGGCTACGCCACACGAGACGTCGCCAATAGCAAGCGCGCCATCGGAGAAGAACAGCAAGGAAGACACCGGACTCCCGGTAAAGATACTAGGATCATGAAGTGGAGAAGGAGGAGGAAGAGGAGGAGGAGGAGGAGACGGGAGAAGAAAAAGGAGAAGGTGGAGGAGGAAGTGGAGGAGGTGGACGAGGAGACGGAGGAGGGGGAGATGGAGGAGGTCGCAGTCAGTCGTGGAGGAACTGGCCCTTGGTGCAAATCCGATCCAAACTGGTCTCCTCTAAAACCGACAGGTTCCGGATACCACTTCTACAGCGGGAACGGATCAAACGGTGCGTGATGACGATGCAAGGCCGTTCGACGCCCACCAGTAAAGCCGAGGTTGGAAACTTGTGGCCCACGGCTGACGCCCAGAATGGGCCGAGAGGCGAGGGTGCAAGGACACACCTGGAAAACTATGATGGCACTATTTGAGAGCAGTGCATAGCTCCTGGATGTTGCCAAACGTGTCCCTGGTCAGAGGTGCCGCAAGGGGGCCAAGAAGGCCTCCAGAGCACCCCATCACGCGGCCTGGGAACTGGAGGGGCTCCAACATCTCGCGAAGAGTTCGGGACACCTCGGGCCAGGACCACGTGTCTAACAACACTCGAAGACAGGCTTCGTCGCAACACCAGCGGTCGCACGGCGCGCCCGAGCAAATAGTGGAATGTAGAACGGCGACCTAAAACACTTTCTACGTCCGCGGGCGCCAAATGGTCAAGGACAGTCAGACGGCGGTCAGCAAGCGGTGGGATGCACCGAGAACGAACTGAGACACAAAAGCAAATTGGACAACGAACTAGCACACAGAAGACAGCGAGGTGAAAAGGACGGCCGCGGAGGAAGGAAACGGGCAGCGCACTCAGTCCGTGCTTGTCTTCAAGCTGAACGTGGCGGGTCAAGCACCATGTGGCGTTATTCTCGCGTGCGCGGAAAGCCACGCGGGAGCAGCCCAAACTTGGCGCGCGTTCTAAGAAGCAGCCTCTTTCTGAAAACCCCTCCCCCGCCCCCTACCCCCCTGCGCGCGTGGCTGATAAACCTGCGACGCTTGGAATGTTTCAATACGGGCCCCCCGAAAGCCCTGGCCTCCCATCCTGAGTATTTGTTTGATGGCTCCGCGGCCCGGGCGAGGGCTGCTGGAGAAGACCCACGTGCTAACTCGATGGGGGGCACGCTTGCCCCCCAATCAGGACATCCGCGCCGTGTCCGACGCCATCCGAGACTATCCGAAGCCATTCCAGGCTTCCAAAAGCTGTACGAAGAAGAGGCCCTCTTGACGCCGAGGACTGCAGCAAGAGTCAGGGCAAAGGAAATATCCCCGCGAGTTAGACGCACCCCCCGCGTCGAAATGTTCACGACGCGGGCGTGTTTGCGAGGGCGGCTGGACGGGGCAGGGCCCATCGGATGTGGCCCACAGGAGGTCCTGGCGCCCGCGTGCTCGCTGGTGCGATCGCATGGGCAATCGGAGCGGCGAGAATCCTGGCCGCGTTCAGAGGCAGACGCGGGATGCACGCAGCCGAATTGGGCACGGCGGGCGCCGGGAGAAGGAGGAGCGCGCGGGGGGAGGGACGAGCACGCTCACAACATGCAGCCCTTGTGCGCGATTGCAAAAGCGTCCCACACATCCAACGCATGGAAAGATAACCGACACTTGCGGTCTACGGCATGTGAATTTGTCGCCCCTCCCCAGCCCTCCCCCGGGAGCTCCGTCCGGCAGGTCTGGATGTATTGGAAGGGGGGGGGGGGTCAAAAATGCCAGTGGCCGCGGCCGCCTCGGAAATGCTCTTGGGCGGCCTCCAACGGTTTCGAAATAACCCCCACGGGCCGGGTTCCAGACGACCCAAAATGCCCACGTGCTCCCAGATGGCACCCAATCGCTCCGAGATAGCCCCAAGAGCCCAAGAAGCCTCCAAGACGCCACCCGAAGGCTCCAAGAGGACCCCCACGAGGTTCCCAACCGTCAGATTCCCTGGGGGATCTTGCATCTTCTGCGCATCGCCATTCTTGTGCACCCAAGCGCCCAAGACTGCATCGGAGACCTTCGAGATCGATCCAAGACGGGCCAGAAGGCTTCAAGAGGGCCACAGGACGGCTCCGGACGGCCCCGGGGCGGTCCACGAGTAGCCCAACATAACCCAAGAGGACCCCAAGCAGGGCCCAAATACAACTCAAGAGAGCCCCAAGACGGCCCAAGACAGCCAAATATAGCCCCACGACGGCTTAAGGGGCGCCTAAGGCGGCCGAGGAGGACCCCGAGAAGCCTCCGAGAGGCCCAAACGAAACCAAGATCGCGGCAGGAAGGTCGGAGCGGAGATGCGTGGCGGCGCGATGGTGGAGTCGGGCAAAATGGCAGACAGAGTGGTTGAGCGACGCGCGGGAAACACCCTCGCAGCCAAATGCGCGCGCCTGGGAACGCTGCATTCTTGCACCGGTGATTCAAGCGCCTAGATAAGCATGAAGGACAATGGCGATCCAGGAGAGGGGGGGGCTGGGCTCGGGCACTTCGGTTGGCAGCCCAGCCCGCCACGAACTTGGTGGGAACAATTTCTTCAACCTGCGTTCGTGCAGCGGGGCGAGAAGCAACCCGAGCGCAGCTGACTGCACTCAGACCCGAAAGCGCGCTGCCACTTAGGCCGAGGACCCTCTCCCCCCAGATGGAACCTCACAAGAGTCCCCAACCCGCCCGCGCAAGGCCTGGGACCCTCCGGAAATTCGAGAGCAGCGGCTTCGAGAAGCCGAACGAGAGGCTCCAACCTCCAGGAGGCAGGGGCCGTCACCCGAGAGCCCCATAACGTCGTGGGAGCCCGAGGGCGGAGGCCACCGCGGAGCACGTTCGTCGTCTGGGGCTACTGCAGAAGGGCGACGAGGGCAGCGCGCGCGGCGGCAGCGGCAGCAGTGATGCACAACGACCTAACGCGCGGCCCCTGCAACTGCTCCAGTTTAAACCAATCGGAATACAAAACGGCAGACATCGGCCACTTGAACACCTTCGCGAGGAACTGTTTGTTAAGGTTTGGCACGGGACCATTGGGCATGGGCGAGCTGGGATACGCATGAAGGAACAGAAGAGGCTCGCTGCTGACGCAACTGGAGCCCAGTCGTTCAATCCGGGCGCGCTGCGGCGATCGCTCGGGCGCGATTCGCCATCTTACTGGAAAGGGCCCGAAGATTCCGACCATAGTCGACCTCAAGGCCCAGCCAGAAACCCTAGCACCCTAGCACGTGGCCTCGGACGCGATTTCGAATTCCTCCACTTAGCTGAACTAGGCGGGGTGGCCCCACCCGAGGAGGCAGGACAAATCATGCATCCGCGGTCGACCACGGAGCTGGAGATCCCGAGCCGCAAGCGCAGCCGCCTGCCTGCACCGGGCGGCCATCTCGAAGTCGTCGAGCTCGGGGAGGGAGCCGCGCCAACCACTGCCAGCTTCTCGCGCTCCTCCAGAATGGGGGCGCACAAGTCCTGGCGGTAGATGGAGCGGGGGATTTTGAACGACCGCGAGACAGAGGAGTCACTCCACTTGCGCGACAGCTACGAGACCGACAACGGCACGTGGTCGGATAACCCAGCGACGCGAAACTCTTCGGGCCCACCATGATGTCGCGCACGCTGCCAGGGCTGGCAGAGAAGCCATGGGGGGGCATAGTCAGGCATCTATCAATGCGTGAGCCCGTGCGGGAAGACCGATGATAGTGACTGAGATCAGGCGCCGCGAGCTCGGTCATCTGTAGGATGCGCCCACGCTGGGCAGCATGCGCAGCCCGCGACTGGCGCCCACCTGATGCCCGAGCAGCTGCCCCGCCAGTGCGCCGAGCATCGCCAACGCGAACGCGACGACCACGCACGCGCGCCAGGCGCTGGGTGGAGCAGCCAACTTCCTCATCCGCGATATCAAAATCACCGATCATGGTGAGTCCGCGCCCCATGGGAGCCCTTCGGACCAGAGCAGCCTGGGCATCGAGGGCATTCTTAATTGCGCCGAATCCTACTGCCGAGATCTCGTGACTCGAGATCTCGTAACAACCGACAGAAGCCCGTCGCGCGATGCCGAAGCTTGAGACAGAGAGCCCTGCCTGCAACAACTTCATGGGGCACCACGTGGACGAACGGCAAGTCCAGCTTTGGAATGACTGCGCGGGCACCACCGCGAGCGCCAGACGAGGGGAACATTTCGACCCTCCCCCGCGCCCTCGCAAGGATCTCAGCAATGAGCTTCTCGAAGGGCAACGACGGAGGAAGGGCCAAGGAGCGACTTAACAACCTCGGCCGCGCGGGAGGGAAAAAACGAATTGAACGGAAGAAGAGCGCGATAGCCCAAACAACTGAAGGTGAATATGTAAAGTTCGAAGCAGGTGTTACACTCTCCACTCGATGGGCTCGGGCTAAAAAAGGAGGCGGCTTTTCGCTCAATACCAATGCGAGAAAGGCGGTGATGACTGATAACACTGTACTCGGGAAAGTTCAACTGCATCGACCACCACTCGCGCGAGCAACCGAGTCGGCCGAGATGGTGCTCTCCCGAAGAACTCCTGGGCCTTTTCGGCGAAACATGTTGGCGCTGCGCCGGCGAGCAATCTTGCGGGCGTCGCGATCCACGCCGACGAAAATAAGAGCACGACGCCCACCAGGCACGGGAACACTGAGCGGCCGCCGCGCCCCTTGCGCGCCACGTAGAAGACCGTGAGCTTGCCGAGCCCTCGCGGAACAGGTGGGTCGAATGCCCAGGAAACGAACAATGAACGTTTCTGCCGAGCTCCTCACCCTCCACCTTGTGATATGATCCTATAGCTGGCGGCGCCAATCCAGTCTAAGATAGCCTCAGCCACCTGGTTGCGGCCGACGTCATCCAGGCGCGCAGTGACGATGGTGTCACTGCACCGACCTTTCAGACGTGCTGCAGCGGATTTGTGCGTGGATTTCTGCCAGTGCAAGACCCCGAAACGGAGAATGAAACAACTAAATTCATTTCGCGTGGATCTTACTTCGTCTTCACCTGGCAAAAAATTACGCACGAAATTCACCTCCAGATCGGCGGCGATATTCTCCAGGACACTCCAGGGCATCCTATCGTTTTCCGAGCCAAATCCGCCCTGCGATGTCGGCGCCATGAAAGATGCCAGGGTCGGCGGCCCGCTGCCGATCGGCGGACCTCGCGATGGGCTGCCGAGGGGCCGCCCTCGCCGAGTCCAGCTCCTTCTGGTGCTTCTCAAATCTTCCGCTCGCGCTCGCGAAAGCGCCTCTGCGTGGACAGGCCCAGGTTGGCAACCGAGGGCCCGGCGACGTTTGTGAAGGCCTTTGGGGGTGGAAACGTGACCAGCTGCGAGATCGACCCTGCGTCTGCCATGGACATCTCGGCATTAATGTCACCATTGAACTTCCCCAGAACATCGAAGGACTGCGGGCCAGAACATCCGCCGCCACTAGCGCCGCGAAAAAACTGAGCCCCCCGGGGCCCCGGGACGAGAACCGCGAATCGGAAGCGCCCCGCGGGCGAGGGGGGGCCATCTTCACCGCCGCCGCGCGGAGGCGCCCACGGGGGCGGCGCGGGGCGCTCATCGCGGCCCGCCCCCCCCCCGCCAGCGGGCTGCAGGACCTCCCGCGACGGGGAGGCGGCCATCTGCGAGACGCTCTCGGGCACTTTCGACACGGGGGCGGCTCCGCTGGGGCTGGGGTGGCGAAGACCAGCGCTTGGAGACCTCGATGCTCTTCCACTCCGCGAGCGCTGTCCAGGTGCGCCGACGCCCTCTCCTCCACCGCCGGGCCGACCCTAACGCCTGCTGAGCAGCGGGGTGGCAGGAGGCGCGGGCTCGACCGAGATCTCCGACGCGCGGCTGTCGCCGTCGTCAGACGCGCGGCGAGCATGGCGAGGGGCGGCAGTAGGTTTGACGTCTGTCTACCCCTTTTTCGTCTGTCTTGTCCTTATCGCCTGGCATCTACACTGGTCGGGAGAGGAACTGGAAATGCATCGGCTCACCCTCCCTTGTCAGCGCGGGCGAGGCCGGCTGCGGCGCCCTGCCGCGCGCCGACGAGGCAGGGCCCAGACCTGGGCGAGATGGGGTCGGGCACTGACCGCAGACTAGCGGCATCCGTTGGGCCCCGTTGGGAACCGAGCATCTTGGGCCAAAATGGCTATGGAGAGGAAAACAACGGGAGGCGGGGCGTGCTCGAATAAGTTCGTCAAACATATCGACTCACTACTGCCACTGCTGCTGCCACTGCCGGGCGAAGCCTGCACGCCACCACTGCCCCCCATCCAAAGCAAAAGCCATTAGGGGAGATGAAGGGGGCGAAAGGGGGCGCAGGGCGGGCCTGCGCAGCTTCGGGGACAGCGCGATGGAGGAGACGGTCAATCAACCAGCAAGCGTTGCGCCTGCCGACCTAACGGCATTCGGACGGCCACTGCCATGTCCTAGGGAAGAGAGTAGGCTTCGAGGAACGAGAGTGGGCGCTGCTGTCGAGAAGTTCGATTGGATGCAACTCGATAAGCACAGTAGCAAGAGACAACGAAGGCAAATTGGTGCCTGCGAAGGTCTAGGAGATGCATGATATGAGACGGCAGATGGGGCCCTGGGCCCTGAAATCCCTGGAAGCCCACGGGAGGAGAGGGGCGCAGGATGTAAGGTGAGGAGACAGGCGACCGGGGGCCCCCTGGCACCCGAAGACGCACCCACCGCCCCGTGGCAGCCTCGACACCGTGGTCCAGCCACCGAGCCACGAACGAAAGACAATGAACGATTGCAACTTACGGATCTCCGCGAGAGCGGCGCGAATCGACTGCCACTCGACGGGCGAGACAGCCAGGCCACAGTGGAAGTGCCTTTACAACCTCCTCACGATGAGGGGCTCAAAGGGCTGGCGGAACACGCACGAGGTGAAGATCATGGCGAAACGACTCTGCCACTTCGGTTTCCGCGCCTCGCACATCTCCGCAAGCGGGTCACGGAACAACCCAAGGGTCTCTGAGCCCGCAACTCGACGACGCGCATCTGTTGGGAACCCCAAAGAGGCAAGCTCGAGAGCGAGAGCGACAACGGGCGAGGATCAGAAGGGGGGGGCGACTCTCAGGATTGCCACCAACCGAACGCACCGAACACACAATGCCACGCTGCGCACGTCTTGGGAGCCGACCGCATGAAAGAAGCGGCCGCGATGGACAACGGAGAGGCAGGCTCTGGCACGCTCCACTCGGCAAGGCGAAACCAATTGCACCTCCTCAACATCGCTCGGGGGGCGCGGAAGAGCCTCGAAAGCAGCCCGCGTTCGATCGACCATCGACCGTTCCCAAGAGAGCGAGAACAGCTGCATTTTGTTGGAGAGCGCAGTTCCACTGCGTCCATTATACAGCTCAACAGACACTGCGCGCGGAGCTCCCCGCGCACCCGCAGCCGACGTCCGCCCTAGAACTTTGGCCAGCGGGGCAGGCCACTCATCGGCAAGAGTCGCGCCAGGGCCGAGGAGGCAGCCGAAGTGCGGCGTTTCACCCGCAATCGTTTTTTCGCGCCAGTCCGAATCAACGCTGGCCAGCTGTCTCCGCAGACGCTCGACCGCCAGCCCCGGCCCACAACTGGGCAGCAACGCGCCTCGAAACTTTCAAGGCCAGGGATCCGATGGACCTCGGCGGGCGGAAGGCCCGACCGAGATGCAAAGTGCTCGAGCGCCCCAGACGATCACTCCGATATCGTCTGCTCAGGCCCCGGCGTGGCCGCGGCGGGGGCGGGCGAGGTGAAGCTCGAGGTCGCAGAGGAAGGGGCTGCCAGAAAAGATGAGGGGGCACCGCTTCGGGGGCAGCCTTGCAGCGCGCCGGACTTCGCCCAAAACGCGAAGAGCATCTCGTCACCGATCATAGCGAAGCAAAGATTCGCGCGGTAAACGACCTCCACAGCAAGCTTGCATCCTCGAGGGAGCGGGGCTATGCCAATGGTGATATTCAGCCAACCTTGGGGCGCCGAAGGGAAAGCCCAGGAGCAATCAAAGGCGAGGGGGGGGGGCGCGGGGCGGGCCGCCGAAATGCTCGACGCTAACTTCGCGAGCGATCGCGTCGAGGTCCACAATGTCATGCTGGAAGATTCCGCCCTGGGACGAAACCCCCTCTGAGAAGGCGCCGCCAAGGCATCGGTGCCTGGACGAAGTGTCCACGCCCGTGGCGGGAAGGCAATGCGGCGCGATGACAACCGCAACTGCGAAATGCCCATGCTTCGCACCCCCCCGCCGAAACCAAAGTTGAAGCGCCCACATTTTGCCCCTGGCCTTTGGCCCGCCGCCAAAACCCTTCAACTTAATATTTGGGGGAAGAGGGGCGCGCATTTTGGCCCGACGCGCCTCGGTAACTCAAGGTCTTGGCGAGACACGCGCGGGCACTTCTAGTCCGCCCACCGTTGCGCTGCTTTCGCGGCCGCGCGACCCATGGCGCCGGCCGCCGCCGCAAGTGCCCCCCGGCCCACGCAGTCCCATATAGGGGGCTTTCCTTTTCAAGGCTTCGCTTGCTTCGTTCTGACCAGGGGCAGGCCTCGGGGCGAAAGCTTGGATCGCCGCGCAGAACTCCGGCAAAACGCGTTCGCCCGAGGAGGCCCGGAGAAAGTTTCGCGCGGGATCTCAGCTCCGCGCCCGCGTGCCCAGCGCGAGAACGGGGCCCCGTCGGACCTGGGGGCAGAGACCGCGACCCGATCCAGAAAAGAAACCACGCTGCGTCGAGGCGGAGGAGGAAGGCCCCGAAAGTCCACGGCTCCACCCGCGAATTTCCGGGCGCAAGCCGAAGCGCCATGCGGGGGGGCCCAATTGTCGTTCAATGCGCCCGCGACCTCTTCAGGAAAAAAAGCAGCGACTTCGCGACCGCCCGACTCCGACCTGACGACGCCAGCGCGAAATCTACGTCTCCCGAACGAGGGCCAGGGGCGAGCGCGGCGGGCGGCAGCACTTTTACGCTTAGAGATCCGAGCCCTTTGTCCAGGGCGAGCTTCGCCGGCGACTTCATCACCCCATCGTTTCTCGAAGTCCCAATGCTCCTTGCCGATGGGGAAGAGTGGAAGGCGAAGGCGGGGGGGGCCCAAGAGACGGGCGACGCGCCCCTCCACGACCGGCGCCTGCGTGACCCACTCGCGAAGAGCCGCGGCCGCCGGAGCAAGCCTGGGGCCCTGGCGAGCATCTGCCCCGGCTACCGAGCGAGCCACAATCGCGCGCGAGGAGGGCTCGCGGGGCGGAGGAGAACTGAAGGTCACGGGCCGCTAGGGCCGCAACCTGCCTACGCAATGACCCGAAACATCCTTCGTTAAAAATTTCCGGGGCCCACCATCGCAGGCGGCTTCCTAGAAATCATCGCGCGGGATGCTGGGGGGGACAACGGCGAGGAATCGATCGACCTCCGACTCCGAGGAGGCCACTGGGCGCCCGAGGGCAGGGCCGCCAGGAGAGAACTCAATTTCAATTAGTTGGCGCCAGACACGTTCCCACATTCCGTTTCCCGCGCACGTTTCCACATTCCGATTCCGAGTCGGCATTGGAATCCCCCCGCAAGGATAAAGCCAAACCGAAACGGACCCCCTCGAGCCGAATCGATCTGGAGCGAAATCTCCACGCGGATGGCTTCCAAAGCGCTCGAAAGAATTCCAAGATGGCGCATGCTCCAATGAAAAAGCGCAGCGCCCGAGCCCCGAATCTCCAGACACAGCGCCCCCCCGAGGAGCTGAAAGGGCCCCCCCCCACCCCCACGGGAACAGACCCTGCGGGCCGCGGGGCCGGAGCGACCACTCCCCCACTCTTCGGCCCAGGAAGACAGGGCGCAAACATGCCGCGTTCAATTCGAGAATGGAAAAAACACACACCTCCCTCCCAGCATCGCGATCGCCATGCGTCTCCTGCAGCGCGCAGCCGCGGCCGCGCCATATCTGCAAGAAGTCGAGCCCACGGCGCCCGCGCCAGCGCAGCGGCAGGGCGCGCGACAGTTCCAGCCCCCGCATTCGACGCAGCCACCACCCAAGAAAGTGTTGCCCAGACGATGAGATTACTCTTGGCTGACATGTGGACTGAGCGATCGCCTGCTACCCGGGAGGCCCGCGACCGTCGTCGGCGACGCAGTTGCGGTTCCAGGCAACAGCAGGGAACGCTGCGGGGGAGACCGTGATCCAGGTCAGCTGCCCCCACTGGTACGAGATGGCCCCTGCGCCGCGGTCCGCGTCGAGTTTGCGCGGCAACTGGAAGGCCGACCCCAACGCGACGCGAAGTTGACGGCAGGCACGCTCCCTGGCGACGGTTCTTGCCAAGGCCCACATAGATAGGAGTCCAACGACTAGCAGGCGCATCCACCACGAAGCCCCGCCAACGCCCAAGCCCGAGACGAACGGCCGCTTGTGAACGCCGAAGCCGCGCCCGGACGGTAGCAGCACGAGGTCCGAGCACTGCGTGCTCAGCCGCGGCCCCTCGAAGCGGGGCTCATAATCCAAGGAGCACCCCGCATCCCGTAGCCAACCTGCCAGAGCCGCCTGAGTATGAAGTAGAGCAACTTCTTCCTCGGCGCTGATAACGGAAATCGCACAGTCTTTGGGGCGATCCCACTCCGACGCGCGCGCAGGAGATTCCACAGAGGGTCGAGCCTTCGCCAAGTCCAGCTACGACTCGAGTTTGGCCAACCGACGGCCCATCTCCTCCTGGAAAGACGAGACGGCATCAATCTCTGATTCAGCACTGCATACGGAAGGCCAGGTCCTCGAAGCGCGTGGATACTCTCTCACCGACTTGCTGTAACAGCAGGCCTGTTGCCGCCGACAGAGCCGACGGCAAGGTGGCCTGCAAAAACGCCAGG
This sequence comes from Prorocentrum cordatum, assembly GCA_963575745.1. Taxonomy (NCBI): domain Eukaryota; class Dinophyceae; order Prorocentrales; family Prorocentraceae; genus Prorocentrum; species Prorocentrum cordatum. The sequence continues at coordinate 110,153 of CAUYUJ010020248.1, forward strand.
CAGATGCGGACAGATCAGCCGTGCAGGACGCCTGAAAGTCCGAGTCCTGGACAACCTTGAACTCCTTCCGCGCCAGCGAGGCGGCCCAGGGATCCATTGAACCAGACTGGCCCGAGGCAGCTGCCGCACCAAGAACAGGAGCGCCACGTGCATCAGCAGGCCCACCGCCTCCGTGCCGCTCATGCTGAAGAGCAACGCCATCCCGCCCAGGTGGGGCGGGCCTTGGCCAAGGGGCCACAGGTGCCATCGCCGCGCCAGCAGGAGCACCGTCGCCAGAGGGCACCCCAGGGTCGGCGAGCTCCTGCGATGGAAACGTGGGGGCCTCGTCGGGCCTGGCCAAGAGCTCGAAGTCCGCCATAGCTGCGCTGGCTGCAACCGCAGAGGGGCGCCCCTCAGGGCCAAGCGAGAGGCCGCCGCGCTCGCTCCGAGACCGCTGCGAGCCACTCCCAAGAGCCCCAGCCTGCGATGCACCATCTCGCCAAGCCTGGCTGCCAGCAGCGCGGGCCGCAGCGCGGGGCCTCGGGGAAACCGGGGGCGTCGCAGCAACTGAAAATCCAGACCAATCATAACCAAACAGAGGAGCAGGAACACGTTCACGAGCACGGCGAGAAGGGGTGACCGCCTCTCCCCTGTACGCTTTTTGACCTCATTTTCCCTGTTGTCCCTTCTGTCATCATGTTGCGCCATGGGGCCGAACTATGAACACTGCGTGATTGTGCACAGGCCCGCGCAGGAAGTGGACAAGCCTCGTTTTACCCTCACGAATCTGAGCGGGTGCGAGAAAAGAGAAGATGCTCCAGCAGGAGCTGACCGAAACTTCCTGATCTGGCCTCGGACTAGAGGTATCCCCTTTCTGCCCGAGGGACAATAGCATCTTGAGCCAAAGTGGCTACGGAGAAGGAAGGAACAGGAGGAAGAGGAGGACGGAGAGAAATCGAGGAGGATCGACGATCGAAAGGACGGCGGCGGAAGGAGGGAACGGAGGAAGAGACGCAGGAGGAGGAGGAGGAGGAGCGGAGGAGTGCGAGGAGGACGACAACAAGGACGAGGACGATGCCGAGGAGAAAAAAACTGCAGGATAAGAGGTACGAGGGAGATGAGGCGGAGAAGGAGGAAGAGGGAAACGTGTAGATGAAGGCGAGTGCGAGGACAGTGGCGAAGACGAGGACAAAGAGAAGGACGAGGAGGAATACTACAGTAAAAACGATACAATGAATAATCTTCATACGATCAAGGAACATCTCGGCATCCATGGACCCTGAGGGGCCGGAAGCCCCACGGTGTGGCGTAAGCAAGTGTATCAAAACGGAAATCCCACCAGCCCTTTAGGCCGCGAGTGGCTTAGCGAGTTCCCTCTTCCAACATCTTTGTTTCCCTTCGGGGAAGTGTTTATCACTGCTCCTTATTCATATACACCCCCTTCCCCCACCCAACTGTGGGCCGAGACAACCCCCCCCCACACCACCACCACCACCATCCCTGACATAGATAATAACACAAATCATTTTGTCTCGGGATCTGGAACATGCGCGGGCGCCCCGCGACAACTTTGTATTAGTTGTTGGCAAAGACGACCGGGGGGCCATCATATTGCTCTCCGCGCGCAGGCCAATCATCCCTGCCAACAAAAAACCATACATAATGCACACTGCCATTACATCTGGAGCATCCGCGGGCATCCCGCGACCCCTTTGCACTGGATGTTTGACACGGACGGCGGAAGTGCCGTCATAGTGCTCGCTGCGCGCAAGCAAACCATCTTTGAACAAGCAGGTTGCCTCCACATCTAGAGCGTGCGCGGGCGCCCCGCGAACATTTTGCATTAGTTTTTGACCGCGACGGCGGATGTGCCGGCATACACTCCCAGGCCGAAAGTTTGTTCCTCTTGGCGATGAACCTCACGGTCCCACGCGGTGCATGGGCCCTCTAGGAAATCATAGCGGTGAACCCAATGAGGGTCGCGTGAATCCAATTTCCAACCTTACCGTAATCGTGGTGACTGAGGTTCTGGGCCAAACTTGGCTTCCTTGGCAGGAGGCCTAATTAGTCGAATGCTCCCCCTTATTGAATATATCTCCTCCAAGACTGCCCCAAGATAGCCCCGAAGGCTCCCAAGAGTTCCCCAAGAGGGCCCCAAGGGGCGCCCCTGAGGCCCCGAGAGGCCCCCAAGAGGTTCGCAAAAGGCCAATTCTCGTTTCAATGCTGCTCCGGACTTTGACGCCGTACAGCAGCAGGCTTACATTGATCAGATGCATGCTGAAACAGAGGAGTGCCTGGCCCCTTCAGGGCTTCCCCCTCCGTCTCCCCCCGCTACTCCGACGCCCCCTCATCCGCCTCACCCCCTCGCAGATGACGTCAACGCCCGCATCCAGGCCAATCGCGAAACCGCCCGCGCCCGCAAGGAGGCGCGTCGACTCGCTCAGCACGCGGCCAAGGCGGTGTGGGCCTCCCCCGGAGGAGTGCTGCGGGGCGGGTTGCTCGCCTCCGACCTCTCCTCCTCCCGCCCTCCCGGGGTTCTTGGATGGGAGGCCGGTGTGCCTTCTTATGCCCTGCCCGTTCCCTGTGCTGTTTCGAGTGCCCCGTGACCTTCGCACGCACGTGTCGGCTTCGGTGGCTCGGCAGAGGGCCGAGGAGTGCGCACGCGCGACGCCCCTCGGCTGACAGACGACCTCCCGCTCCGACGACGGCGCCGACGCCGACGACGACGGCCGCGCCGACGACGACGGCCGCGCCGACGACGAGCATCGCCGCCACCACCACGCCGAAGACGCCCAACGGAGACGACGGCGGCCCCCGACACCGACGACGACGGGCGGCAGCCGCGGCGGCTCCCAGACATGCGGCGTCTTGACCTTCAAGTGCGTACAGTCATCGGCCTGACCTAAGGAACGATAAATAAGGAACGAAGCCCTTTTTTCTATCCCAAGGAACAACGCATAAGGAACGATAAACAACAAATAACGCATAAGGAACTGTAAATAACGCATGCAAGCCTGAGGAACGCCCGAGCCCCTTTTGAACAGCAAGTGTTCCTTATTCAAGCCGCTCGCTGTACGCGGTTCCCGACGTCCAGGCCCTTCCTCCAGGCCCGCTTCTGCATCCTCAAGGGAACAAAAATTGGCATAAACATAAAAGCTCGGAGGCCCGCGCGGATTTCTCTCGGATCGGCGCTGGGGCCCCCCGGCGGCGCCTCCGGCGCCGCCCCTGGCGCGCTCCGCACGCCAGGGAGGGGGGGTCCAGCGCCGATCCGAGAAATCCGCGCGGACCTCCGAGTTGTCATGTTTCTGTGACTTCTTGTTCCCCGAATCCTGAATAATGTTTCGGTCCTCGAGCCCGGCAAGGGCCCCAAGGGCCGAGAGAACGGCCAAAAGCCTGTCGTCGTGACTTGTTGTACTGCGCCAGCGTGTCTGGGCTGCGGCGACGGCTGCGGGCCTCCGCGTGCACCTCGCAGGCCATCAGGTGGGCGTGCGCGCACAGGCCCGGCCCGAACGCCGCACACTGCCGGAGGCAGGCGGCGCCGTGGCCGCCGTGGCCCTGCTGGGGGAGCAGCTGGAGGGCCTGCGAGAGCATGGCGAGCACCTCGGCGCCATCTCACGTGGGCGAAACACGTACTCCAGATTTCGTAATAAAGGGAGGGGGGTCTCATTTCGGGGGGGGGCCTCTTCCAGGCTATCTTGGAGGGCCTGGGGGGTCTGGGGACGATGTTTTGGAGGGTTCTCCCACGGGGGAGGTCTGAAATGGCTTGTCTTGGAGGGTCCAGACCCCCTCCCTTTTATTACGAAATCTGGAGTATCCGTATCATACGGCCTCGCGGGCCAGGCACCTGGGCCGCGGCCCCGCGTGCACGGGGCGTTTTTTCGCGAGTGCCCCGCACGGAACGCATCCGTGCGACCGCGTATCCGCGGGATCGCGCCCTGGAATCCGGACTGCGAGGGCGCGGATGCGGACATACAGCCTATGTAGAACGTGGCCAAAGAAAAGATCATTTAAAAAAACCTGTGCCACTTTTGCGGAAGTGCATTAAAACAAAGATGGGCCAAATGTTTCGGAGGAAGCTGGAGGGGCGAACGTGCCCAGGAAACTGGGCTCATTTTCCGGCAAACTGACCCCGAAAAGCTGGTCTGGCTTTTCGGGAGGAGGTCTCTTACTGCAGGTCCGTGCCGTGTCGACCCTGGCGTTGGTTCCTGACACCGCGCTGGATCGTTCAACCTTGAACGATCGGCCGTCTCCGCAACTTCCGATCGCTCAACATCGACCGATTCTGGGCCGCCGTCGGCGTTCAACGTTGAACGCCGCTGGCGAGGTCGCCGCTGGTCGACACGACGCGAACCTACCGTACTCAGATGCTCGACCGTATGTTCACCGCCCGCGACCACCTCCCCTGGGGGGGGAGGCCCGTGCAGCGGCAGGGGAGGCGAGGCGAGGCGAGGCACAGGGGCGCGGCCACGCCTCCGCCCCACGGGGAGGCTGAGCAGTGCGCAGAGCGCAGGGAGAGGCCGGGCAGCTGTGAGGCCGTGGAAGGGTTCAGCGACTCCGAAGGGCGTGGCCTGCAACCTAGGGGGCAAACAGACCTACCTCGCTTTTGACCACCCTCGCTTCCAAGAGATACCAAGCGATGCCAAACGACGGCCTGTACTGGTCAGGCCGCTTGACGAGGAGGCGCGTGGTATGACTTGGTTTTGCCTGGAAGCGAAAGCGGGGTAGGTAATTCACGCTCTGACAACCAGCACCCTGGGCGGCACCCTGGGGGAGGGCGAAGACCTCGACAGAGCTCTCCGCCGCGCCCCGGGGGGGCCAGGCGAGGACGGCGTCGTGCTCCCCATGGCCCCAACGGTGCCGATCGCAAACCACACCAGGGCGGTTCAGAGGAAGAAGATGGACCACCGCCACCGAGAGCCTATCGGTGAGGGGCCTGCCCCTGCGCGGTGGCACGCCTGAGCGTCATCTTGTCTAGGGGTGACACTCGGGCGCGCCACCGCCCAGTGGTCGGCCCCCGCTGATGGGATCTCGGTGGTGGTGGTCCGTGTTCCTCCTCTGAACACAGAGAAGAAAGGAAGAACGCACGAAGATAGAGAGGGATACACGACGAGCGAGGACGAGGGGTTGAGGCAACGAAGAGGGAGGGGCAAAAGACGAACGAAAGGGGCAACCGAGGAACGAAAGGGGCAACCGAGGACGCTGGCAGCAGGGAGGGAGGGCGAAAATCGGGGGAGGGCCAGTAGTCGAGACAACGGCCGCCCTCTCTGGCGTGTTCGCCTATGCTGGGCCTCCTGGGGATTGCCCGTCGCCACGGCTGGACCCGCCCCTGAAAACGGGCCAGGATGGACCACGGGAGGGGTCTGGGGGCCGATTTCGCACGGATCTGGATGGGGCGGCAGCGTCGCCGTTGTCTCAAGTGGCCCTCCTCCGAGAGAGCACGGCAGCGCGAGAACGTGGAGGCGGGGCGGGAGCACGGCGCGAGGCGACAGCGGGGCGGAAGCATGGCGAGCTCATGGCGAGCACGTGGGGAGTGCTACATGTATCCGCTCACCTGAACGGCACGTCGTTTCCGACATTCCGGGCTCAAGAGGAAAAAAAATTCGGCCTGCGTAAGTATTCAGCGTTCCTCATGGCAGCACGATGGCCGTAAGCCACCTCCAGGGGCGCGGAGATAATCGCGCTTCGCGCGTCGCGGCCTGGTCGGCTGAGGTGTCCGTTCTGCAGGGGGGCGGCGCGGGGCGCGAAGATGATCGCGCATCGTGCTTCGCGGGGAGCGATGCGCGAAGTCTAATGACCCCGGCGTCTGGCCCCTTCAAGTTTCTTGATGCACCCGTGTTGTGTTCAAAACGTCCGTGTTAACCAGCTGCGTGTTGGCTCTTCGGCTTGGGGCGTGCCATCTGTTATGAGAGGAGATGTGGGAGCTGGCCGGGCCCGCTGTAGTCCCCCCTCCCCCGTAGAATCATAGCTTTGGCCAACAGATCCCCAGTTCCGTGGATAGCATGATGTTTCACGTGCGGTGCCCCGCGGATCCCATTTCCCCTTGGTCCAAGATGATAATTACAATCATATCTATTCTCGAAAAATAAATAGATCCATTTTTCACACACGGGAAATTGGATCCGCGCAAGAAAGATATAGGATCCACGACACTGTCGCACACCCGAAAGGGGATCCAATTGGATCCATCGGTTTTTTCATACAGTTCAAGAGAGGAAGACTTTCGGCCTGGGGATATGTTGAAGAACGTAGGACGTGTGCTGGCCACGGCGAGCCTCGGATAAGAACAAGTTCCCCAGACCCGATCTAAGTAACGGCCCGAAAACTAGAGACCCTCCAGAGACCGACGCGGCCCTTCTTTCAGAGTCGTGACTGCAGGACCACGGCCACCACAACGAGCACAACGACCACCACCACGAGGCCGCCGGCAGCGCGACGAGGACGGCGGCGCGGAGCACCACCCTGCTGCACTGCGCCGGCTCCATGCCGGGCGGGGGCAGCGCCCGCAGGCGGGCGGCGGCCGCCTTGGGCTGTCGCCAACGCCGCCGCCGTCGGGGCCGTCGGGGCCGCAGCCGCGAACGTGATCTAGGCATCCAACGCATTGGAAAAATCAGGCCGGAGGTTTGTAAGAGTTTTCAGCCTCTGGGTGCCCTCGCCAGTCCCCAAGGCCGTCAAACAACGACTCGGCGACTCAGGATGAAAAGCCGGCTCTGGGGGAAGGGCCGGGACTTCTGGGGACCCCATATTTGACAAAATCAACAAAACGTCGGATGTCTGGGGCCGCCGACGTGCAGTGATCCTTGAGCGAGCGATTTGCCCCCCCCCCCCCCCACTCCCACCTCCACGTCCTCCTTTCTGGGGCCTGGACCCCCCACCCTCCTCCCCCCCGTCCACGGCGAATCCCCGCCCCCTGGCCGCCCCATGGCTCAAGACCAAGGCATGACTCAAGCCCAGCAGCCCAGCAGTCGGCGACCTTGCGTGGCGGAAAACACATCAAAATGATCAAGATCCAAAGCGCGCAGACTTCGAGATAGGAGGTTGGCAACCAGGCAGACTTTGGTCGATACCGAATGTTTCAAGCAGCACGTTCCACTTTTACCTGACAGCGTAGACTTATAGGTTTCTAATAGGATCAAAAAAAGGCAGCAGCTTACTCCACAAGGGGGTCTGGGCGGATGTCGGCGAGCTGCCGGGCGGACGCCGGGCGGACGAACCGGGCTCGTTTTTCGCCAACAGTCACACACTTCGTGCTCTTCGACCTCCCAGAACTCCATTCCCGGGCCACATTTTGAATAACCGGACGCAACAGTCACACACTTCGTGCTCTTCGAGTTCCCAGAACACCATTCCCGGGCCACATTTTGAATGCCCGGAGCCAACTGTAGGCCACTTCGTGCTCTTCGACTTCCCAGAACGCCATTCCCGGGCCACATTCTGAATGCCCAGAGCCAACTGTAGGCCACTTCGTGCTCTTCGATTTCCCAGAACACCATTCCCGGGCCACATTCTGAATGCCCGGAGCCAACTGTAGGCCACTTCGTGCTCTTCGACTGCCCCGAACGCCATCGCCGAATGCCACTCCTGCCACTCCTGGCGCACATTTTGGATGCCCGGAGCCAACTGCACGCCACTTCCTGCTCTTCCACCTCCCAGAATTCCATTCCCGGGACGCATTGTGGAGAACACGCCATTGTAGTCGTAGTAGTACTCGTACGCCTCTCCTCCTCCTTCTACTCGCTCCTCCTTTTTCTTCTCTCATCGACGTCAGAACCCTTGCCTCCTATGACGTCCTCCGCTGGCCTGGGTGGTCTACTCAGGTCGCGGAGGGGGATAGGAGGGGGGTCGTTGCCATGGCTGGTTCCCTCGAATTGACGACGGGGAGGGGGGGGTGCACCGTTCCCTCGGATGGGCACATCCCCCCCTCCAAGGGTCTCCGAGCCCTCCCTCTCCGTCCTTTCCCTTCTCCCTTCTACTCGTAGAGTAGTAGTAGTAGTAGTAGTAGTAGTAGTAGTAGTAGTAGTAGTAGTAGTAGTAGTAGTAGTAGTAGTAGTAGTAGTAGTAGTAGTAGTAGTAGTAGTAGTAGTAGTAGTAGTAGTAGTAGTAGTAGTAGTAGTAGTAGTAGTAGTAGTAGTAGTAGTAGTAGTAGTCGTAGTAGTAGTAGTAGTAGTAGTAGTAGTAGTAGTAGTAGTAGTAGTAGTAGTAGTAGTAGTAGTAGTAGTAGTCACGCCTCTCCTCCTCCTTTTTCTTCTCTCATCGACGTCAGAACCCTTGCCTCCTATGACGTCCTCCGCTGGCCTGGGTGGTCTACTCAGGTCGCGGAGGGGGATAGGAGGGGGGTCGTTGCCATGGCTGGTTCCCTCGAATTGACGACGGGGAGGGGGGGGTGCACCGTTCCCTCGGATGGGCACATCCCCCCCTCCAAGGGTCTCCGAGCCCTCCCTCTCCGTCCTTTCCCTTCTCCCTTCTACTCGTAGAGTAGTAGTAGTAGTAGTAGTAGTAGTAGCAGTAGTAGTAGTAGTAGTAGTAGTAGTAGTAGTAGTAGTAGTAGTAGTAGTAGTAGTAGTAGTAGTAGTAGTAGTAGTAGTAGTAGTAGTAGTAGTAGTAGTAGTAGTGTCTGCGATGCTTCTTAGCTTGCAGCTTTTGCCCGTTTTCTCGCTCCGTACGCTGCACTCATTTGTGCTCCTCGTGCGTGTCCGAAAAAACACTTCGAAAGAACGCAGCCATCAAACGCAGCATTCATTGATACATAAGCTCTACTTTAAACAATCATGGTCATCATCACATCATCCACTTCAAACGCTTCCGTGAGCACGCAGTGAACGTAGATACCAGAGTCCCATTTGAAACTGCATTCGTTGATACCGAGTGCTTGTTTAAACTCACATCCGTCGATTGCAGACTTTGATGCAAAAGTCTACAATGAGAGCCCGAGTTGAATATTAATGAAATCGCCATCTGAATCTAAATGATGGTGCACACATATATGATTTTACACATCGCTGTTAGGTTGCTTTGCTGGGATAATTTTTGTGAATATGCGGCCCGACGCGCCTTCAGGTATTATGGTTATGGTATCATGTTCGAGCTATTCTGGCCGAGTTTCACAACTTGAAGTTTTAGAACGCCAATTATGGACAGTGAGAAGCATACTGGAGATGACCCTTGGGGATCACGTGCATGCAAGCGCAGAGACCAGCACTGGAGAAGTATCGTAGCCCAAATACTCTCCATACAATGCGGATTCAGAGCAAATCGCTACACGTAGCGAGGGGGGAAACTATTCCGGAAGTGCCCGTGGAAATTCGTAGCGGACGCTTTGGTGAGGTAGGCGGCGAAACATATAGTATGCATGTTCCGCGTGCTCTTATGAAGGTTCAGGCAGTGTAGAGGGAATTCATTATGCGAAGGCGGTTCAAGGAGATACGGCTTTTACATCAAGTGGATTGTGATAGTCAATTGCAAAACCATGCTTGGAGATTCAAGCCCAGATGCCCGAATGGAAAGCGACGGGGTTTGAAAATAGAAGACTGCAGGAATCGAATGTTGTGTAACATGACTGCGACACTTGTGGAAGAGCGCAGTTCGACAAAACTCACATTTCAAGAAGACTTTGTTCGATTGGTAGCAGGTTTTGCAAAATCCTCTATAGATGCAGTGTTTGCGGTAATCTTGTAAAGGAGAGATATATCAAGCCATTTATTTGCTGGAATAATGAAGCGTCAAGAAGTACAAGGGGAACGACCTCTTCTGCTACGTGTGCTGAGCTCGGGCAGCCCGCGCAAGGCGCGCTCCGGCGCACGACAATCACCCGTCACCCCCGTCACCTGTCACCTTAGCCGCCCCACCCCCCCCGTCCCGAAAGTCAGAGGCGTGCCGAACCAATCCCCCCCCGACTCCCTCCCAGCGAACTCAGATAACGCCTTTTCTGATCGTCAGCATCTTATCGTCATCGTCTTTATCGTCGCCTTCGTCGGCGGCGGCATCGTCGCCGCCACCGTCGTCGTCGTCGTGATCATCCTCCCCGATCGGTCTCCCACATTCACAGCTCCTCCTCGTCGCACTGCCAGGCGTGTCGGTGGGGCCGGCTGGACGTTTCGCCCGAGACTTCCTCACCGTTTGTGGCAGCGAAGCTCGAAATCTCTAACAGTGGCAAGAATGAAGGCAATTCGTTTTCAAACTGAGGCTGTCGCCTTAGCGACGGGCACATTCGTTCTGAACACCTCCGACACTCACACGAATGGAGGGCGAACGGTTTTCAAATCGAGGCTCTCGCCGCGGACGTTCGCTGAAGAAGTCCAACAGCTACAAGGATGCAAGGTGGGTGGTTTGCGCAATGTTGTCCTCGCCCCAGCGCCGCGCCCATTGATTTCGAATGCTTTCAGTAGCTACTGAAAAAGAAGAGGGCGGGTGCTCTCGATGTGGCTATCGCCTCAGCGCCATGCGAATTTACAAATATGGAACGTGATGCTCACATGGGGCTTCCGCGCATGATTCAGCTACAAAGAAGCTGGGAGCGTCTGGTCAAAACGGTGTGTCCTCACTTGAGACATCCAACACAGTGTGGCTGGGAGTGTAAAGCGGTGCGCCAGCTCAACGGATGGAGAGCGGCTAGTTTTCAAAACGGTGCTATCCCTGGACTCTGCGTTGAACCTTCTGATCCTGCCTCTTCACATCACTTCCAGCGAATGCGAAGGATGCAATGCAGGGCAATCCCGGGTTCAAACCAGGCTCTGACCTGAATGAACAAGCCCAGGAGCTGATTTTCAGGGGGGCGCTTTTCCCGGAACGAAAGGGAGTGTTCCCCAAACGGTGCTTGCACTTAGAGGTTCTGACTTCCACGCTAAGGCACAAGGCGCGTGCGCCGCCCCGGCGGCCCCGTCGAACATGCCTCCTCGCTCTGCCCTAAGCCCTTTAGCTGCTCGCGCAGCGTCCAGAACTTGGGCAGGTCTGTGGTTCTTGGTCAAGGGCCACTCTCCTCCCTCGTTGGCCCGCTCCTCCTGGGCCGTGCAAGCATTCCTCGACTTGGGCCCCCGGCGCTCCGTCGCCGCCCCACCTCTCCAGATGGAGAGCTCGCTTGCGGCCCCAGCGGCCCCGTTCCCGCCCGTCGCCGCCGCGCCAGTGCACCCCCGCCGGCCCGTTGCATTGCGATCGCACCGCATTCAATTGTGCATTGCATTGCACTCGCACTGCGGTACAATCGCACTGCATTCGCATTGCAATCGCTTTGCGTTGCATTGCTGCGTATTGCCTTGCATTGCATGGCTTCGCATCGCATTACAGTGCTTTCCCGTGCGTTGCATTGCGTTGCATCGCTGTGCATCGCTTTGCATTGCTTTGTTTGCTGTGCATTGCATTACATTGCAATGCGTTGCGTTGCATCGCTTTGCATCGCTTTGCATTGCTTTGCATAGGTTTGCACTGGTTCGCATTGCTTCACATTGTTTCGGATTGCTTTATATTGCATTAGACTGCGTTACATTGTTTTGCGACGCCTTGCATTGTGTTGCATTGCGTTGCAGTGCTTTGCATTGCGTTGCATGGTTTTGTATTGGCTTGCATTTCTTTGAATTGTTTTGCATTGGTGCGCAAGGCTTTGCATTGCGTTGCTTTGGTTTGATTCGCTTTGCGTTGCTTTGGTCCGCATAGATTGCACCACATGTACTGTTCCACCTAGATTGCACCACATTGATCGCATCACCCAGGTTGCGCCGCATATATTGCAAGAACTCGCTGTTCGGTGCGCGCGCTGGCTAACAGTTGTAGGGACTTGTGAGGAGGGGGCTAGCATCGTTGATGCATCCTGGGTTCACTCTGCCCCTCCACAGCCTCCTCCTCATCATCATGCACCTATTTACCGAACCTACGCGGCACACTCGCTCGCACAGGACTGAAATGTGACCCGCTCCAGTGCTTCTGAGAGTTGTACTGCTCTTTGCACGCGGCGCCAATTTTCCTTGCCCTTGGGTCGGCAGCCGCCCGAAAATGGCGCTCTCCCGCGGTGACGCGGCGCATGCTCTGCGTCCGCCCGGTCGTCGGAGACGGGGCCGCACCCGAGAGAACGAAATCCAACTTCCCGCTGCACCTTTGGAGGACATCGTCTGGCGCCAGCTAGCCGCGTCGCATCTGTGTCGAACCCATGTCGAGCGCGTCGAATCCATGTCGAAATCTTGTCGAATGCACGTCGAATTCATGTCGAATCCGCGTCGAACCCATGTCGACGACGAGAACAGACTGCAATTCACAGGGCAGGAAAGGTCCCGCGAAGATGCAAAGTAACCAGCTGAGGTCGCGCGGATTTCGCTCGAAAGCTGCGCTTATGCTGGACCGGGGCGCGTATGCTTTGCCCCCACCCCGTCTTCGCGGGGAAGCTCGGCTGCGCGCGACAGGGCCGCATGGAGAGCGTTTGTTTCTGTTCCGCGATAGCGCCCGTTACAAGCCCCAGCCGTCCCCACCAGGACAACAAACAATGATACAACACCATATTTGATAAACATTTTTATGTCATGAATAAAAACTAATAATGGCATTAAAACAAGTGACACCAGGACACTAATAATACTACTAATCCTACGGATCCTACTACTACTACTACTACTACTACTACTACTACTACTACTACTACTACTACTACTACTACTACTACTACTACTACTACTACTACTACTACTACTACTACTACTACTACTACTACTACTACTACTACTACTACTACTACTACTACTACTACTACTACTACTACTACTACTACTACGACTACTACTACTACTACTACTACTACTACTACTACTACTACTACTACTACTACTACTACTACTACTACTACTACTACTACTACTACTACTACTACTACTACTACTACTACTACTACTACTACTACTACTACTACTACTACTACTACTACTACGACTACTACTACTACTACTACTACTACTACTACGACTACTACTACTACTACTACGACGACGACGACGACGACTACTACTACTACTACTACTGATAAAAATAATACTACTACTACTACTACTAATAATAAAAATAATATGACACTAGGACACAAATAATGACACAAAACATAATTCGCGCGGATTCCTCGGATCGGAACTGTGGCCTCCTGGCGGCGCCTCCGGCGCCGCCCCTGGCGCGCTCCAGGGAGAGGGATTCAGCGCCGATCCGAGAGATTCGCGCGGACCTCCAAACTTTTATTATGTCATTGCTTGTTCCCCGAGATCCCCCCAAAAAAAGCGTCACGATTCGTGCTGTGACCTCCGAGCTGTCTTTGGCTATTCCGGGGTACTCCCAGACGGCGCCGGCACGAAAGGTGACGTTACTGGCCCCCTCCCCCTCCTCCCCCGTCCCCCTGGCAACGCCCGTCATCGCCCGGGAAGGAAAACCGCTCCCATGGTGGCACCGCCGTAGCGCTGTGCAGAGGGCTCCTTGCAGTTCTCATCCGTTCTCCCCCGCCCGGACGCCGTCTCTGTGGCTCGCCCTCGCCGAGTCGACGAGGCCAAGGGGGACGCGCGCGTGCGCGGGCGCCCTCCGTTCCGCACTTGGAAGGGGGGGCCAGCACCGACGGTGGAGACTTGGACATGGGCACCAGCACCAAGAAACAGGGGGGGCGCGTCCGCCCAGGGGAGGGTGATCCTGGACCTCTGGTGTTGGTGGTTCCTATTTCGGCCACCCAGGAAGCCCGAATACTGCCACTAGCACCGAGATCGGGATGCATCTTCCATCGCTGGAGCCACGCCGCCGATATTGGTGCTAGTGCCAACCTCTAGGGCTCCGACGATGTCGACATGGCTGGTTCCAAACCTCCGGAGCCACAAAGTCAGCACATCTCAGATGGCACATCCTCACTTCCGCCAGCTCCCCCGTGGCCTTTTGCCGGCTTCCGCCGACGGAGCGGCCCTCGCGTCACTTTCGCGCCCTCTGCCGGCTTTCCGGCGCCTTCCACCGGCAAAGAGATGCCAAGCACTCCGCCCCTCGAACGAAAGGAAACGTAAGGGGGACCACTCATGGGAAGGAAGCGTCGGCCTGGAACAAGCGATACGTCGCCGATTCATCAGCGAGGGGCCCCCGAAAGCGGAACCGCACGTTTCTACGATGGGCGGGCTGTCGGGCCCCTATGGGCGATCAGCGGTGTCTCCTGGCCGATCCCTCCCTGCCATTGTCCCTGATCGAGAGCGTGGCCCACGTCTGGAGCGCACCACACAGATGTGCTGGCAGTGGCTCGCGTGTTGTGAGATGGAGGCTGGACGGCGGGCAGGGCTCTCTGACACGCTCGAGCTGACTGGCTCGATTCCTTATCCTTCCTCGCGGCTGGTGTACCGCGCGAGGCGTGTCGCGGCGGCGGCCCCTGCAGCAAGCCGTGCCGAGCAGGCTGGTAGCGCGTCGCTCTACTCCGCGGGGCGAGAGGCTGGGCCAAGGTTCGGACCGTGGATGCCTGGGGACTGGGCCACGGTTAGAGCGTCGCGCCAAAGCGTGGTGGGCCGGAGCAGGCGGAGCGACACGCTGAGAAAGCGTTCCTGACCAGAATCCCGCCAACGTCGTCTTTGCCAAGATAGCGATTCCAGAAGAGCGGTTCCGTCCTACCCACCAAAAACAAAAAAGCTAACGCCGTCCCTTCTAACATGGACGGTGCGTCGTCGACGCTGCTGAAAACGTGGCAGCGTGGCAGAAAGTCGACGCCCAGAAGGCCGTTCTCTTATCCCACAGGGCGAAAAACTGCCAACAATGTCACTTGGTGAATCGCGCTCACGTTAGACCACTGACGGCAATTCTCTGCAGCGAAGCGCGCAGCGGGAGAGCGGGCAAACATGCTGTGTAGACATCCCCTTAGGCCGATCCCTCATCCGACACCGCGAAAAAGTAACAGAGTGGAAACCGCGACATTGACCCTTCGACCCTGTCATTCTGCGACAACTCTCGAACAAGATCGACTGGCAAAAGTTCCTGCGGTCTGATACTCGACGAAAGTGCCCAGTGTGACAAAAATGTCGCGCCAGGATGTCAAGGATCCCCAGGGATACGACGTTCTGATTTTCTCCAAGACGGAGTCCTTGGAAGTCCCGACCCTCTCCCCAGGGCCCGCTGTTCATCCTAAGTCGTGCTTTGACGGTCCCGAGGCCTGGCAAGGGCCGCCTGAGGACGAGAACGGCGGAAAACCTCCGCATCCTTTCTTGTAAGACGTCAGGTGCCTGGCGTCTTTCGGAGCGGTTCGAGCACCCCTAGAACGCCCTCGGCGAAGCGCAGCTGCTGGAAGAACCCCGAATCTGGCAAAACTCCCTGGGAGCCGATGAAGTCAGAAAACCTCAAACGTCGAACCTCAATACTTCAATACTTTCAATATCTGGATCCTCAGAAAACGCGACCCTCTCCCCAATGTCAGTTGTTCATCCTGAGCCGCTCTTTGACGGTCCATGGGCCCAGCTAGGGCCCCTAGAGGCCGAAAACACAGAAAAAACTTCGTCTTGTATCCTTCAATGCTTCAATGTTTGGGAGTTTCTTGGTGTTGCTTCACGAGGGGGGTGCGATCAACGGGAGGGGTGAAGAAAGGTGCACATTTCGTGCACCTTAGGTCGTGCACCTTCGGGGCTCCGGGGGGGCCCATTTCAGGCCCCCGTAAGACCCCATTCCTGCACCCCTCGATCCCCCCATCTAAGCTGTCCCGATTGGCAACACGCAACCTGGAGCTTGTTGAAACGCGGTCCAACACGTGGATTCGAAACGTGGGCCTGGCAGCATACATTCACCAAAACGGAGGCGCACGTTCGAATCGGCACGTAGCGCGTCGACCCGGCACGTGTTGAACACGGCACGTGCTGCGTTACAGCCCAGGCGTCCCAGGGCAGCTGAACCCCCCATTCCCAGACATCCGCAGCCCTGATGTTTCAATACGGGGGTCCCCAGAAGCCCCGACCCGCTCTCCTGGCCCAGCTCTTCATCCAGTGTAATATTTTGACGGTCCAAGGGGGCCTTGTGAGGGCCACGGGAGGCCGAACGTTACAAACCCCTCCGCCCTCATCTCTTGCTCAAGACGGTGGATGCCTGGGCCGTTGATCGCCCCCCATTGCGAAACGCCCGAAGCTCTGGCCCCCCCGCTTGTGGGGAAGGATAAAACGGCCGACGCCGCTACTCCCTTGACCTTCCCTGGGGCGCCTTGACGGACCAGGATGCCGAAGCTAATCCGGCCAGGGCGACGAGGGCTTCCGAGGAGACCCACCTCAGAGGCGCAAAACTGAGGAAGGGTGGCGGCATCGGTGCCATCCCCCGCTGCGAAACGCCCGAAGGTCTGGGCCCCCCTCGGACTGAGGCGACGGCCTGCAGCGCCCCGGAGGCCATCAACGCCAGGCTGGCCGCCGCCTCGGGGGCCGCGGCCGCGTCCTGCGCGACGCCGCCGTGGGCCTCGAGCGCGAGCTCCATGGCCCGGTCGCCTCTGACGGCCCGGGCAAGCAACGACCGCGGCCACGGCGGCAGCGGCGTCGGCACTCGGCGACGACAACGGCGGCGTTGGAGACGGCATCGGCGCCGCCGCAGGCATTGGCGAGGTCGGCGGAGTCGGCGTCGGCGTCGGCGTCAGCGGCGTCGGCGGCGGCGACGACGACGACAGCGGCGGCGGCGAGGGAGGAAAACGAGAAGAAGGGAGGAGGAGGAGGAGGAGGAGGAGGAGGAGGAGGAGGAGGAGGGCGAGGAGGGCCAATGAGAGGGGAAAGGAGGAGGAGGCAAAAAGGTAAAGGCCCTCCGGGTATGAGTTCGATCCCAAGCACAGCAGGGCTGGGCAAGCAACCTTCAGTATCCCAGCGGGCTGGGTGGGTCTCAAAATTTGACTCTGGCCTGAACGCCGCGCACATTCGTCTTTCAAGTTTACAAGGGTTCCACAGGTGGAAAGCAAGTCGTTTTGTTAATGTGGCTCTCGCCGCATCGCCGCGCGCGTTCGTCTTAAAAGTTTGTCAAAATTTCACAGGAGGAGGGCGGGTGGTTTTCAACATGTGGCTCTCGCCTAAACGCCGAGCACATTCGTCTCAAAAACTCGCACAACCATTTTACGACCGTAGGTCGGGTCGCTGTCAACATGCGTTTCTCACCTTAGCGCCGCGTTCTAAACGCGTCGCAAGACGTTCGCGGATGAAGGGCGGGGCGTTTTGAAAATGTGATTATCACCTTCGAGCCGCGCACATCCGTCTGAATAATCTGCATGAGCTTCACGGGTGGAGGGCGGCCGTTCTTCAAAATGTGACTCTGGTCTGGACGCCGCGCACATTCGTCTCATTATACGTTTGCAGGAGCTTCACGGATTGAGGACGGGTCGCTGTCAAAATGTGACTCTCGCCCAAGCGCCGCGCACGTTCGCCTTTTAACGTTTACCGAAACGCTACGCGTGTAAGGCAAGTGGTTTTCAAAATGTGGCTCTCGCCCAAGCGCCGCGCACGTTCGTCTTAAAACTGAACAGTGGCTGAACAGATTCTTGTGGTTAACGGCCCAGAATGTTCCCGCGTGATTTAGAATAGTCCGGGACGACAGTCACGTTGCTTCGCGGAGATGGAGTCCCAGGAATGGCGTTCTGGAGCGATGCAGGATCTTCAGGACGCAACAGTAAAGTTGACTCGCGGCGTTGAAATTCAAAGGGTGGCGCCTTGGCACTATTGAGGGTTCTCCGACGGTTGTCTTCCCAAGGGGTTATTTTTCAGCAACTCGTGTAGGGACCTATGAAGAGAGCAGGGCGAGGCGAACGCGCGGTTCCGCCGAATGCGGGGCCCCTCCGGGCCTGCGCGGGGGGGCCGGAGCCCTCAGTTCATGTTGTCCGTGTGGACCGTTTGGCCCGAAGATCTGGCACTTGAGGCTGGAAATCCGGCACTTCATGTGAATGCTGGTAGTCGGATGCTGGGGGGTGGACGTCACCCACATGAAGCGGAAGGTCGAGGTGGTTGGCGCTGGGCGTCGCCAGCTGTAAATCAAAAGTCTGTCTGGTGAGGCGGGGGCTAGTAGGTGGAGGTCGAATCGAAAGTTGGAGGTGGAAGTTCGCCTGTCGTCAACTGTCGGTGGACGGTGGGAATCGGGGGCTGGAGATGGGGATCGATCCAGCGAGGTGGGTGGTCGATCTGTGGAGCTCGAAAGCTGGGGGTGGGAGGTTGGGAGCTGGAGGTCGGTCGGGCGGGGTGGGAGGTCGACGGGCGGAGGCCGAGAGCTCGAGGTGATGGTCTACAGCGTACTGTACAAACTTGTCCTCGAACCTCTGCCAAGTGCAGGTGTCGCACGCCAGTGCAAACCACCACTCGCATCCAGCCTCATCGAGTGGCCTCCTGTCCTGGTCGATCACACTCGTGGCTTCCAAGAGTTCCGCGATCTCGTGGTCCCGACGCTTCCGCTGTTCACCGTGCTTTCGCTGGGCGGGCCTTCTGTCATCTGGTGGAGGCTTCCAAACGGCGGCACGTCGGTCCCAGCACTCGGCGGGTAAATCCACAATCCGGCCAGCTCATCTCCATTTTGTTCGGAAGTCGTGCGAAGTCCAGTCGTCGACGCGCGCGCGTCTGGCATGGGCGTCGGCTGCGTGCGTCGCTCGTCGGATGAATTGTGCCCATGGCTCCAATCCGTCGTTACTGTCGGTGTTGTCGTCGCTGCTGCTGGCACTGCCGTCGTCGTCGCTGTCGTTGCTCTTGGTGCTTCCGTATTTGTCGGAGTCATATTTGCTAGTGCTGCTGTTGTCTGGATTGCTTTCGGCGAGTATTCGTCAGGCCCTGGGCGCTCTGTTCGATATTCCTCCTCCTGTTGGGCTTCGATAGACTGGAATTCATTCTCGTCGGCGTGCTGGTGGTTCGCTCGCGTGCGTCTTTGGCCAATGCCCGCAATGATTCGGATCATCTTCCGCTTTGTTCGCTACAGTACTGTAGTCCTGTCTTTAGTAAGGGTCCACGAGCTGCGCGCGTACATGACAGTGGGTGTCACAGTCAAACTGGAGAGGCGCAAGCGACTTGCGAGAGGGTAGGTGTTTGCATGTAAGTTCGCGCTTCAACTGATTGAACCGGCGCCAACCTGACGCGATTCTGTTGTCGAGTTCCACGTTGTGGAAACCGTGGCATGTAAGCTTCATGCCCAAATACTTCGTGCTCTGCTTTGCGTCCACAATCTCGACGCTATCGCCTTCAATGTTGGCGGCCTTGATGGTTATTCCTTGTAGCCGGGTGCCGTTGGCCAATATGTTTGTCTTGTCTGGATGTAGTTCAAGGCCGCACCGTGCCGATTGGAGCTCGAGGTCGCGCAGTAAACGTTTCAGCTGACGTTGTCTGCAAAACGTAGGTTGGTGAGGAGGGTGTCTGGGGTGAAACCCATCTGTATGCCAAATTGATTTTCTTTCGCCATATGTCCTTCATGCGCCGGAAGATGCCTTCAAGTAGTGCGTTGAAGAGTAGGGAGCTCAGTGGGTCTCCTTGTTTCACACCTCGTTGGATGTTGCACTTTCGGCTTGTGCTGTCCGTCCGTACTGTAGCGGTTTGGTCTGTGTAGAATTGCTGGAGTAGGTGGACGTAGGGCTTCGGCACCTGTTGCTCGTAGAGTGAGTGCCACAGAGCGTCGTGGCTGATACAGTCGAACGCTGTCTTGAAGTCAACCGCAGCCACCCATAATGGTAATTGCCATTCTTCTGATTGGTTGTGCAGGAGTGCCGTCGTGAATAAGATGTCCTCGGTGCTGTAGCCGTGTCTGAGGCCTGCTTGGTCCATGCTTTGTTGCTTCTCTAAAAGTGGCCCCAATCGGTTGTAAAGGAGACGAGACATAAGCTTGCAGAGGAGAGGGAAGATTGCAATTGGTCTGTAGTTCTGTGGTAGTTTTGGGTCTCCTGACTTGAAGATCACAATGATGGTGGTGCGCTTCCACTGTTCTGGCGGAAATTGTTCCGGGCGACTGGTGTCGTTGAAAAGACACTGCAAATGTTGTTCTATGCACGTGCCGCCTGCTTTCAACATCTCTGCCGTGATCTCAGCTGTGTCCCTGCACATTCCATTTCTTAGCTCGTAGATTACTTGGTGTACTTTTTCCTGTGTGAAAGGTGGTATATTGTGTTCTTTCTCTTCGGCCCTCGGCCCCCCGCGGCAGGGGGCAGGGGCGTGGTAACCGTGCGTCGAACGTCCATTGTTGGAGCCGCTTTGTCGGTAAAGTTGTTCGTAGAACGTGGCGAAGATGACAACGATGCTTGTCGGTCGGTCTCGTCGTTGCCGTCTTTCCGGTCATTGCTGGTACCATGTATTTGTGCTTCGCTGTTCTGCCTGTCAACTTCTTGAGGTCTTCGAAGATGACGATAATGTCCTTGATTCTTGCTTGCCGCCGAGCCCGTTTTAAAAGTCGCAACGCTTTGAAGATCTTCTTGCTGATCGCTTTGCGGGTCGCCGTGTTTTCGCGTAATGTATAGCGCCGTTGTGCGATTAGGTCGTGTAGCTGCTTGGTTTGCTGGTGGTCGTGCGCTTGGTGGGAAAAGCTGGGGTGGGCGTTTCGGGTCTCGTGAGCTTTCGTTGCAGTCTTCAGTGCTCGTTCCGTGTCTGTGCACCTTTCGCTGACCGTCGACACGCGTGGGTGCGTTTGCAATGCCTCTGTGAGATGCCGTCGGAAAGCTGGGTCGTTTGCTGGTGGTCGCCCAGCTGTGGTTGGTCGTGCCTTCTGATGACTTCGTCGTCGCCTTCTCGCGGTGGTGGACAAGCCGAGTCGCATGTGAACAGCCTGGTGGTCGGATCCGAGGCCTGGACATGTGGACGCGTGAGCGTCTAGAACAATAGTGCGGCACGCCCGGTCGATGAGGATGCAGTCCATATGCGAGCGTGTCGTGTCCGTGCCCTTGCTGGTGTACGTGAGCACGTGCTGTGAATGCTCGTAGAAGTGCGTGCGTTCGTGGTCAAAAGTTTCTCCTTGAGTGCCAAAGCTCGTAACCAAATTCCTTTGGCGTTGCATTTTCCCACCCCGAACTTACCAATCATCCTGTGAGATCTGTCGCGGTCACCATCATCACATACATCGTCGTCGTTGTGCTCCTGAATCCCAACCTGCGCATTGAAGTCGCCGGTCAATATTGTCAGTCTTCCCTGTTGCGTTGCGTCTTTGTGCAATGTAGTAAGCATGTCGTAAATCTGCTGCACGCGATGGTCGCTGTATCCTCCGTGCGGGAAGTGTAACGTCATAATCCGCAGAGTCTTTTTGGGTAGGTCCAAGTCAATGTAAGCAATCCTCTCGTTGATCGGCGTGAAACGCCTGATGTACTGAGCGTGGCGGCTACGAATCAAAAAAGCAACTCCTCGTGAATGCGTTTGGTGTCCAGCAGCTGCAATAACGTGATTGCCGTCTTTGGTTGTCCACAAATCTTCTTTCATTGTCCTCCACGTCTCGTTGATGGCAATTGCGTCCCAGTGTATGTTGGCAAGATCGTGTAAGAGCGTATCGATGCTGTCGTCTGTTGTGAGTGGATTCTCTCTGTCTGTCACGAGGTGCGATGGCGCACGCGGTTGCTGACTCATTGCTGTTGCTCCGCGTTGCTCCTTGGTTGTCAAGCTGGGCCCGATTCGTTAAGATGCTCACCGGCACGTCACTTACGCACTTGAGTGACCCTCGGCCCTCTCCAACGTCGACAGCTGGGAGTGGACGCTGGGAGTCGGAAGCTGGAAGCTGGGGGTTGGAAAGATGATGCTTATAGTCGCCAGGTGGAGGTCGAAAGCTGGAAGAGAGTAGTAGGTCGATAGCTGGCAGTGGTCGCCGGGAGTCGTAGGCTGGGAACTTGAGGTCGGGTGGTCGAAAACTAAAGGTCGAATTTTTGGAGACGATAATTGGTGGCGGTTGCTCTGAGCCGGAAGGTCGAATGTGGAGGTCGGTAAGGTGGGGTGAAGGTCAGTAGGCGGAGGTCGAAAGCTGGAGGTGGAAGGATGGAGGTCGATAGCTGGTGATGTACGCTGCAAGTCGTAGTCTAGAAGCTGGAGGTCGGTTGGGTGAGGTTGAGGATCGATAGGTGGACGTCGAAAGCTGGAGGGGGAAGGGTGGAGGTCGATAGCTGGTGGTGGACGCTCTGAGCCGGAAGGTCGAATGTGGAGGTCTGTCAGGTGGGATTGGAGGTCAGTAGGTGGAGGTTGAAAGCTGGAGGTCGCGGATTTGGAGTCGATAGCTGGTGGTGGTCGCTCTGACTCGGAAGGTCGTGGCTGGACGCTGGTCAGGTGTGGATTAAGGTCGATAGGTGGAGGTCGAAAGCTGGAGGTGGAAGGATGGAAGTCGATAGCTGGTAATGGACGCTGGAAGTCAGGGTTGGGTGAGGGTGAGAGTCGATAGGTGAAGGTCGAATGCTGGAGGTGGGAGGGTGGAGGTCCATAGCTGGTGATGGACGCTGCAAGTCGTAGTCTGGAAGCTTGAAGTCGGTTAGGTGAGGTTGAGGGTCGATAGGTGGACGTCGAAAGCTATAGGTCGAAGATTGGGATTCCATAGCTGCTGGTGGACGCTCTGAGCCAGATCGAATGTGGAGGTCGGTCAGGTGGGGTTGAAGGCCAATGGGTGGAGGCCGAAAGCTGGAGGTGGATGGGGTGGAAGTCGATAGCTGGCAATGGACGTTGAAAGTCCAAATCTGAATGCTGCAGGTCGTTTGGGTGAGGTTGGGAGTCGATAGGTGGAGGTCGAAAGACGGAGGTTGGAGGGTGGGGGGCGATAGCTGGCAATGTACGCTGAAAGTCAAAACATGGAAGCTGTAGGTCGGTTGGCTGATATTGAGAGTCGATAGGCGGGGGTCGGAAGCTGGAGGTGGAGGGTTGGAAATATTGGTGTGCAAATTGTCGCACAGATTCCGGCAAAGCGCACATGTCGGTAACTTTGTCCGTGCTGTCCACGCCCCAAAATCCAGAATGTGTCGTGGCGATGGTATATTTGCCCATCTCGTCACACACGTATATATTACGACCTTAGACATTTAATACCAAAGAAGACTGTCATGTCTGGGTGACTTGCTTTTGTTCCCGTCGTTTCGATAGGCGGAGGTGGAGGTCGAAAGCTGGAGGTCGGAGAGCGGGAGTCGATAGCTGGAGGTGGATGCTCGGAGCCGGAAGGTCGAAGATGGAGGTCGGGTGGGTGGGGTCGAAGGTCGGTTGGTGGAGGTCGAAAGTTGGACGTCAAGGATTGTAGTGAAACTGGCGGTGGTCGACAATGGGAGCTGGGGTCGGAGCCAGGGCTGAGAGCAGGAGTCGGTGCGATGATCATCTCCCTGTCGCGGTAGTCGGGCGTAGTCCTCTGGCGACGGATCTCGATCTCCTGAGAATGAGGTTCGACGCGTCGTAAACCGAATGGAACATCTCCAGGAACGTTCAAGTATTTGCCCCTGCCACCCCCTGCATACCGTGGTTGGAAAGGGTTGAGATGGTATGGGAAGGGCTGGGAAGGGTTGGGAAGGGTTGCGGAGTCGGGGCTGGAAAGGAGTGCCCCGGTGCTCCTCGAGGTGCCAGTTGGCGTGGCTGGGACGGTAACTTTGCCCGCTCCTGCCGAATCCGAAACATACGCACTCGATAGTTCCAGCGCAAGTGTCGCTGCATGTCGGTAGCTTTGCCCGGAGACCCCACACCCAAAAACTCCATATACGTAGTAGTTGGCTGTACGGCTCCGGCACTGATGTTAGAGATGCACGTAGAGGTAGTAGGTCCCAGTACCCGCCGAATGTCCTATTTGGACGAAATGCCTTTAGATGCACGTTTGCTTCCACCCTTCATCCCCGGTGATGCCCTTGGTAGGAGTGTGTCGCACTTAGTGCTTAGTTCAATGAGTATGGGATGCTGCTGTAGGCCGTCCCAGTTTTTCCAAGTATATCCCCTAAGTTTTTCAACGCATGTGTCCCCAACTGTCACTGTAAGAGCTACCTGCCCTCCGACGCGTACTTCATATGGGGATTCCTCCGATACTCTATTAGTGTATAGACTCTGCATGTCATTTTTGAGGATGTACTTCAAGCCGCAGCAAAAGTTGCGAGCGGCGCGCTCTGCTGGCTCCCTGTCCTGTGTGGACCAGACGGCTTTCCCGCCACGCTGTAGATTTCCACTGCGAAATAAAGCAACCGCCGTGTCCCCGTCCAGCATAGTGCCAAACTCAGCGAACAAGGTGTTCTGAAAATCGCCTTTTGAATTTTTGTTCGTCGGTCTTGGTCCTTGCATCGCGGACAGCTGTTCTCGGATATATGCGCATGCGGCCTCCTTCGTCTCGAAGTCCTGTAAATTCCCAGTGGCCGCCGTCACCGCACGTTTGCCATGATAATGGTAAGAGTTTGCCGTGGCTTGTGAAATACTGGAATAGGATCTCGGTGTATAGTTCGTCAAATCGGCGAATGTTTTCCATTTTTCCTATACGCTCGTTGGCGTCGTTTTCCATATTGGTCATTCGGATCTGCATGTCCTCCATCTGTGTTGTGAGGTCGTCGATGCCAGTCTGTAATGGCTTCGTGGCGTCGTCTAAGTCCCTGCGTGTGACACCACGAAGTTTGATTGTGCTGATGTCGAGTTGTAGTGGTCGCAGTTCTGCTTTGATAAGTGAATTTTCCAGATGTCCTCGAGGGTCCATGCCTGCCCACTTGCACTTGCAACAGCAGCGCTGCCTGGAGCCCAAGTCAATACCGGAGCAGGACCAAACGGGGTACCGGCAGGAGCGGCAGGAGGATCTGCAACTTCTGTGCCATCCATGGTATTCAGTGGGTTTGTGATACGAGTTTGCTTCCCAGCTGGTGTCCGCGGAGACCTTGAAAGTGTGAGAGAAGAGATATTGTGCTTCTCTGCCATGGTCGCGGCCCTCAAGGGTGGAGTTAGAGTAGAGGGAATTGTGAAAGCGTGAAAGTGTGAAGGAAGGAATTGTGAAGGTGTGAAGAGGGCCTTGGGCCTTGGGCCTCGGAGGCGGAGAAGGCCTTGGGCCTTGGGCCTTGGGCCTAAGAGGGAGCTTGGATAGAGGGTCTATACCATCATCGTTGGTGCACCTTGTGTTTACACTGGTCCTACTCTTTCTCCCACTCCTCCTCATGCTCCCCTTCATCCCCCACCCGGCTTCCCTCTCCTCGATCCGCTCCTTCTCCTCCTCCTCCTCCTCCTCCTCCTCCTCTTCAGCCTCAGTCTCCTCATCCGACGGCGGCGGCAGCGACGACGGCGACGACGGCGGCGACGACGGCAGCGGCGACGGCAGCTTCGACGATATCGGCGACGGCGGCGACGACGACAGCGGCGAAGACGACAGCGGCGACGGTGGCGGCGACGACCCTCTCCCCTGAGCCCCGCAGCCCGCCGAGTCGTCCGATGCACGTGCCCACGTGCGCGGTTTCTCGCTCAGCTGCGCGCCCGTAACCGGCCGCGTCCTTCTGCCACGTGGGGGGGTCGACGCAATCATCGCCGCCATCGTCGTCGTCTTTCGGTCGCTGGCGTCGCAGTCGCCACCAACGCCGCCGCCGTCGACAACGTCGTCGCAGCCGTCGTCGACACCGCTGTCGCCGCGGTCGTCGTTGTCGTCGTCGTCGTCGTCGTCGTCGTCGTCGTCGTCGTCGTCGTTGTCGTCGTCGTCGTCGGCGTCGCCACCGCCGTCGTCCTCGTCGGCGTCGTCGTCGTCGGCGGGCGCCCCCACATCTGCGCGTCTCAGATCCCTGCGCCTCGACAACTGCTCCTGTCGGACTCTTTGCTCGCCGACCGAGGCACCCGACGTCCGCCGGTACGATTCTTCAGTCCGCGGGCACAAAGGTCCCAACCGCTTCCCTGGAGGAACGTTTTCTCCGGGGGGGCCCAAACGTACCCCAGAGCAGGCGCACCCTGGAGCGGAGGCCTCAGGGCCCACCTCCGGGCGCCCAACGGCTGTGTCTTAGCGCCCACCGTGGCCGGAACCGTGGCCGCCGCGACGCCTCGCCGGGGGTGCGCCGTCTTGACGCACGCGTGGCCCGCCCCGACGTTCGCCCCGCAGCCACTTCTCACGGAGGCCAGGGCCCGAACGCCGCCCCCCGCGGCCGAAAACGAAGCCAGAGCGCCGCCAGGAAAAACACCTCCGGGCGCCCAACGGCTGTGTCTTAGCGCCCACCGTGGCCGGAACCGTGGCCGCCGCGACGCCTCGCCGGGGGTGCGCCGTCTTGACGCACGCGTGGCCCGCCCCGACGTTCGCCCCGCAGCCACTTCTCACGGAGGCCAGGGCCCGAACGCCGCCCCCCGCGGCCGAAAACGAAGCCAGAGCGCCGCCAGGAAAAATGATATCGCTGGCCCGGGGCCACCACCGGGCGGGCCAAAAGGCACCGATCCCGCTAAGCCCTGGACCCCATCCAGGGGCCCGCTCTGACGCTATGGCCAGACTTCCGAAGCGAATGCAGCCCTGGCGACGACGACGACAAGAACGACGACGACGACGACGGCGGCGGCGGCGACGGCGACGACAACGACGACGACGATGACGAGGACGACAATGCCGACGACGGCGACTGCGACGACGACACTGACGCCCTGGAGACGAAAGCTTCTCCCCAGGGACGGGTCGAGCGCGGGCTCCGCGGCTCGCGGCCTGGGAGGCGCGGCGCGCGCGTGCGGCGCCCTGGCTCTGGCGCGCGGCGCGCGAGCGCCCTCGCTGGGCACCGGCGGGTTCGGGCGGCAGCGCTATCGGCTGGTCCTTTGATGGATCGCGAGGCGGCTTGGCACGAGACGCCGGGGGAGCCCCGTGGGAGGGGCCTATCAGGCCGGCTCGGGGGGAAGCATTCCGTGAACGTCGGAGGCGTGGCGTTCTCTCGAGCACCCGCCGGGCTCCTCCGCGGAGGGGGGTCGACGACACGAGCCTCCAGCAGGTTCTCCGCAGCTTCTGCGGTAGCCCCCCCCCCCAACAGAAAAGAATGTCCCAGGCTGGCAACGCATGGGCAAACATCGAGATGAGGAGGTTGTTCGCCATTTTCGCTTCGGCGGGCCCTCGTCGGGGCCCAGGGCCGTGCAAGAGCGACTCGCGCGGCATGGAGAGCCGGGCCCGGGAGAGTGGTCGAGAGGTCGAGGGCCCGTGTCTCGACAACATCGAGGCGCCGGGGCCCCACGTTGTGAAACAGGATGACGTCGGGGGTCTCTCGGGGTCTCCCCCCCAAGAAGCTTTCTTGTCGCGCTTTGCCGCCCTGCTTTTCCGAGTGCCTCGCGGGCAGGGGGGGGGGGTCCGGAGCTTGCCATTAGGGGGGTTGGCGGTGCGCAGGGAAGGGTCGGGGCGATGGGGGGGGGCGGCCTTCTCTGAGAAGGCGGCGGAGGGGGGCGTCTCAGTCTCACGAGAATCTGGGGGCTTCAGCAGGAAAGCTTCCCAGAAGGCGGGGGCGCCTTTTGAGAAGACCCCATCAGACCATTGTTCTCTTGGAAGATCGCCCCCCTCGCCCCATCGATCTCCTCCGACCCAGACCAGCTCTGGGCCCATCCTGGTCACTGAGCCCAGCCGTGCCCACGAGGGGGTCCCCTGAGCCCCCCCGACCCCCCCCCAAAAAAAAACACGAAGAAATCGATGCTCAGATGCTCAACAACCATGCGCTGTATATGGCTGCTTGAGTCTTGAGCTCAGACGGCGCGCCGCAGGTGGAAACCTCCAAATGCCGCCTTGCCGGTCCGCCCCCTGGAGAGGGGTTCTCCAGCACCGGTCTGAGAAGTCCGCGCAGACCTCAGAACTGTTTAAATGTCTACGCAAGTAAGCGACGAAAACAGGTGGGTCGTTCGCAAAATGGCGCAGGGACCTTACGCGGAGGCTTACGCGGGCCGCCAGGGCGGCACGCCACATCGCAAGCGAAGGCGCTTACGCGCGACCTTAAGGGGGCAGCTTGCGCGCCAATGCCGGCGCAGTTAGACCTGGTGTTTTCCGTCGCCCAACTGTGCCCTAGACAAACACTGATCGAGGATCGAAAGAAGTGTACGGATAGCATGTCGGAGGTCCGCGCAGACTTCTTGGCTCAGCGCTGGGCCCCCCGGCGGCGCTTCTGGCGCCGCCCCAATCCGCGCGAACCGCCGAGATAAAGCGCATCTCTGCTCTCGTGGTGCTCTTCGACTCTAGGAGGGCATGCTGGATTCTTGTCTTCAAGGGGCCAGAGCCGTATATTGGGAAGCCCCATGGATCTTCTCAGAAGGCCGTTGCTCTCACCCCTGCCCCCACCTGCGCGCCACCAACCTGCGGCAGAGGCACACGATGAGAAATCGTGCTCCAAGGAACACACGCATATATGTATTTCTATACATATATGTATGTATTGCGGCATATGCGTCATGGATCTTGACGGGGCCCCAGAAGGACAAAGGCAGGTTGAAGGTAAGACCGGATCCAGATATACATCGGGAGTCTCTGAGAGCTGTCGGGTTTGGAAGACGTCTCGGGCGCCGCGGCCGCTCCAGGGATCTCCAGAACGCTCCCAGAGCGTTCCAGAACGCTCTGGGGCGGCTGATCTTAATCCGAGTGGTCCAGACTTCTGTGGGTGCCTAGGGCAATCGGGGATGAGAGACTTGTCCTGGGCACCCGCCAGCGGGCCAGCTTCTCGTCTGAAGAGACTGCTGAGCTTCCTTTCTGTTCGCTGATGCAGCCACGCGCTGGGTGCAATTCTGTGTCGCAGTCTCCGCCTAGCAACGACGGCGTCACGCGCACCACTGGGCTGCATACAGGCCCAACAGGCCTTTTAGCCGGTAATGAGGCTGGGAGTCAGAGGATGCATCTGGCTCATAAGCTGTTGCGTCGCGGCCGACGTCGCCGCAGACATCCCCAGCATAAACCTCGTCGCTCGCTGTAGAGGATACCCCCTGGGCAGCCCCACGGCGCCCTGAGACGGGACACACAAGAGCAAGTGCCCGCGCGCACGAGCGTAAGTGTCTGTGCCGCGTAGCTCCGCGGCAAAGTGTCTGCGCCGCGCCACACAAGCGTAAGTGCCCGCGCGCAGTGTAGCTCAGCGCGTATGTACTTGCGCGAAGCTGCAGCGCGAACGCGTTTGCGCGCGGAGCAGCGCAGGCTGCTCCGACACGCGCTGCAGCTGCGCTCGGAAAACCTATAGATAGCGGACCTATGGCATGCACTCTCACGCGGAAGCTGCGCCGTATGACCATCCACCCGCTCAGAGCGCGTGCCTGTCCGATAATGCGAATTTAGAAGGATCGAAAATACTGCCAGACTTACGACCGAAAAGGGGCGCCTGCCGCATGCACTGTTGGGAGCAGGGGATGAATCATGGAGCAGGCGGAAACAAGATATGGATGGACAAGAGGTAGGAGATACATATCAGATGGGTCGCGCTAGTGGTGCACTTTGTAAGTCGGTGGTGGCGGCCCCCATGGTGTTCAAATCCGCTTGCCAGCCTTGCCGTCGTAGGACTTGTACCATCCCCACAACTTGTCCCAAAACATCGTGTACTGACCGAAATTGTACATGAATTGAGCGTGATGTACAGCATGGTCCCGGCTGTCGTACAACCCAGGAATGCACGCATGGTAGTCCATGTGGTTCAGCGTAGCCAGCACCGTCCCCGACATCATCAGCAACAAGACTGCAAAGATGTGGCACGGCACGAGGTAGAAGGCGAGCAGATGGATATACTCACCCACCACGAACTCGACTGGGTGGACATTGAATGCATCCAGGCTCCCTCGCGTCGGCGTGACCTGCTTGTGGTGATGTTTGTGGATGTAGGGATAGACGGACTTCCAGTGGAGGAACCAATGGAAAGTGGAGTAGAAGAAATCAAATATCATAACCATTGGGAAGAGTACCAGTATACAGTTAGTGAAGGTCGCATCATCGGCGTCCCAACTGATGGAAGGCGTCAGCGTCAGCAGCCTGAAAAGGTGGTAGGTGAAGCACACGACCGAGATCCTGTTCACGGCTATGTATGACCAGTCCAGCGCGGACAGCGCATCATAATGCAACTTTGGGTTCCGCTCCAGCTTCGTCAAGCAGTTGAACTGGACTGGAATCCAGGCCAGCGCAGCCAAGAAATCCGCCCCAAGGATCACGATCGCTGCGAAAGCCGCCACGTGGTACGCCTCCCAGTGGTGGATCTGCTTGAAGTACATCTCGAGGTAAGGCCCGACAAACTCAGGGAGCTGCACGGCACTCGCGCGGGCCCCCTCGCCGCCCGCGTGTGCGGGCATTGACGCCGCCATCGGCCAGCGCAAGCTCGGCCGCCACGCGCCTAGATGGGCGTAAAAGTGTGTCCGGAACTTGCTTGAACCGAGACGACCACCGGCCCGTCGCGCGCTCGTCTTAGGGTGGCTGGGGGCTGGAACGCGGGGCCGTCCGAAGGCAGCATGGTCGAGAGGCGAGGAACGTGGAAGGTCATCAGCCTCTCACGCGCACGGCCTTTTGGGAGGAGTCGTGGGCGCTTCTGGGTGGCGGTGCAGCGACTGCATGCGTCCCACGAGACTGGCCCAAACGGCCGCAAGGGCTCTCGGGAGGACAAGTCAGAAGCCACGCTGGGGATTCGGGGTCGTGGGCATCCCAGTGGGGGCCGCAAAGGGGTGCGGTCGTGTGTGGGGGGGAGGGGGGCCGGGGAGGGACTCCAGCGAAACCTGGGGGAGACAGCAGGCCCAGGAGAGACGGGTGGCACTCATTGGGATGCCAGGCTCACCCATTGAACAATCTAAGATGACGATTGGCAAAAGAATGCGGGGGGGGGGGGCGGGTCACAAAATAGTTTCCGAATCTTCGGCTTTCCCTTCGCTTCGGCTCCGTCTGCCCCGTCGACTGTCCAGGCGCGCGCCCGAGGAGGGCGGGGGGGAACGATTCAACAACTAGTTTCCCACACCGGGGCCAGTTCTTCAAAATCATCATCCGGAGCGCCGCCGCGTGAACACGACCCCCAGTAATTCCTGAATCGTCATCCCGCATTACGCACGAGGCGAATTCAAAGATGCACTGGGGTCTGCGTGTGCGTTGCCCGCATGAACCATCTGTACGGGATGTATGCGTCCACCAACCCGCGTATGGCGGGCTCTGGGAACCCCGAGTCCAACAGCAAACCTGTATCTGTTGGGGCGCATGTGTTGCGTGCGCCGCCTTCTGCTGGCGGAAGGGCCCCTGCTTTGCTCCCGCTGGCTTCCGCTGGCCTTCCGCCGCCCTCTTCCGAGGAAGAGACTCCATTTCCTTTCACTCCTCGCAAGCGAGGCCGCTTCAGGGGCGCCCCATATCTCCGACGTCGTGATTCTGTCAAAAAGCCAGCGCCCAGACGTCCAGATCCCTTTCCCATCATTGTTTCACAAGTCCCAGGGCCTGGTGAGGACCCCTGGAAGCCGAAAATTGTTACACTCCTTGGCGTTCCCAGGCGCCCAGGCGCTCCCAGGCGCTCCCAGGCGCTCCCAGGCGCTCCCAGGCGCTCACCACTCCCGGGGTGGTCCGTCCGGGGGCTCCCGGGCATCTTCGGGGGCGCCCTTGTGGAGGTCTGGGGCCGTGACGGCACGGGGCGGCGCTCTGGCCGACGACGACGACGACGACGACGACGACGACGACGACGACGACGACGACGACGACGACGACGACGACGACTGACCGGTCACCAAGAGGCCTCCCGGAGGCCTCCAAATACCCCGCACACCCAAATGGCTCTGACGCTCCATCCTCCTCCCCAAACGTCGGACGCCGTGATTTTTCAAACATGGGATCCGCGCTCTGAAAAATAATGATACTGCCGAGGAACCCCACATACTTATTTTACGTCGCGTGTGTTCACATACCATCGTCGTACTCGTCGTCGCACTCGTCGTCGTTGTCGTACTTGTCGTAGTCGTCGTCGGACTCGTCCTGCTCGTCGTCGTACTCGTCATCACGTTCGTCGTCATCAGCCAAGCCAACTAACCAGACTGGGCAGGCCAGCCAGACCAGCTTGACGAGCATTCGCAACCATAAACAGCCAGATCAGCCAGGCCAGCCAGCCAGCCAAACCAACGGGAATACAGAACCAGACCAACCAGAATAGAACACGCCTTTTCACCCCCGGCAAGCGGGGGTCTGCGGACTGTTCACCATGCGTGCAGCTCTGGATGCAACTGATGGCAAGCGCCGAGCGTACCCCCAGTGCACCCTCTCGGGCCGAGAAACTGCACGCCTGCCACGCTTTGCGAGCATTCGACGGATTGCGACCGCACCCCCTGCGCACCCGCCTGTGGTGTCGATAAGCTGCCCGCCTGCCACGGTTTTCGAGCGTAGGACGGATAGCGAACGCACCCCCTGCGCACTTCCCTGTGGTGTCGAGAAACTGGAACCTGCCACGCCTGTCGCGCATTGCGCCTGTGCAAAGACCACCGCCCCCACCCCCTGCGCACATCGTCTGGAGCCGAGCGAATGCCGCGCCTGCCACGCCTGCCACGCTTTGCGAGCGTACGACGGATAGCGACCGCACCCCCAGCACACCCACTGTGGCATCGAGAAATTCCACGCCTGACACGCTTGGCGAGCGTGCGACGGATAGCGACCGCACCCCCTGCGGACCCCCCTGTGACGTCGATAAAGTGCACGCCTGCCACGCTATGCGAGCGTACGACGGATAGCGACCGCACCCCCTGCATATCACCCTGTTGTCTCGAGAAAGTGCACGCCTGCCACGCTTTGCGAGCGTACGACGGTTAGCGACCGCACCCCCAGCGCACCCCCTTGTGGCATCAGAAACTGCCACGCCTGCCACGCTTTGCGAGCGTGCGACGGATAGCGAGCGCACCCCCTGCACACTTCCCTATGGTGTCGATAAAGTGCACGCCTGCCACGCTTTGCGAGCATACGACGAATTGCGACCGCACCCCCTGCGCACCTCCTTATGGCGTCGAAAAACTGCACGCCTGCCACGCTTTGCCAGCGTTTGACGGATAGCGGCCGCACCCCCAGCACACCCCCTCGTGGCATCGAGAAACTGTAACGCCAGCCACACTTTGCGATCGTACGACGGATAGCGACCGCCCCCCCAGCGCATCCACTGTGGCATCGAGAAACAGCCACGCCTGACACACTTTGCGAGGGTGCGCCGGATAGCGACCGCACGCCCTGTGCACCCCCCTGTGCTGTCGATAAAGAGCGATAAAGTGTACGCCTGCCACGCTTTGCGAGCATACGACGAATATCGACCGCACCCCCTGCGCACCCCCTGGGGCATCGAGAAAATGCACGCCTGCCGCGTCATGTGGATGTGCATGTGTTGCATGAGAGGGTATGGCGCCCGTGTCGTATGACCGCCTACGTCTGCAACGCCATGCGAATCTTGCGCGTATGTGTTGTGTGGTGTGCGTGTCAATGCGTGTGCGATTGTACATGGACGTGTGTCTCATGTGGGTGGCCAGTATGTGGCGCATACGTCGTGGGTGTATGATGCAATGAACACGCCATGCGTGTACTAGTTTTGTTGTATGGTGTGTGCGAGTATGTGCATACGTGCGGCTGTATGCAGACGCGTGTCTCATGTACGCGCCTTTCATGTGTTGCGCGCGGGTGAGGCAAGGAAGAGGAGAAGGGGAGGAGGGAGGAGGGAGGGAGGTGTGTGTGCGGGAGACGCGGGTGCGACGCGGCAGGGAAGACAACCAGAACCCCACGAAACATGTGGGGAAACACTTGCCGCCGTGCCGTGCCGTGCCCGTGCCGTGCCCGTGCCGTGCCCGTGCCGTGCGCGTGCCGCGCTGTGCCCGCGTACCGTGCCGTGCCCGCGTGCCGTGTCGTGCTCGCGCGCTGTGCCGTGCCCGCGCGTCGCACCGTGCATGCGCATTTCGAGGTCGAATCAGCGTTGCGGTTGCGGGTTTCTGTGCCGGTGTGCTCTCAAGACGTGATCCCTGGAAGATCCGAGGCCGAAAACGACGAAAGACCTGCACCCAGATTTTGTCAAGTTGCCAGGTGTCTGGGCTCTTCTTCAATCGTCGTGAGACGACGACGACGGCGGCGGCTGCGTTCAACTCGTCGCCGAGACGGTCTACGCAGTATCGAAGACGCTCGAAAGATATCCACGAGCACTCTCAATAAAGCTCCACAGGGCCAAATTCATACATGTCTCTCTGTCTTTTGAAAGATTTGGGTGTTCTCGCCTTCTCGGCCTCCCGACGCTCCCAGACAGGTCCAAAGGCTATATTGTCCCAGACGGCACAAGGCATCCCCAAGAGGGCCCCCAAACTGCCTCAGAGCGACCCAAGATGGCCCCAGACGACTCCAAGACGGCCCCAGAGGCCCCCAAGACGGCTCTAACAGGAAACCCCGACGGGCAACTCCAGCGAACATGTCGAGCCCTCGGCCCCAATACGCCCCAGGAGGCTCCAAGGGGTCCCCAAGAGGCCCCCAGGAGGCCCCGAAAAGGGCCCCACGAGGCCCCAAGACACTGCCGAGAGGCCCCACAAAGCGCTCTAGAGCACACCCAAGAGTGCCCCAAGAAGCAGAACCCATTGATGTACCGAATGTTTCTGAAGGATTTCGGCGTCCTCGCCTGTTCGGCTTGCCAATGCTCAAACACGGCCCTTGAGGCTCCCGAAATTGCCCCAAGACAGGCCCAAAGGTTTCGACAGGGGCCCCAGGACAACTCCCACACGGCCCAAAAAGCCTCCAAGCCAAGACGGCCCAATCGAAGTCATATACCGCCCACTGGCCCGCCCGAGCGGAGCCTCCATGTGTGCGCTTCATATGTTTCTCTGTCCCTCCTCCCCCTCCTCCTCTTCCTCCTCCTCCTCCTGCTCCGTCTCCTGCTCCTCCTGCTCCTCCTCCTCCTCCTCCTCCTCCTCCTCC
Source organism: Prorocentrum cordatum (assembly GCA_963575745.1). Lineage (NCBI taxonomy): Eukaryota > Dinophyceae > Prorocentrales > Prorocentraceae > Prorocentrum > Prorocentrum cordatum. The sequence continues at coordinate 144,800 of CAUYUJ010020248.1, forward strand.
TCCTCCTCCTCTTCTTCCTCCTCCTCCTCCTCTTCCTCCTCCTCCTCCTCCTCCTCTTCCTCCTCCTCCTCCTCCTCCTCGTCCTCCTCGTCAGCCTCCTCTCCCTCCTTTCGACATTGGCGAATCTTCGAACCAGCCTCCCGGGAATGGGGCCAGCTGCTGGCAGGAACCCCGCCTGCCAGTCCCCGCCCGCACGCGTTCCCACGGTCCACCTCCACAATATCACGTCTTTGTCTTACTTCCGCAGTTCCTCCTCTCGTTTTCCTCCTCCCTCCCATTCCCCCTCCTCCTCCTGCCTACCCGGGCCTGTCTCTTTCGCATTCTCCCCATCAGCGCTCGCGTGCTGAGCTCTCCCCGGCGGACACTTCAACGGCCTCACACGCTCGATTTGCACTTTACCGTGCCCTTCGCGTAGGAACGCGCGAAACGAAATTCCCCCCCACGAACTCGAATTTCGAGAGCTTCTTTTTACAAGGGCTCGAATCGTAAAACGCCTGCCAACTGCGCGGAATAAAACCAGCGGTCACGTAGTACGCGCATGCCGCATACCACCCTCCTCCCCTTCGTGAAGTGATCCGTATCCTGCGAATAATTCATGTGGCGCTGACGCCCGGATCCCTTGTTGCAGGCCGCGCACGTCAACTCTCGTTCAGGCCAGTTTGCCGCATCGGCCACGCTCTTCGCGGTGACCCCGTTTTTGTCACATGCCCTGCACACCACTCCGGCTCCTTTCGCCGACAGATGACGGCCCACTTGGTTCTGGTTCAAGTATTCATCCCGCAACCTGGCGCACAACACGTCAGCGGCTGTTTCCGCTTATGCTTTCCGTTTGCGATTGCTTGATTGTTTGCATCTCGCGTCAACTTGTTACGGTCCTCCGCACATTTCCGACACAACCTCTCCCCTGCCGCGCTGTGCGTCCTCAGAACGGTCGCGTAATGCGCACTTTCAAAACCAGCATCGATTCACGTACGTGTGCGTCCTGCTTCGTTCCCGCATTATCCGCGCGGACTGCTTGGATCGGCGCTGGACCCCCTCCCCACCGCGCGCAGAGCGCCAGGGGCAGCGCTGAAGGCGCCGCCAAGGACGGCCCAGCGCCGATCCAAGAAATCCGTGCAGAGCGGCGAAGGTTTATGTTTATGCAATTTGTGTTCTTCGATCCCCGGCTTCGATGAGCCCCAGGAGGACCCAAGAGGCCCCCACAAACCCCCCGAAAGCGCCCTGAATTCCAAGAGACATCGCTGCAAACTCTGACACAACACCCACACACCCCTCGGTACGAGGCCCCCGCCAAGACCAAAGAGGTCGGCTGCTGTGACGTAAGCATGTCGAATCCGCGTCCGGAAGTGACGTGCTGGGCGGCAGCGTTTTACGCGGAAGCGATAAGGCAACGTATCCAATGTGTCCAATGACTGCACAATTGCAATGTATCCCGTTCTTACATAATTGGTGCATCTTGTATTGCGTTACATTGTTATGTCTCGCCCCTGACCCCCCCCCCAGCGCTACGCTACATCCGCCGACCCAACCTGACCCCCCCTCCCGGGGCACAAAAACCTCTACAACCTACAGAAAATCTATGTTTTCGGCCTGTTCGCCCTCTTGGGGTACCTACCCAAGAGGGCCTCATGACGGCTCTAGATGGCCTCAAGGCGAGCGAAGACGCCCCCAAGACAGTCTAGGATGGCCCCAAGAGGGCCGAAAAAACTTTCAAAACGCCCCTAGAGGGCCCCAAGAGGAACCCCCAAGAGCGCCCCCAGAGGCCAACATCATTGATTTTCCATAGGGTTTTAAACAGATTTTAACGTTCTCGCCCTTCTCGACTCTCAGATGCCCATGGCGGTCAAAAGGACGGGGGGGGAGCTTCGACCACCCCCCCCCTTTTTGGAAGGGGAGCCCGGGCTGACCTTGGGCTCCGGAAAAGAAGGGGGGGTAGCTTGGAAGCCCCCCCCTTTTAGCGAGGGCCCCCCTAGCTCCGACATGCCCACAGAAGGAAGGGAGGGGGGCGGTAGCTTCGGAAGCCCCACCCCCCATCTTCCAAGGGAGGGAAGGGGTAGCTTCAAGCTGGGGTGCCCCTTCTAGTGAGAAGTGTGCCATGGGCGCGCTCCTTCTCATGTACGATACTCATGATATTCATCATGGTTTTCCTCGCGCTGCTCGTCTGCGTTATTTGCGCGATACGGTGTAATGTATTCGACGTTATGCTGGCTCGCCGGTTGTAACATCATGTCAGCACGCCCCGTACTGGTTTGGCCACCAATACGCCGAAACATGAACGTTATTGCAGTGGCATGTCCTAACGAGAAAGTAATCACGTTACGCTCTGGCTCGTCGTTCGTTCGTCTTGGGGCTCCAAAACCGTGAAGTGACGGACCGCGCGGTGACCTCGGAATCCCAACAATCTCACCGCGCGGTCCGTCACCACACGGTTTCGGGCCCTGGAGGCCCCAGTCGTCCGAGAAACCCCCAGGGGAGAGGCTCAAATCGAGCCGATCCAAGAAATCAGCGCGAAGCTCTGCGAGAGAATGCTTATGCCGTTTTGTGGCCTTGGAGCATCCCCCCTGACTCGGCGGCGAGCCCAGCGGGGAGGTCAGAGGGAGCGGGCCTGCTCAGAAGGCTCGGAAGGGCCCTGGCCTTCGGAGAAATTTCCGGAGCCTTCTCCGAAGACAGAGACGGCTTCTCCGAAGGCTAAAGGGCTTCTGAAAAGGCCCGCCGCCTTCTGAGAAGGCCCAGCCCCTCTCACCTCCCCCCCTGGGCTGAGGGGCAACGATCGGGGGGGACTGGCCCAAGGGGGGAAACATCGACCTGGAATCGTCGATACATCGCCGATCGCCAGTAGATCAGCGATAGGACCCCGATAGCGAATCCGCACCTTACTGGGAGCGGGTGGGGCTATCAGTGCCCTATCGGCGATCCACGGGCGATTGGGTGTCGATGCATTCCCCCCTGTGCCGGTCACCCCCCAATCGTTACCCCTGGTGGGCTCACCGCCGACTGAAGTAGTCCCCGAGGCGACGAGGCGGTCCTCGTCCTCCCCGTCCGCGGCGCCGCACAGCGCCCAGAGCGCGGCGGCCTGGCCAGTGGCGAGCGGCAGCTGCGCCTCTGGCGACGAGGCGCCTGCCGCGGGGGCCGCTGCAGCGGCGGCGTCGCCGCCGCCGCCGACGCCGCCGAGGTGCGGTCGGGAGCTCTGGCTCGGCGTCTCCTCTTCCTTCTCCTGCTTCTCCTTCCTCCACCCTTCCCCCTTCTGCTCGTCATCCTCCTCTTCCTGCTCTCGTGGTGGCGGCCCCCGCAGCACGCTGCAGTCAGCCCGCACAGCAAGGGCGCGCGACAAGGATGCAAGGGCCTCGGAAAGCCATGTCGACACCCTGCGGGCGGGGCGCGGCCAACGAAAGCGGCCCAGGGTGGGCCGAAGGGGAAGGATGCAAGGGTAGCCTTGGAAAGTGGCTCATCCTTACTATGCGGGTTGACCGTATGCCCTGCGAGCGGATAGCGTGTCGCTCCGCTCCGCGGGCCAGCAGGCCTCGAAAGGCTCGGACCGGTGACGCCTGGGCAGGCGGGACGTGGAGAGCGTGTGGCGCCGGAGCACGGTGGGCCAGAACGGGCGGCGCGACGCGCCAAGGCAAAGTTCCCGACCGTAGGGGCCACTTCGGGCCCGGGAAAGGCTCTGGCGTTCGGGCTCAGAGCCGGGCCGAGAAACCTCTTCGTGGCCGAGGCTCACCGTGACTAAAGAGGGCCCTTCGTTCCTTGTCTGGCGTTCCTTGTGGTAGCTGTGGCAATCGTCGTGGTCGTCGTCGCCATCACCGCCGGCGCCGTCGCCGTCGTCGTCGTCGTCGTCGTCGTCATCGTCGTCGTCGTCGCCGCCGTCGTCATCGTCGTCATCGAGGCTGGTGCAGACAACATCAGCTGGGAGCCTGTCTGCGATCGGGGAGGGCACCAAACGTCCAACGTAACGTCAAATCTTGCCCCCGGCGCTCGTGGGTCGAGGGGGAGGTTTTCAGAAGTGTTTGGCCTTCGTCGGGCCTCTGGAGGCATACGGAGGCTTGCAAGGGACCTCCGGGGACCTCTTGGGACCTCTTGGGGCCCCTGAGGGTCAAGATCCGTGGCAGCAGCAAAACTTACATAGGCGATCGGAGACGAGACCAAGAACATCCAACGTCTTCTCTCCTTCTCCTACTCCCTCCCCCTCCCTCTTCCCTCCCTCCTTCCTTCCTGCTCTCTCCTCCCTCGAGGAGGCGGATCAAGGATCCATGCAGGACTCGGACCACCTCGTCGTCGCCGCCGCCGCCGTCGTTGTTCAGCGTTCGAGGAGGAGCCCAAACATCCAACGCCTTAAAAAATCTGGGCAGGAACCCCTTGCCGTCGTCGGCATACTTTCGATCCCCAAGGCCGACTGGAAACAGCTCAGGATGAGAAGCCAGCCTTGCGGAAAGGGTCGGAACTGCCGGGTACCACGACTCGAAATTACACGAGCATATAAACCCTAAACAGCAACAATGCATGCGAAGACACATGGTGATTCAACGTCGAAATGCGCGGACACGGCACGGCACGCGGGTTCGGCACAGCAAGAGAGCACGACAAGGCACGCGGGCACAGCAAGGGACGGCGCGCGCACGACACGGGCACGGCACGGCACGGCACGGCACGGCAGGTCTTGTGCCGCCTGAGAGCTGGGCACGGCGCGGGCACGGCACGGCACGCCGGCACGGCACGGCACGCGGGCACGGCACGGCACGCGCACGGCACGGGCACGGGCACCCTCTTCACACTCCTAAAACGCAGGCGCGGCACGACGCGCGGACACGGCACGGCTCGCAGGCAGGGGGCGGCACGGCTCGCGGGCAGGGGACGGCGCGCGCACGGCGCGGGCACGGGCACGGCACGCGGGCGGCACTCTTAGGACGCAGGCACGGCACAGCACGCGGGCACAGCACGCGGGCACAGCTCGCGGGCACGGCACGGCACGCCGCCACGGACGGGCACGGCACGCGGGACGCTCACTCGCTCACTTTCCACACCCTGCACCGCAGAAGCTAGCTAGTCCAATGCAGATGGGACCCCCATGTCGCATTCGCTGCTCGATGGAGGAAAAACCCATCTGATGTCTTTGGAAGAAGATCGGGGGTCAAAGTCTTTGGGGCGTGCTGGGCCCCCAAGAGCCTCCAGAAACGCCTCCCGGAGGGGGGGGGGGTCCAGGGACCCCCTGTCGCATTCGCTGCTCGATGGGGAAAACAACTACACCTCTGATGTCTTTGGAAGGAGATCGGGGATCAGAGTCTTTTGGGGCGTGCTGGGCCCCCAGGAGCCTCCAGCAACGCCTCCCGGATGGGGGGGCTCCGGGGACCTCTTGGGGCGGTCGGCCGTCGACGGGCCTGGCGGCGCGCACGGAGCAGTGGCGCGAGGCGGGTGGCCCTCCAACAGGGCGGCTGGTGCTGACAAGGCAGGGGGCCTTCTCAAAAGCGCCCAGAGGCTTCTGAGAAGGCAGGGGCCCTCTCCTCCTCCTCCTCCTCCTCCTCCTCCTCCTCCTCCTCCTCCTCCTCCTCCTCCTCCTCCTCCTCCTCCTCCTCCTCCTCCTCCTCCTCCTCAGCGCCCTCCTCCTCCTCCTCCTCCTCCTCTCCTCCTCCTCCTCCTCCTCCTCCTCCTCCTCCTCCTCCTCCTCCTCCTCCTCCTCAGAAGGGTCCTGCACAGGCTTCTGGGGAGGCTTCAGGCATGGGAGGGCTTCACAGAAGCCCCCGCACCTTCTTACGCGGCCACCCCTCTCGCGCCACCCCCCCCCCCGTGCACGTCGCCATGTGCGTGGCCGCCTGGAAACCTCGTCATTGTCGTCGTCGTCGTGCGTCGTCGTCGCCGTCGCCGCCGTAGCCCACGGGCTCGAGGTCTCCCCGCGAGTGCGCAGGATAGGCATTGAGGAAGTTTCTCTGGGGGGCCCACACACCTCAGCAGGCGCGCACATATGTTGCCCTAACTCCCTCATGCGGCGGCTGGTCGGCGAATGATGTCCCAGCTCCGCCTTTTCGGGTGGAACCCCATGTGGTGTTCAGGGTCGCGCTCGCAGGAGACGGCTCTGGAAACTCAGAATTATGATATCATTCTTCTGGCGGGGACCCACACTCAGGATCGTCGTCAACGGTACACAAGCAGCGTCGTATCTCGCCGTCAGGTGGCAGGTCGACTTGTCGCGGGAGCCTCATGGGGGAGTCTTTTGCGTGGATGTTCAGAATCCCTGCAATATGTTCCGGTGATATATCATGGTCAGTGGGCTCCGCAGATGACATGGGTAAGAAGGGATAGTGCCGTCAAACATACACTACGGTAGCACTGAAGAGAGGAGGCCGGCCCGCCGGCCGACGCACGCGCGCGCACCGCAGGCTCGCTCCTTTTCCGTTTCCCTAGAGCCAAAGTATATAGCTGCGGGAGCAGAAGAAGTCAGTCAGCACAGCAGACGGACAACGCGTGCAAGGAGAGAGAGCAGGCAGGGCGAAATAATGGTGGCGCGGAGGGTAACAATTCACACCCCTCACGCAGATCGGCGGGGTCAGGGTCCAAAAACACAAAGGATTTGCCACATATCTTTAATTTGCTGGCACCGCTCACGCAGATCGGCGGGGTCAGGTCGCAAAAACACAGAAAGGATTTGCTATATTTCTCAAATTCGCTGGCACACCTCACGCAGATCGGCGGGGTCAGGGCGCAAAAGCACAAAGGATTTGCTATATTTCTCAAATTCGCTGGCACCCCTCACGCAGATCGGCGGGGTCAGGGGGCGAAAACACAAAGGATTTGCTATATTTCTCAAATTCGCTGGCACCCCTCACGCAGATCGGCGGGGTCAGGGTCCAACAACACATGGGATTTGCTACATTTTTGACATTCGGTGGCACTCCTCACGCAGATCGGCAGGGTCAGGGCGCAAAAACAAAGGGGATGTGCCACATTTCTGAAATTCAGCGGCACCCCTCACGCAGATCGGCGGGGTCAGGGTCCAACAACACATGGGATTTGCAACATTCCTGAAATTCGGTGGCACATCTCTGAAAATTCGGTGGCACCTGTGACGCAGATCCGTAGGGTCAGGGTCCAAAAACACAGGGGATTTGCAACATTTCTGAAATTCGGCGGCACCCCTCACGCAGATCTGTAAGGTCAAAGTCCAAAAACAAACGGGATTTGCCGCATTTCTGAAACTCGGTGGCACCCCTGACGCAGATCCGTAGGATCAGGGTCGAAAAACAAACAAGTTCCGACACTGCTTCACGGCGGCGCCCAGACCTCTTATGTCAGCTTTTGCATTTCCCATTATCCGAGACAGGGGGCTGGCGGCATGGGGCGAGGCCCTTACGGATAATTATGTCGACCAGGAAAAGGAGAGACAAGGAGCCGAAGATGAGGAAGAATAAGACCAATGCGCCATGGTGCTACCGCTCGTGGCGCCCGTGCTGTTGCTCTCGCGTGTGGCAATCCCAGTTGTGTTGCTCGCGGCCATCGTCTGGACGCCGATGCAGATGTACTGGTAGCTCAAGGAGGAACTGGCGCTCCCGTAGTTGGCATCGATGCTGGAGTCGTTGCTGGCACCGATGCTGTTGAAGATCGTGTGAGGGGGGTCAGGATGTGTCCGCCTCCATCTGGCCACGCGTCTTGACTGAATGCCACACGTATACAGATGGAAGGCCGTTTGCACGTCGTCCTGTGCCCGGTCGTGCTAACGACGACCGTCGTGCTTCCCAGGACCGTCGGCGCTGGTGTAAGAACTTGCGCTGGTGCCGGCGCAGGCGCCGGCGTTAATGCTGACGTCGGTGCTGGCGTCGGCGCTGGCGCAGACGACAACGTGCTCTCCTCGGACACCGGTGAGCCGGACAGCTCTCCAGTGCGCTGGCGTCTGTGGTGGCGTTAGCACTATAACCGCTGACGCTCGTATTGGCGTCGGTGCCGGCGTCGGCGTTTGTGCAAGCGCTTGCGTAGGTGAGTGCTGGGGCTGCTGGTATACGAGCCAATATTGGAAGTCGTGGTGGGCTCGTTACCCCTGGAGCTGTCTATCCTCGTGCACGTGCCTCTCAGCAACGTCGCGCCGCTGTCCCCTGAGCCAACAATGGAAGAACTCGTGGAGGCTGACGTACCCTTGGAGCTGCTGGACGTTATGGTCGCGTCGCTCAGCGTCGTCGCGCCGCTGGTACATGACCGGTCGCGCATTCGGTGCTCCGTCGCGAGGGTCGCCACGGTAGCACCTCCCTCCGCCGAGCTGGAGAGCGAATCCGTCGTGGCGGCTGCCGTGGTCGTGCTCGATTCCGTAATGCCTCCTTTCCTCCTCCTCCTCCTCCTCCTCCTCCTCCTCCTCCTCCTCCTCCTCCTCCCCTCCTCCCCTCCTTTCCTCCTCCTCCTCCTTCCTCCTCCTTTCCTCCTCCTCCTCCTCCTCCTCCTTTCCTCCTCCTCCTCCTTTCCTCCTCCTTTCCTCCTCCTCCTCCTCCCACCTCGCCCTGTCGGTGCGCTGGTTGCTGCCGTTCTGGCGTCGGTGCTGGCGAAGGCAGCGACGTTGAAGCCGGCGCCGGCGCGCACCGCTTGGCTGGGCAGCTCACCGGTGCGCCGCGGCCTGCCGTCGCTGCTGGGGTATGAGCGCCTGCGTTGGCGCTCGCGTGGGCGCAGGCGTTGGGGTCTGCACAGGTCTGGGCGGTGCCGTTGGGGTCCGTCGTGCTGCTCACAGGTGGTGCTGCTCGAGGCCGACGTGCTGCGCACGGTGGTGCCGCCAGACTCCGTATCGCTGCCCCCATTGGTGCTGCTGGTGTTCGTCCTGCCGCCCATGGTGGCGGCGAGGCTCTGGGGCGAGAGCCCCATGTTGAACGGAAGCCGCCGTCCATCCTTGTGACTGCTGGGAACTCTTAATCCGAATGTGCGCGGCGACCTCCATCCTTCTGACTGCTGGCAGGGTTTCCCGAATGTGCACGGCGCTACGGCGAGAGCCACACTTTGAAAGCGGCCTGCCCTCCATCCATGTAGGTGCAGGGACGGAAGATCGGGGCCACCAGTGATGAGAAAAATAGGAGGCGCGCACCAAGGGGGGGGGAAGGGAAAGGGGGGCAGGCCTTCTCAAGGCGGCGGGGCTCCTCAGAAGCCCTCCGGCCATCTGAGAAGCCGCCTCCGTCCTCGGAGAAGGCCCAGAAGACTTCTCGGCAGGCCCGAGGCCTCCCGAACCTTCGGAGCATGCCCGCCCCCCTCCCCCCCCTGGGGCCTGCCGCCGAAAAGTCTCCAACGAACGAAGGATTGCAACAAAAAAAAAAAACCTTCGTTGGTTCCAACGAAGGATTGCAATCCTTCGTTTTTTGCAATCCTTCGTTGTTTTATTTTTTTGTTTTTTTTGGTTTTGTTTGCAATCCTTCGTTTTGCAATCCTTCGGTTTTTTTGTTTGCAATCCTTCGCCCAGGCCGCCCCACGGCGAGGAGTGGCGCCCGAGCGGCGGGAGGCGGGGGGCCCCTGCTCCCCGGAGCCCGTCCGCCCCGCTGGGCCCCGGAGCGGGGGCCGGCCAAAGGCCCGCGCGGCGCCCCGCGGGAGGGCACCCGGGAGGCGGAGGGCACGTGCGGCTGGCAGGCGATCGAAAGGAATCCTCCTCCTCCTCCTCCTCCTCCTCCTCCTCCTCCTCCTCGGATCGGCGGACATCGGCAGCCGAGTCGGGAAGAGTCGAGTCGGCAGAACTCGGCAGGCTGGTGTGCCTCCGGCAAGGAAGCGAAGCCCGAAAAGCGGACTCCGAAATCGGATCGGATCGGAAGCGGAAGCCGTCGAGATCGAATCGGAATCGGAGGAACCGAAACGAGCCCAGCGGCTGGGTGCACGCGCGGGACGGCCGGAGGCCACTTGCTGGATTCACGTGCGGCAGCCCTGCGTGCCAGGACACAGAAGGGCAGAGCGCTGGATAGGCATGCGGCCACACGGGCATCCAGCTCTCGCCCGGGCCAGGCGCGTCCTGTGAGTCGGGCTTCCTGGGAAAGGAGTGGGAGACCCAGACACTCAACAGCTTGGAAGAAGAAATGATGATGTGTTTCGTCGGTGTCGGCCTCTGGGAGCCGCTTGCGGGCCCCGGGCCGTCAACAAAAACGGCTCGGTATGAGAAGCTGGGCCTGGAAAGAGGGTCAGAGTCTCAAGGGGGCCGCATTGAAAAAATTATGCTAACGGAGTTCCCCACATAAAGAGATTAACGGTTTCGTGGGGCCCATTTTCTTGATGCCCTCCTCGCTTTGGCGGGGCCCCGCTGGAAGGGCTGGAGGGGCACGAAACCATGTAAATAGTATGGTTTTCGGATACCCTCCTCGCTCAGGCGGGGCCTCCCTGGAGGGAGCACGAAACCATGTAAATAGTATGGTTTTCGGATACCCTCCTCGCTCAGGCGGGGCCTCCCTGCAGGGGTGGGAGGGGCACGAAACCATTTAAATAGTATGGTTTTCGGATACCCTCCTCGCTCAGGCGGGGCCTCCCTGGAGGGGTGGGAGGGGCACGAAACCATGTAAATAGTATGGTTTTCGGATACCCTCCTCGCTCAGGCGGGGCCTCCCTGGAGGGGTGGGAGGGGCACGAAACCATGTAAATAGTATGGTTTTCCGATACCCTCCTCGCTCAGGCGGGGCCTCCCTGGAGGGGTGGGAGGGGCACGAAACCATGTAAATAGTATGGTTTCCGATACCCTCCTCGCTCAGGCGGGGCCTCCCTGGAGGGGTGGGAGGGGCACGAAACCATGTAAATAGTATGGTTTTCGGATACCCTCCTCGCTCAGGCGGGGCCTCCCTGGAGGGTGGGAGGGGCACGAAACCATGTAAATAGTATGGTTTTCGGATACCCTCCTCGCTCAGGCGGGGCCTCCCTGGAGGGGTGGGAGGGGCACGAAACCATGTAACTAGTATGGTTTTCGGATACCCTCCTCGCTCAGGCGGGGCCTCCCTGGAGGGGTGGGAGGGGCACGAAACCATGTAAATAGTATGGTTTTCGGATACCCTCCTCGCTCAGGCGGGGCCTCCCTGGAGGGGTGGGAGGGGCACGAAACCATGTAAATAGTATGGTTTTCCGATACCCTCCTCGCTCAGGCGGGGCCTCCCTGGAGGGGTGGGAGGGGCACGAAACCATGTAAATAGTATGGTTTTCCGATACCCTCCTCGCTCAGGCGGGGCCTCCCTGGAGGGGTGGGAGGGGCACGAAACCATGTAAATAGTATGGTTTTCCGATACCCTCCTCGCTCAGGCGGGGCCTCCCTGGAGGGGTGGGAGGGGCACGAAACCATGTAAATAGTATGGTTTTCGGATACCCTCCTCGCTCAGGCGGGGCCTCCCTGGGAGGGGCACGAAACCATCGCTCATACCCTCCTCGCTCAGCGGGGCCTCCCTGGAGGGTGGGAGGGGCACGAAACCATGTAAATAGTATGGTATTCCGATACCCTCCTCGCTCAGGCGGGGCCTCCCTGGAGGTGGGAGGGGCACGAAACCATGAAATAGTATGGTACCCTCCTCGCTCAGGCGGGGCCTCCCTGGAGGGGTGGGAGGGGCACGAAACCATGTAAATGTATGGTCCGATACCCTCCTCGCTCAGGCGGGGCCTCCCTGCACGAAACCATCCCCTCCTCGCTCAGACCTCCCGGAGGGGTGGGAGGGGCACGAAACCATGTAAATAGTATGGTATTCCGATACCCTCCTCGCTCAGGCGGGGCCTCCCTGGAGGGGTGGGAGGGGCACGAAACCATGTAAATAGTATGGTATTCCGATACCCTCCTCGCTCAGGCGGGGCCTCCCTGGAGGGGTGGGAGGGGCACGAAACCATGTAAATAGTATGGTATTCCGATACCCTCCTCGCTCAGGCGGGGCCTCCCTGGAGGGGTGGGAGGGGCACGAAACCATGTAAATAGTATGGTATTCCGATACCCTCCTCGCTCAGGCGGGGCCTCCCTGGAGGGGTGGGAGGGGCACGAAACCATGTAAATAGTATGGTATTCCGATCCCTGTGGGAGGGGCACGAAACCATGTAAATAGTATGGTTTTCGGATACCCTCCTCGCTCAGGCGGGGCCTCCCTGGAGGGGTGGGAGGGGCACGAAACCATGTAAATAGTATGGTATTCCGATACCCTCCTCGCTCAGGCGGGGCCTCCCTGGAGGGGTGGGAGGGGCACGAAACCATGTAAATAGTATGGTATTCCGATACCCTCCTCGCTCAGGCGGGGCCTCCCTGGAGGTGTGGGAGGGGCACGAAACCATGTGAATAGTATGGTTTTCCGATACCCGTGGTATGGTACGGTATGGTATGGTATGGTATGGTATGGTATGTGTGTAGGAACTATGGTATGGTATGGTGTGTGTGGTAGGAATAATATTGTGCTGTATGGAAGATGGAGCGGGAGGTGGGTGGGAAGGAGAGGGTGTTCTGGGAAAACAAGAACCCCACTCAGGATGTGGGGAACAATACGTCGAAATAGGGACGTGGACTCTCGTCGAGATTACTTCTCCTGCTCCACTTGCCCATTGTCATCCTTGTCCGCCCTGTTCCCTCTCGAATAAGAGTGGCGACGGGGAACTCAAAAAGCCCATTGAATTGATAGCTCTCGAGCGCCGTCGATCGGTTCTCGAAGGTCAGCGACCTGACCTGGGAGGCTGACCAATGATTGCGGAGGGAGGAGGAAGGGAGGGAGGAAGAAAGAAGGGGCAACGGAGGAGAGAGGGGGGAGGGAGGAGGGAGAAAGGAGGAAGGGGGAGGGAGGAGGGAGGGAAAACAGGGAGGGTCCAGAGTGGAAGGCGGAGAGTGAAGTGAGTGAGGAGGAGGTGCGAGGCAGAGACGGATGGGACAGAGGGAGGAAGGGTCTAGGAGAGGAGCAGGTGCCTGAAATCGGACTCTGATACTGCTGGAAGGAAAACACAACATTACCCATGGCGATGACCACTACACGGACAGGCGACATCATCAGCATCATCATCAGCATCATCATCATCATCCTCATCATCATCATCACCATCATCATCATCATCATCAGCATCCTCATCTTCATCCTCATCACCGTCAACATAAATATCAGCATCGTCATCGTCGTCATCATCCATCATCAGCAGTATCATCATCAAACTCATCCATCATCAGCAACATCATCATAATCACCATCATCAACAACAGCATCATCATCCTTGCGCCGCTCATCCCCAACCAGTCGTCGTCATAGTCAGCAGCTATGTTACTGAAAGTACTCGATCTTTCCGCAAGATGGGGTGCACCAAGTTGCGAATTTAGCACCCTTAGCTCAAACAGCCTGTGCATAGCTATCGAGGGCAGTCAGCACGATGGTAAGATACAAATCAGCGACGCATGCCGCTGATGGGGAGTCGGTGCTGCGCCCTGGTGCTGCGCCTCAAGCATAGAAGGGAGCAGCCGCCTACTCTTCTCTTGGGGAGGACGAAATTCAAGCTGGCAAAGGGGGGGAATTGAGGATTCGGCTGCAAGTATATGGCTTTCCCGGCGCATCCTGGCGCCGGCGCCGGTCGTGTATCGAGGACAGTGCGCGGCGCCAGGGCCGAAAACAGCTGGGCGCAGAAGCTCTGGTACCACCCTACCCTTTCCCGCGCAACCACCCTTTCGTCCACCATGGTACTTGGAACCTACTGCATCGTCACAGCAAGGAAGTGCTGTCCGAGCGCAGTATCTGCCGCGCGCCAGGCGTACGATGGCGGTCATTACCCACAGGCAAGGGGCACGACGCGACGCAACATCCCGAGGATGACAAACAAATGAAGAGACATCCGAGGTGGCCTCTCTCACCCCGCATTGAACAGCATCTTGACATTCGAGACACCACACCATGCCTCGATGTTGCTCCTGCGAGCCCCTTCGCAAGCGGCGATGGTCGCGCGAACTCCAGAGCCTCCACTCGACATCTGGTCACCCCAGACGTCGTGGATCCAGTTGTCAGTGTTTGCTATCATGGGGTGATCCTTGCAGCCTGTTGGCAAAAATGCGAAGCAACCCAATTCTTTGGGGGGAGGCGGCGGCGCGGGCACCCATAAGGCGACGGCATCGTCCACGTCGCACCACCTGTTGTGCTTGACGGCAGCCTTCCCCTGGCACATGTCCCTGTCGGCAAAATCCTTCGAGGAGAGCTCCCTCCAGGTCGGCGTCTTGAAATTCTGCTTCTCGCAGCCACTCGGCATATAGATGTAGCACCCGGGGGCATCCGGCGCTGGCGGGGTCGGCGGCGGGGGGGCGATGAACAGCATCCGGGCGTCTGTGGTCCCGCACCACGCGTCCAGCAACTCCTTCGCCTCGATCATGCACCGGCTGCGGACTTTGGCGTCGTCCCTCTTGCGCCAGACATCCTTGGCGCTGTACTTGTGGTTCGGACACCCGCTGGGCAGCCAGACGTAGCACCCCGGCTCGGTCGGCCTGCCAGCTACGCGCAAAGAGTGAGCCTGTACAGTCGGGGCCTTGACCTAAGGAACCCTAAATAAGGAACGAGGCCCCCTTTTTCCATGAGTTGAACTTCGATTTCGTATCGAAAACCTAAAGAAAATCCAAGGCAAGCTGCGAAACAACTAAGGAACACGGAGCCCCTCCCCAACGAAAAGGGTTCCTTCTTCAGGGCCCCGACTGTAGGCAAGAGTGGCCTTTGGTGCGCGGCTTGCCGATCGCTGCATACCGGGCGACCAGTGGCCGCCCGAGTGCCCGGTGAGACAGCGGCAGGCCAGAAGCTGCCCCCTGGATCCCTTCCTGGTACGAGACCTATGTTGCAACACAGCAGCAATTCGACCCCTGACTTTCGTCCTGGGTTCGGTTTAGTGAAGTGATGAATTTCGTGGTCCATACGTGGGAAAAAAACATCACTTCACTAATATGGGGCCCCTGGGGCCTCCATGGGCCCTGGGGCCCAAAACTAGTGACGTGATGGTTTTCGGGCCTCGGATCCTGGATGCAAGCGCACCAGTTTTCCGAGCTGCGTCAAGCCGCGGCGACGAGGGGGACCCCCGAAGGCCGACGAATTACCGTGTCTCAGCTTGCCCTCCCCTCTCTGGCCCCCCGCACCAAGGGTCGCTCCAGAAGAAGGGCACTCCTTGCGTGTAGCCAAAGCCTGCTGGGCCCGACCGCTGCAGAGACCGCCGGCACGCCCCCGACTTTCTCGGCCGCCTCCTCATTGAGTATCTGCCTCGTCGGAGCGGTCGGGGCGGGCGTCAAGGGAGGCGCGGCCGCCACGGCGTCGGCGCCGCAGATCTCGAGCGTAGCGCCCCTGGAGTCCAGTCTGCCCTCTGGCCGCCCATGCGTCGGCGGCTTGAATGTGAGCCTCTTCGGAGCGCTCTTGTCCATCCAGAAGCCCGCCTCCTTCAGGCACGGGATTTTCATCGCGGACGTCATCCAGTTGGCATGCACGGAGATCACGTCCGACACCTTGAGCAGCTCGCGGTGGCCCCAGAAGACGTTGCCGTTCGTGAGCCGGTCGCTTCCCGCGACGCCGACGTGGACTCCTGGAAGCTTGTCGAGCGCCTGGACCAGGGAGTACTGCTGGTAGTGACCGTGCACAAACTCCTGATCCTTGAATATTCGCATTGTCGTCAACATCAGGTCATACACAATGGGCGAATCGCGCATCACAAAAAGGCCAGTGTTGATGTCGGCACGGCGCTTGCTAGGACCGACCAAGATATCCTTCATGCCGCGTGTCGCATATGTCTCTGCTATGTCGTCTACAGTCTTGGACTCTATTGACAACATATTATTCGGTGAGAAGACGATGTCATACTCGCCGAATGATCTGGATATGGTTTCGGTCTTACCAGTGGCGACATTGATGAGGTACTCAATCGGGCAATTCAGATAGACAATGTCTGGATCAGAATACGCAACCCATTGTGCCGCCTTGCTCACGGAAAGAAGGGTCAGCACGACATGCTTGCGGAAGACTACCGACCAATATTCGTGCGACCCCCAGGCTACCTCGTCCTCAGAAGCGGCTGACGTCCTGAAGACCTCGACGCATATCCGCCGCTGTGCCTGCACGATGTGGGCGGGTTAGAATGACAGGTGCTGCTCTGTAGGGCGTGTGCATTCTGACCAGGGGGGCCCACCCTCTGCCACCAGACAGCCGCATGCACACCCCCTGCTCCCGAGGCCACGATCCTTCGTAAAAAGCGGTGTGCCTACGTCCCGAGCTTCCAAGACGGCCCAGGCAGGCAACCAAGGTGACCAAGGTGGCCCAAAATGCCTCGAATACAGGTCAAGACGACCCCAAGGCGGCCTGGCCTCAAGACGGACTAAGATGCCTCCAAGAGTGCCCAAAAGGGCCAGGGCCCGAAGAAGACAAAATCATTGACTCCCCTGATGTGTTTGAACATAAGGGGCATTCTCGTCTTTTCGGGCTTCCGTCAGCTCAAGGCGGTCAAAGAAGCCTGCACGATGGCCCGAAGACTGCCGATGAGGCCCCAACGAGGGTCCGAAGATGGCCCAAGAGGGCCCACGGGGGCTCAAGAGGCATCCAAGACGGCCCCAAGACGGCCCAAGAGGGCCTCCCGTGTGCCCCAAGACGGCCTTAGAAGGCCTGTCGACTGCCCAGGACGGCGCAAAGACGGCCCCCAAGCACTGACCATACTGCCAAGAGGACCGCAAGATGGCCCAGGAGACGGCCCAAGGGGGTCCCAAAAGACCCCCAAAGCTGCATCACATGGTGCCCAGAGAACCCCAAGACTGCCATAATGAAGACGAAAGGTTTCACGTGTGACGGCGTTGGCACTCCTCCTCCTCCTCCTCCTCCTCCTCCTCCTCCTCCTCCACTTCCACCTCCTCCTCCTCTACCTCCTCGTCCTGCTACTCCTCCTCGGTGTCCTCCTCCTCGTCATACCATCATCACCATCATCGTCATCACCAGCATCAATCATCACAAACAGCATTAGCATCAGCATCAGCACCATCACCATCATCATCATCATCATCATCATCATCATCATCATCATCATCAGCATCATCATCATCATCATCATCATGATCACCATCAGCATCAACATCAGCATCATCATCCTCACCATCCTCATCATCCTGATCTACATCGTCTCCCTCCTCTTCCTCACCCTCCTACTCCTCATCAGCATCAGCAGCATATTTACCACAACCGCCATCATGATCGTCATCACAATCATCATCATCATCATCATCAGCATCATCAGCATCCTCATCATCCTGATCATCACCACCATCATCAGCATCGTCATCACCAGCATCATCATCAGCAGCATCACCATCATCAGCATCACCACCATCATCATCATCATCAGCATCGTCATCGTCAGCATCATCATCAGCAACACCATCATCATCATCATACTCATCATCATCAGCATCATCATCATCAGCATCATCGGCATCACCATCTTCATCGTCATCATCAGCATCCGCATCATCATCAGCATCATCAGCATGCGCATCGGAATCAGTACCATCATCCGCAGCAGCATCATCATCAGCAGCATCATCATCATCAGCATCATAATCATAACCATCATCAGTATCACCATCAGCATCATCATCAGCGTCAGCATCATCATCATCATCATTAGCATCATCATCCTCATCATTATCATAATCAGCATCATCATCAGCGTCACCCCGATCAGCATCATCATCGCCATCAGCATCACCATCAGTAGCAGCATCATGAGCAGCATCAGCATCAGCATCAGCATCAGCATCAGCACCAGCATCAGCATCATCCTCCTCAGCATTAGCATCAATCATCATCAGCAGCATCATCATCATCACCATCATCATCACCATCATCGCCACCATCATCATCATCATCATCATCATCAGCAGCAGCAGCATCATCATCATCGCAATCACCATCATGAGCAGCACAATCATCACCGTCAGCATCATCAGCAGCACCATCAGAATCATCATCATAACCATCAGCAATATCAACATCACCATCACCGTCATCGTCATCACCATCGTCGTCATCTTCATAATCAACACATCGTCATAATCGTCATCGTCATCATCATGGTCATCGTCATCGTCGTCATCATCATCATCCTCATCATCACGGCTCACACAAGCCTGGAGACACGACGTGTCACACGTGACGGCCTCCCGTGCCCTTTCGAACAGTCGCCACCCAGAATGTTGCACTGGCACGGATAGCGGGACTTGCCGCAGGCAGCTGGATACTTCCACCGAAATCAAGAAAACTCGAGCAGACGTTGCCGCCTAGGCCGACAACAAGAAGAGGGGTATCGCACGGCACGGCATTCAAGCTAAGAATCATGTTCTCGCCCATGCTCAACATGCCGCCGTCCAGCACGGTCACTAAAAACATGCCCTTCTGCTCGCTGGCCTTCAATATGCCGGCCAACAACCTCTCGGCATCCTCTCTTGGCATGCCCCCCTCCGCGGCTGCCTCGTAAAAGGAATCGTAGCTTCTGGCTGCGTTTAACTCGATGGCCAATGGAAGCGATTGTGGAGTTTGCGACAGGCCAGAAACAACCGCTGTAAGCAAAGCGAAGGGCAACGCTACCATTCCCATGCCAGAGCACAGACAGCAATGAAAATGCAAATGCACGAACGAAATTCGGTATGCAGCATGTACTCCCACCTGCCGCCGGAGCCCAAGCCGTTGTGGAAGGAGTACGGGGAGGAGGAGGAGGAGGAGGAGGAGGAGAAGAAGAAGAAGAATAATAAGAATAGTAAGAATAAGAATAAGAATAATAATAATACGAATAATAATAATAATGATAAGAAGAAGCAGAAGAAGAAGAAGAAGGAGACTGCCCCCGGCGCGCAGAGCACAGCACGGGCGGAGCACAAGGCAATCTCCACCGGCTAGATCCCGCAGCTTGGGCGCTCGCTCCGGGGCCCTGCCTGGAGCCGCTCGCTTCACTCGTGCGTCGAGACTGCGCCCCAGAGTCAAGCCAGAATCGAGCTGATCCGTCAGATGGGCCCCAGGAGGGCCCCCAAACACGAGCATGCCAACAGCGGCCGAGAGCCGAGGACACACGCCACGCGCCACCCAGCGGCGCCATCAGAGCCCAGGCTGCTGGACTCGCCCAGCCTGATGTGTGGCCCCGACGGTGGACGCCGCGGAGGTGCTGAAGGTGAGCGAAGAGGGGGCCATGCCAGAGGGCCTCGCGAGTCCACGGGGTTCCAGCGGGCGCCGCAGGGCCCCGGTCTCGAAGCACCAGAGGAGCAACAAAAACTGCATGAGCATCGAATGTCGGAGCTCCGCGCGGATTTCGTGGATTGGCGCTGTGCCCCCCAGCGGCGCCTCTGGTGCCGTCCCTGGCGCGCACCGCGCGCCAGGGATGGGGATCCAGCGCCGATCTAAGAAACCCGCGCGGAGTTCTGCACGTTTGTGCTTATGTAGTCGTTGCTCCTTCTGCGAAGCATGGCGAGGCGAGACAACGGCAGCCCAAAATCGGTCCCCTGAGCCCCTCCCAGGGTCCAAACGTACCAATCTGCCGAGCCGCGTCCAGCCGTGGCGACACGGCCCCCCCCCCCGAAGGCCAACTGACTCTATATCTCAACTCCCGGCCCACGAACGTGGCCGCAGCTACGCAGTGCGCAGCCGCCCAGGGAGCCGCGAGGTCTCAACTGGGTGCGCGTGGCCCCCGACTCCGCCGGACCTCCCAGGAGCCAGCGAAAGTGGCGACGGTTACGCAGTTCGCAGCAGCCACCCAGTAGCAAAGGCACGAGTGAGGGAGGCAAGGCGGCAGGAGGCAGGAGGAGAAGGGATGAGGAGGAGGAGGAGGAGGAGGAGGAGGAGGAGGTAGGAAGGACGAGGACCGGAGACCTCAGCGCGTTATTCAAAACGATAACCCAGAACAGGAGGGTTGGGAGAAACTTCCCAGTGGCCTTCGGCGCAACCTGCCAAAGTTGTACCCATATGGTTTGTCCGTCCAAGATGCCGCCAATATTGCTACGAAATGGCCAACACGGCCCATTATGGTCTAGAAGACAGTCCTACCTCGCCTCCAAGACACGGCAAATATAGCCCCAGCATGGCCCAACCAGGGCTAAAGATGACCCCAAGATGGCCCCAAAAAGACTTGGCTGGGGTCTCTTGGGCTATCTTTGGGACCCTCGGGATCGGCCTACGGGCCAAAATGATTTCAACAAAAACCGAGACGTACCCAACCCCTTCTCCACGCGAGGCGAATATTTGTATAAACGCTCCAGACACAAGAGCACATCGCCAGATATGCACGACCAGCGCTGCCATCATCTCCGCCGTGCATCCAAGCAGCCCACGAAAGTGGCGACGGTTGCGCAGTTCGCAGCCACCCAGAGATCCGCGAGATCTCAAACGGGTGCGCGTGGTCTTCCACCACGCTGGGCCTCCCAAGAGACTACGAAAGTGGCGACGATTGCGCGGTTTGCAGCCACCCAGGAAGCAGCGAGGTCTCATATGGGTGCGCGTGGCCCTCCACTCTGCTGGACCTCCCCGACGAAAGTAGCGAGATTTGCGCAGGTCGCAGACCCGCAGGGAGCAGGGCAGTCTGAACGGGGTGGGCGTGGCCATCCATCCCACTGGACATCCCAGGAGCCCACGAACGTGGCGACGGTTGCGCAATTCGCAGCCACCCAGGGAGCAGCGAGGTCTCAAGGTGGTGTGCGTGGCCCCCGACTCCGCCGGACCTCCCAGGAGCCAGCGAAAGTGCAACGATTGCGTAGTTCGCAGCAGCCACCCAGTAGCAAAGGCACGAGCAAGGGAGGCAAGGCGGCAGGGGGCAGGAGGAGAAGGGAGCAGTTCGCAGCCACCCAGGGGACACCGAGATCTCGTCGGGGTGCGCGTGGCCCTCCACCCCGCTGGACCTCCCAGGGGCCTACGAAAGTGCGACGATTGCGCAGTTCGCAGCCACTGGACCTCCCAGGAGCCCACGAAAGCGGCGACGGTTGCGCAATTCGCAGCCACCCAGGGAGCAGGTCCTCGACCTTCTCCTCCTCCTCCTCCTCCTCCTCCTCCTCCTCCTCCTCATCCTCCTCCTCCTCCTCCTCCTCCTCCTCCTTTTCCTCCTCCTCCTCCTCCTCCTCCTCCTCCTCGCGCATCCTCCTCGGCTGTTTGCACTACGGTCGGGACACTCCCAGGCATCCAACAAACAAGACGGAGGTTGCCCGACGTTATATCGGCATCTCGGGGCCCTCGCCGGGCCCCCAGACCGTCAAAAACGACTCGGTAGGAAAAGTCGGCCCTGGGAAGCAGGTTGGGACTTCCAGGGGCCCCGCACTAAAACAAACTACCCGAGAAGTCCCCTAACCCCTTCTCCACGCGAGGCGAGTATGTGTATGAACGCTCCAGAAAACAGAACACATCGCCAGGTATGCACGAGCTGCGCTGCCCTCACCCCCGCCGTGCCTCACAAAAGTCCAAGAATATGGCGACCGCTGCGCAGTTCGTGACCTCCCTGGGAGCCGCGAGGCCTCGGCTGGATCCGCGTGGCCCCCGACTCCGCTGGACCTCCCAGGAGCTCACGAGAGTGGTGACAGTTGCGCAGTTCGCAACCTCCCAGGGATCCACGTTGCCGAGGAGGAGGAGGAGGAGGAGGAGGAGGAGGAGGAGGAGGAGGCAGGAGGCAAGAGGAGGGGTGAGGAGGAGAAGGAGGAGAAGGAGGGTGGAAGGAGGACTGGAGACCACAATAGTCTACTCGGCGCCCCCCGCCCGTCCATTTTCGAGCTCGCCTTTTTCCGCTCGGCGTCGCCGCTTGTTTCGTGTCCGATGCTGCGCGCCTCGCCCCCAACGAGGCTGTGTAGGCGGTGCACAAGAGTCCCCGAATGCTTTTTGGGACTCCGAAGGACTTCCTCAGGAGTCCTTAGGCTCCTGAGAAGCATCCTGGACTCAACCCAACACAGGAGCGTTAGGGAAAGTGATGGATGCAATGCTGTCCGGATTATTATTGACGTTTCGGTATTAAGAGCGACCACGACGGCTCAAGATGCGTCCCAAGAAAAGCCCGAGACGGTCCAACCACAAGAGGACCCCAAGGCGGCCCCGGGACGACTCCAAATGGCCCCAATACAGCCCCCAAACGCCCTGGAGAGGCTCCCAAGACGGCACCCAAAGGCACCAGATGGCCCAAGAGCTCCCAAAGACGGCCACGGAGAGCCCCAAGGTGCCCCAAGAGGGTCCCAGGAGGGTCCCAGGAGGCCCACAAGAAGGCCCAATAGGCTGCGGAGCCTCAAAACGGCTAAAGAGGCCCCTCCCGAGTGTTCCCCCGAGTAGTTTCCCCAACGACTGGAGGATCATGCAGTCCACCAGCGTGACCGCACTTCCGCTGGGAGATTTACAACCTTTGCGCGTCCGAAAGGCAGGGGGCGGCGGTGACTCACCGTATGCGTCTTCGACAATACTCCCAGTAGCAGGCCCCTGCAACATGATCCGTGCAGTAGCGTGCCACATATAATGTGGTACCTAATTCGTACACCACGCTGGCTGCCACAGGGTTCTGTGCAAGCCCACTCGGAGGCCGCATGGACAGCAGAAGCGGCCTCAATTCCAACTGGGAGGTCGATGTTCGCCGTTCGGGCCCCGACTGGATTCGATCCAGAGTCCGCTCGGCGGCCAAATGGGCTCAAGTGCCGAGTGTGTCCGGACAGGACCTCTGGGTACTACACCGCACCAATGTGCCTCGCTGGCCCACGCTCAATGCGGGTCTGACATCCGACGACCCGAGGTTTCCGGTTCGCTGGCCCGCGGACTTCTATACTCTATGCCCTTCCCCTGGGATCAGCATTCTGTCCCGACACCCGTGCCTAGCCGATTCTAGGGCCCAGAAACAGACCCTGGACGCTCCACAGCGGCAAAGCAAAAGCGCTACGGTGAGGAACGTTTGCTCAGCGTGTCGCGGCGGCAGCCCTGGCGGCACGCTATGCCCCGCGAGCTGATAGCGCGTCGCTCTGCTCCGCGGGGCGGGGGCCGCCCGAGGACCGAGACGTGGGCAGCGTGTCGCGCAGAGGCGCGGTGGGCCAGAACTGGCGGCGCGACATCCTAAGCAAAAGTTCCTGACCGTAAGCCTCCTGCTGTTTTTCTATCGAGAGGAACGATTTTCCAGAAAACTGATTACCCTAGAGCACAATTCAACGACAGAGAGAAATGCACGTAAATAGTTGCGGGGGCTCTTATCCGCTTTGCACCACCGCACCACTTCGAGGCTGACACTTTACATGGCGAATGCTTCAGCTCCACTCAGCCGTCCAATCCACCTTCCACTTCCTCCTTCGACTTCCGCCTTCGAATTTCAGACGACGCTCGGGCGTGCCACCGCCACCAAAGGGTGGGTCCCCGATGGTTTCTCGGTGGAGGTGATCTCTGCTTCCAGACATGCGATGTCTGGGCTTGTTGAATACGCGGCCCCCGAAGTCCCGACACTCTCTGCAGGGCCGGATTCTCGCCCTCAATCGTTTTTTGACGGTCACGGGGCCCCGCGAGGGCCCCCAGGCCGAAAGCGGTCAAAAACCGTTTGCCGTGTTTTAATCGCGACGCAAGGAGGTCAGGGCTTCCCCTTGGGGCCGAGGCTTCTGGCCGATCTCGGCGGCATTGTCAAGATCAGTCAGCATCAAACGGGGAAATCGGAACGACCCGAAATCTTCGTCGGATCGAGCTGCATCAGCACGGAGTGGGAATCGAACCTGATCGGCTGCGCCAGGATGCACAGCAGCGCCACGCGAGCAGCGGGCCCCATCGGATCGTTGGAGCATCGGCACCGAGCCGCCTCGGGCCCGCCAGCACAGAAACCGCATCGGACCGATCGAATCGACATAGGCCCTGCTCCGCTGGCGGCAGGGCGGAGGTCGCCGGGGGGCTCCGCCCGCGGGGCCTGCGCGCAGCACGAGGTCGGCCGCGAGGCTGCGCAGGTGGGCTCGGCCGGCCTTCGGGGGCTCCCGCTGCGCCCCAACCAGCTCGAGAATCGACTGTAGGGCTTTCCAGCCATCCTCGCCCTCCTCCTCCTCCTCCTCGTCCTCCTCCTCCCCTCCTTACTCTTCGTCCTCGTCCTCGTCTTTGTCCTCGTCGTCCTCCTCCACTTCCTCCGTCTTCGCCGCCTTCTCCATTTTTTCCTTATAAATCACTTCTCCCTGTCGCACCCCGAAGCAAGTTTTTGGGGCGGGCCGGGCGTTTCGCCTGAGACTTCCTCACCAATGATGACTCTGAAGCTTAAGATTGGCAGCACTTTCAGATAATGGCGGGTCGTTTTCAAAATGTGGCTCTCGCCTTAGCGCGGCGCAAATTCGTTCACCAAAAATTGCAAGAGCTTCACGGGTTGAGGGCGGGTCGTCTTCAAAATGTGTCTCTCGCTTTAGCGCGGCGCATATTCGATTTAAAATTTTGCAAGAGTCTCACGGATTGAGGGTGGTTCCTCTTCAAAACGTGGCTGTCGCCTGAGCGCGGCGCGCATTCGTTGGAAAAATGGGCAAGAGTCTCACGGATTGAGGGCGGCTCCTTTTCAAAATGCGGCTTTCGCCTTAGCGCGGCGCACATTCGTTTTTTTATTTGCAAGAGCTTCACGGATTGAGGGTGGCTCCTTTTCAAAATGTGGCTCTCGCCTTGGCGCGGCGCACATTCGTTAAAACAAATTGCAAGCGTTCCACGGATTCCCATCACCAACGTGCCAGAAATTTTGTTTTGAAAGGATTCAGGATTATGCAGGTGCAGCAGTTATTTTGATTCGCTGTGTTGAAGTCCCAGGAATGGCGTTCTGGCACGATTCAGTATTGTCAAAACGCAGCAATCAGGTTAATCAGTAACCTTAGAATACCGAGAACCATGTCTTAGCATGCTTCAGGGTTTTTCAACGGTTGCCTTCCAAACAGGCAGTTCCTTCAGTGGAAATGCACCGTTGTAGGAGCCTCTGAAGAGGGAGCTTGGAGGGATGTTGCATGCCAACATCGTTGATGTCTATTCGGTTTACACTGGTCTTCCTTCTTCTCCTCGTCCTCGTCCTCCTCCTCCTTCTTTTCGTCGTCCTCCTCCTCCTCCTCCTCCTCCTCCTCCTCCTCTTTCTTCTTTTCGTCCTCCTCCTCCTCGCGCATCCTCCTCGGCTGTTTGCATTACGGTCGGGACACTCCCAGACATCCAACAAACAAGACGGAGGTTGCTAGTCGTTTCGGCATCTCGGGGCCCTCGCTGGGCCCCCAGACCGTCAAAAACGACTCGGTAGGAAAAGTCGGCCCTGGGGAAAAGGGACTTCCAGAGAGCCCACATTAACAAAAAACTGCCCGAGATGTACCCAACCCCTTCTCCACGCGAGGCGAGCAGTTGTACGAACGCTCCAGAAAACAGAACACATCGCCAGGTATGCACGAGCTGCGCTGCCCTCATCCCCGCCGTGCCTCACAAGAGTCCAAGAATATGGCGACCGTTGCGCAGTTCGTGACCTCCCTGGGAGCCGCGAGGCTTCGGCTGGATCCGCGTGGCCCCCGACTCCGCTGGACCTCCCAGGAGCCCTCGAAAGTGGCGACCGTTGCGCAGGTCGCAGCCACCCCGGGAGCAGCGAGGTCTCAAATGGATGCGCGTGGCCCCCGACTCCGCTGGACCTCCCAGGAGCACACAAAAGTGGCGACCGTTGCGCAGCTCGCAGCCACCGAAGTAGCAGCGAGGCCTCGCCTGGGCGCGCGCGGCCCCCGACTCCGCTGGACCTCCCAGGAGCGCACAGAAGCGGCGACAGTTGCGCAGCTCGCAGCCACCGAGGGAGCAGCGAGGTCTCGCCTGGGTGCGCGTACAGTGCGGCCCCCTGTAGCCCAGGAGCCCACGAACGCTGTGACAGTTGCGCAGGTCGCAGCCACCCAGGGAGCAGCGAGGTCTCAAATCGGTGCGCGTGGCCCCCAACTCCCCTGGACCTCCCAGGAGCCGACGAAAGTTGTGACTCTTGCGCAGCTCGCAGCCACCCAGGGAGCAGCGCAGCTCCGCGGGATGGGAGGCCCGCGAAGGCTCGGGCCGTCAGCGCTTGGGGACCAGGGCGTGGATAGCGTTTCGCGTCGAAGCGTGGTGGGCCAAAACCGGCGGAGCAACACGCTGAGCAAAAGTTCCCGACCGCATCCTGAAGCAAGTTTACTTGCAGGGCATTTGGCCCCCCCAACCCACCCACCCTCCATCGAAAAGGCGTGCCGGTGAGTCCCGACCTGCGTGAAGCCCAGGTCTACTTCTGAGCCTCGCCACGCTCCCTCCCTCCTCCCCTCACTGCTGGAGGTCCGAGAATCCATGTTTGTGCTGTTGTTGTTGTTGCTGCTGTTGTTGTTGTTGCTGTTGCTGTTGGTGTTGGTGTTGTTGTTGGTGTTGGTGTTGTTGTTGTTGTTGTGGTGGTTGTTGTTGTTGTTGTGGCTGTTGTTGTTGTTGTTGTGGTTGTTGTTGTTGGTGTGGTTGTTGTTGTTGTGGTTGTTGTTGTTGTGGTTGTGGTTGTTGTTGTTGTTGTTGGTGTTGTTGTTGTTGTTGCTGTTGTTGTTGTTGTTGTTGTTGCTGTGGTTGTTGGTGTTGTTGTTGTTGGTGTTGTTGTTGTTGTTGGTGGTGTTGTTGTTGTTGCTGTTGTTGTTGTTGATGTTGTTGTTGTTGTTGTTGTTGTTGTTGTTGTTGTTGAACACTATTACTTCTAAAGAATTATTATTGTTGGACCCCCTGGTGCACGCCCCCCGCCCAAAACCTAGGCCGCAGCTACATTTTCATCATTTTTCTGCGAAAGCTTCAGAAAAGTGGATTACCCCCGGATCCGGTTTTTTGTTGACGCTCGTTTTCCCTTGCAAAAAACAATAGAAAATGAAAATTCTTGTTCTTAGTTGATCAAATTTCAAGAATCCCTTGCAAAAAATAAGGTAAAGTGGACATTCGCGCTCGCAAGACGAAATCCTTCCAAAACCTTAGGTTTCGTAACGATTTTAACATAAAAACATCAAAAACCCAATGGTTTTTTAAGAAAAAATTGTCAAAATGTCCTTCCGCGCGCTCTTGCGGATTCATAGGAGCATGCGTCATCCTTGGGACTGTATAACATCAGTGTAACACATGTACTTCTGTAATCGCATCCCCACGAATTTGCCCCAAAAATGTGACCAACTATCTTGGCACTGCGTACCATCTCACGTGTACCGTGTACCACATCATATGTAACAGATGTGATCAACCTCTGTGGGTGTGTACCCCACGCCAGTGTAGTAGCCAGGGTCGTCCGCACGCCACGAAGTGAAGTGTCCCAACGTCATAGGGCGGGAAGCTGGGTGTGGGTGGTCTCGAAGAGTCGTTTGGATATTTGGTAGAGCTTGAACGGCCCCCCCACGAAGTGGGGGTATTGGCTGGTGTCGCGAGAAAACCCTGGCACTGGGGAGAACACTGAGCGTTCGGGTAAAATGATTGTTGTTGTTGTTGTTGTTGTTGTTGTTGTTGTTGTTGTTGTTGTTGTTGTTGTTCGACTCTCCGTGCAAGCAGACTTGCAGGGGTTTAGCGAAGAACCACACCCGACGGGCACAAGAAAATCGACGGCGAGAACGGCGGTCGATGCGAGGCGGTCGCCCGTGGAGTGGAGGAGAGCTTCGAGCCTCGAGCCTCGAGCGTCGACGACGGGAGCCCTCTGGGCATGTGGGGGGGTGTCTCGTCGACACGGCTGGAGTCGCCTCGAGGTCGTGGTCAAAGCGCGCCAATTTCGAGTCCCAGGACAATCAACAAACTACTCGGAATGAGAGGCCAGCCCTGAGCACAGGGTCGGGACTTCTGGGGACCCAGCACCGGCAAACAAACATAAGAAGAACACCAACGTCGGCTGTCTGACTGGGCAATCGAAGCCAATCTGGCGCCAATCTGGCAGGCCCAATCTGGCAAACGGGGGCAATCTGGCGAGGGAGCCAACGCGAATCCAGTCTGGCGAATAACCCAAATCCTCCAATATGGCCAGGCCAGATTGGCCCTTGGGGCCCAATCCAGTCTGACAGTCTGGCCTTCGACTACCCAGTCTGTGCTTTTCGACGCCAACGGCGTCAACGCCTTCACTCCGGAGGTCTCCTCGGGCGTTCCTGGATGTTCTCACCGCCGCGGCTGGGCGCTGACCTGAGAAGCTGGTCAGGCTGGGCCCCAGAAGGGGCCTGGCCGAGGACGACGGCGAGGACTGGGGGGCGACGGCGGTGATCGAGGACGAGGGCGAGAATCAAGGACGAAGACGAGCACGACGAGGACGACGAGGACGAGGACGAGGACGAGGAGGAGAACGAGGACGAGGACGACGACGACGAGTCCGACGAGGACGACGAGGAGGAGGGGGAGGGGGAGGGGGAGGAGGAGGATGGCAGCAAGCTTCGAGGACCGAGGACTTTGGCCGTGCGTCGCCCTCGTCTTGGGGCCTCTAGGGAGGCTCCTCGCCGCCGCTGCTGGATTTCCCTTCGAGCTTCTGGCTGGCCTCGGGAGGCCCGGTGGGACCCGCGGGCTCGAACGCATCCACGACGACGAGGGCCCAGTCCCCCTCCCGACCACCATCCCCTCCCCCTCCCTCGTTCCCCCCTCCTCCTCCCTCCTCTCTCCTCCTTCCTCTTCCCTCCTCCTCCTCCTCCTCCTCCTCATCTTCCTCCTCCTCCTCCTCCTCCCTCTTCCCCCTCCCTTCTGTGTCCCTCCCTCCATCCACTGTCACCATTTCCACCCCAACGCCCTCGTCACCATCCACACAGCATCAGCGACATGATCCGTATCACTGTCGCCGTCCTCAGCATCATCATCGGCAGCATCGGCATCCGCATCCGCATCCGCATCCGCATCAGCACCAACAGCAGCATCATAACCATCATCATGTCCAGCAGCAGCACCATCATCATCGCCGTCACAAAAATCATACCTCTCATAGTCGTCATCAGCATCTCCATCGGCATCATTACCAGCATGATCAGCATCAACAAGATCATCATCGCCTTCATTATCAGCATCATCAGTGTCTTCATCATCATCGTCGTCATCAGCATCATCATTAGCATCATCATCGTCATCGTCATCATCATCAACATCAACAACGACACCATCATCAACATACTCAGCATCATCAGCACCATCATCAGCAGCAGCAGTACGATCCCCAACGCCATCATCATCATCATCATCATCATCATCATCATCAGCAGCAGCAGCAGCAGCATCATCATCATCATCATCATCACCATCATCATCATCATCATCATCATCATCATCATCATCATCATCATCATCATCATCATCGTCATCAGCAGCAGCAGCAGCAACACCACCAGCAGCGACGCTGTCACCATCATCGAGGCAACATCCGATACATGACCTAACAGATCACCCGCATAAATCTGCACTTTATCTGTCGAAGCACGATGCTGCTCCTACTTCTTACCCCCATTGACTGTAGTCTGACGACTGTTTCCCATCCTGGTGATCCCCCCACCATCCCTCTTGCCCACCCTCCCTCCACCCATCCATCGCTGCCCCCTTCTGGGGCACATCGTCTCCATCCTTCTCCTCAACTTCCTCATCCACATCCTCCTCAACATTCTGACCCGTCGTCCTTGTCCCAATAGTCCTGGGACCTACACTGCGCATCCGCCTCACCCCCGCCCCTCCTCCGGATCCTCCTCCTCATCCTCATTATCATCCTCATTTCTGTTCTCTCCCAGGTCCTACTCTACTCCTGCTCCAACTTCGCAGCCCGCCCTCAGGGGGTCTCCCGGGGCCCTCTCGATGCCCTTTGTAGGGGGGCCTTGGTGCAGGTCTGGCTCACGTCGGTGGCGATTGGGGCGCGAATCCCGCCTCCTCCTCCTCCTCCTCCTCCTCCTCCTCCTCCTCCTCCTCCTCCTCCTCCTCCTCCTCCTCCTCCCCCGCCCGCACCTCCACCTCCACCTCCCTCACACCCTCTCCCCTTGCCCTCCCTCCGTCCGCCCCCTACCTGGAGCACGGCGGACACGGTCGGGTGGCCCGCGGCGCTAGCGAGGCCTGACCCCAGGGGGAGGGGGTACAGCTGGCGAGCGGAAGCAACGACGACGCCGACGACGACGCCGACGACGACGACGACAGCGAGGGCGACGTCGTCCACGTCCGCGTCCGCGTCCACGTCCACACCCACGCCCACGCCCACGTCCACGTCGACGGCCACGTCCTCCTCCTCCTCCTCCTCCTCCTCCTCCTCTCCTCCTCCTCCTCCTCCTCCTCTACCTCTTCCTCCTCCTCCTCCTCCTCCGCCTCCTGCTCCAGCTCCGTCGTCTCCTCCCTCCCCTTCCCCATGTCCCTCTCCCCCTCCTCCCCCCCCTTCCCCTCCTGTTGATGCTGCTGCTGCTGCTGCTGCTGCTGCTGCTCCTCCTCCTCCTCCTCCTCCTCCTCCTCCTCCTCCTCCTCCTCCTCCTCCTCCTCCCCCTCCTCCTCCCTCCTCCAATTCCTCCTCCTCCTCCTCCTCCTCCTCCTTCTCCTCTTCCTGATCATCATCATCATCATCATCATCATCATCATCATCATCATCATCATCATCATCATCATCATCAGTAGCAGCATCATCATCATCATCAGCAGCAGCATCAGCATCAGCAGCAGCATCAGCATCATCATAATCATCATCAGCAGCATCATCATCAGCAGTATCAGCATAATCATTATGTTTAGCAGTGTGATTATCGTAGTCATCAGCTTCATCATCATCATCATCATCATCATCATCATCATCATCATCATCATCATCATCATGATCATCACCAGCAGCATCAGCATCGTCATCACCAGCACCATCATCATCAGCATCATCAGCATCAGCAGCATCATCATCATCATCGGCGTCGTCATCAGCATCATCATCACCATCCGCATCATCATCAGCAGCATCGTCATCAGCACAATCAGCATAGTAATCAGCATTATGATCATCATCGACATCAGAATCAGCAACGGAATCATCAGCATCATCATCAACATCACCATCATACCAGCATCACCATCATTATTGCACCATCAGGATCATCATCATCATCATCATCATCATCATCATCATCATCATCATCCTTGTCATCATCATCACCACCATCTTCAGCAGCATCATCATCAGCATCGTCAGCAGCCTTACCATCATCATCCTCCTCATCATCACCACCAACATCACACTAACCATCACCATCACCAGCGCCAGCATCAGTCTCATCTTCATCATCAACAGCATAATGAACATCATCATCAGCAACATCATGATGATTATTATTACGGCCATCACCATCGCCATCACCATCACCAGCAGCATCATCATCAGCATCACTAACAACAACATCATCAACAACCTCTTCGGCATCAACATCACGATCATCAGCATCATCACCGACATCATCAACATTCTCATCATCATCATCATCACCATCGGCATCACCACCTCCATTACCATCATCAGCAGCATCAGAATCCTCATCATCAGCATCATCAGCATCATCATCATCGTCAGCATCATCAACATTTGCATCGCCATCATCAGCACCAGCCGTACAATCATCAACATGATCACCATCATCGCATCACCATCATCATGATCATCAGACGCATCACCAGACTCGTCATCATCAGCAGCATCAGCAACCTCATCA
This sequence comes from Prorocentrum cordatum, assembly GCA_963575745.1. Classification (NCBI taxonomy): domain Eukaryota; class Dinophyceae; order Prorocentrales; family Prorocentraceae; genus Prorocentrum; species Prorocentrum cordatum. The sequence continues at coordinate 176,307 of CAUYUJ010020248.1, forward strand.
TCAGCATCGACATCATCATCAACATCAGCATCATCGGAGTCAACACCAGCGTAATCACCATCACTATCTGCAGCGAAATCATTAGCATCATCATCAGCACCACCATCATCATCGTCATCATCAGCATCATCGACACCAACACAATCAGTACACAATCACCATCATCATCACCACCGTCATCAGCATCAGGATCATCATCACCATCCGCATCATCATCATCATCATCATCATCATCATCATCATCATCATCATCATCATCAGCATCATCATCGTCATCCACATCAGCATCAACATCATCATCCCTATAATCCTTCCCCCTGCCCCTCCCCCTCCTCCGCTTCCCGCTCCTCCTCCTCCTCCCCCTCCTTCTCCCCCTCCTTCCTCCTCCTCCTTCTCCTGCCTCCTCCCCCTCCACCTTCTCAAGCTTCCCCTCTCCTCCTCCTCCTCCTCCTTCTCCCCCTCATCCCCAAACTCCCCCTCATTCTCCTACCTCCTGCCCCTCCTCCTTCTCAAATTCCCCCTCTCCTCCTCCTCCATCTCCTCCTCCTCCCTCTCCCCTCTCCTCAACTCGTCAAAATCCTCGTCGTCCGCTCTCGTCCTCCTCCTCCTCCCCTCCTACCGCCTCACCTCTCCATCGCCCTCCTACTCCTACTACTA
>CAUYUJ010020248.1:177063-244563 GCA_963575745.1 Prorocentrum cordatum
CTACTACTACTACTACTACTACTACTACTACTGCGACTACGACTACGACTACTACTACTACTACTACTACTACTACTACTACTACTACTACTACGACTACTACGACTACTACTACTACTACTACTACTACTACTACTACTACTACTACTAACACTACTACCACTACTACTAAGACTACTACTACTAGTGCTGCTACTTCCTGCTCCTTTTCCATATCAGGATATACTCCTGCTCCCCCCTCTCCCCGGCCGATCGCCGCCCCAACCGCGACGTCCCATCCTATCTGGCAATATACAATCCAAAACACACATGTTTCGCCATTTCCTATCAACATGGACGTCCTGTCGTCCACGCCGATAGCCCCGTGCCCAAAAACCACTCAATGCACACGCGCGCGTCCATGTCAAAACCCAGCAACCACACACTGCGCCTGCAAACGATTTAACACATTACCCTGGCGACGGACCCGACACTTGCGCAATGCGGGGCGTACATTCATCAGGATTGCTACAACGGGGGCGATGAAGTAACATGGACGCATGTGATTTTGCGAACAGCAACCGGAAGGCTCGCAGGCCCCCGATCAAGATCTAAGGACTACCCAACCCATTTGTATAATGGGAAACGAGGAGTTGGCCGAAACTTGCACGGACCATCAAATTGCAGGATCCGTTGTTTGATATGTAAGCTACTTGGGACACGCGCCAATGGCATGATGCGCAGGAGAACCATACAAGAACGAGGGGCGACAACTACAGGCTCGAAGAAGACATGGGGAGTCGGGAACGAAGAGCAGGAGAAAGACGTGCGGGAAGCCCACTGTGTTGGGCCCCTCAGCAGCCCTCGAAAGTGGCGACAGTTTCACAGATCGCAGCCCCCCAAGGATGGCGAGGTCTAATCTGAGTCTGCGGTGAGTACCCACTGTGCTGGGCCCCCTAGCAGCCCTCGAAAGTGGCGACAGTTTCACAGATCGCAGCCCCCCAAGGATGGCGAGGTCTAATATGAGTCTGCGGTGAGTACCCACTGTGCTGGGCTCCCCAGCAGCACTCGAAAGTGGTGACAGTTTCACAGATCGCAGCCCCCCAAGGATGGCGAGGTCTAATCTGAATCTGCGGTGAGTGCCCACTGTGCTGGGCCACTCAGCAGCCCTCGAAAGTGGCGACAATTTCACAGATCGCAGCCCCCCAGGGATGGCGAGGTCCCATTTGAGTCTGCGGTGAGTACCCACTGTGCTGGGCCCCTCAGCAGCCCTCGAAAGTGGCGACGGTTCCACAAATCGCAGCCCCCCAGGGATGGCGAGATCCCATATGATTCTGCGGTGAGTACCCACTGCGCTGGGCCCCTCAGCAGCCCTCGAAAGAGGCGACAGTTTCACAGATCCCCCACCAGCCTTTGAACCAGCCGTGAGTACCCACTGTGTTGGGCCCCCCAGCAGGCCTCGAAAGTGGCGACAGTTTCACGGATCGCAGCCCCCCCAGGGATGGCGAGGTCCAATTTGAATCCGCCGTGAGTACCCACTGTGCTGGGCCCCCCAGCAACCCGCGAAAGTGGCGACAATTTCACAGATTGCACCCCCCCGGGGATGGCGAGGTCCATTTTGAATCCGCCGTGGGTACCCACTGTGCTGGGCCCCCCCAGCAGCCCTCGAAAGTGGCGACAGTTTCACAGATCGCAGCCCCCCAGGGATGGCGAGGTCCCGTTTGAATCCGCCGTGGGTACCCACTGTGCTGGGCCCCCCAGCAGCCCTCGAAAGTGGCGACAGCTTCACAGATCGCAGCCCCCCAGGGATGGCGAGATCCCATTTGAATCCGCCGTGAGTACCCACTGTGCTGGGCCCCTCAGCAGCCCTCGAAAGTGGCGACAGTTTCACAGATCGCAGCCCCCCAGGGATGGCGAGTCCCATTTGAGTCCGCCGTGGTGCCCACTGTGCTGGGCCCCCCAGCAGGCCTCGAAAGTGGCGACAGTTTCACAGATCGCAGCCCCCCAGGGATGGCGAGGTCCCATTTGAGTCTGCCGTGGGTACCCACTGCGCTGGGCCCCTCAGCAGCCCTCGAAGTGGCGACAGTTTCACAGATCGCAGCCCCCCAGGGATGGCGAGGTCCATTTGAGTCTGCCGTGGGTACCCACTGTGCTGGGCCCCCCAGTAGCCCTCGAAAGTGGCGACAGTTTCACAGATCGCAGCCCCCCAGGGATGGCGAGCAGCCCCCCAGGGATGGCGAGGTCCCATTTGAGTCTGCCGTGGGTACCCACTGTGCTGGGCCCCCCAGCAGCCCTCGAAAGTGGCGACAGTTTCGCAGATCGCAGCCCCCCAGCTGGCACGCAGCGACGAGCGAGGCAAAAGTTAAGGGGGAAGAGAGGGGTGGGAAGGAAGGAAGGAGACGCGCGAGCAGTGCTGTATTCAAAACGAGAACCCAACGCAGGAGGGTTGGGAAAAAAACCGTTGGCTGTGCCATGCGCCCGTTGCACCCAACGTATCCCACAACAGCTCTTGGGATCCCCCGCGGGATACGTGTAGGCGCAACGTTATGGCCATCGCCCGGCAGATGGTCTGTTTCACAAATCACCCCCGTTGGCTTTGCTATGCGCCCGTTGCGCCTAACGTATCCCGCAGCAGCTCTCCAGAGCCCCCCGCAAGGACGGCGAGGTCCCGCTCAGATCCCCGCGGTGCCCCACTCCGCAAGACCCACCAGCAGCCCTCGAAAGTGGCGACAATGTCGCAGATCGCAGCCCCCCAAGGACGGCGAAGTCCCGTTCAGATCCCCGCGGTGCCTCACTCAGCAGGACCCACCAGCAGCCCTCGAAAGTGGCGACAATGTCGTAGATCGCAGCCCCCCAGGGACGGCGAGGTCCCGCTCAGATCTCCGCGGTGCCTCACTCAGCAGGACCCACCAGCAGCCCTCGAACGTGGCGACAATGTCGCAGATCGCAGCCCCCCAGGGGCGGCGAGATCCCGCTCAGATCCCCGCGGTGCCTCACTCCGCAGGACCCACCAGCAGCCGTCGAAAGTGGCGACAATGTCGCAGATCCCAGCCCCCCAGGGACGGCGAGGTCCCGCTCAGATCCCCGCGGGGCCTCACCCCGCAGGACCCACCAGCAGCCCTCGAAAATGACGACAATGTCGCAGATCGCAGCCCCCCAGGGACGGCGAGGTCCCGCTCAGATCCCCGCGGTGCCTCACTCCGCAGGACCCACCAGCAGCCCTCGAAAGTGGCGACAGGTCGCAGATCGCAGCCCCCCAGGGACGGCGAGGTCCCGCTCAGATCCCCGCGGTGCCTCACTCCGCAGGACCCACCAGCAGCCCTCGAAGTGGCGACAGTGTCGCAGATCGCAGCCCCCCAGGGACGGCGAGGTCCCGCTCAGATCCCCGCGGTGCCTCACTCCGCAGGACCCACCAGCAGCCCTCGAAAGTGGCGACAAATGTCGTAGATCGCAGACTCCCAGGGACGGCGAGCACCGCTCAGATCCCCGCGGTGCCTCACTCCGCAGGACCCACCAGCAGCCCTCGAACGTGCCGCAGATCGCAGCCCCCCAGGGACGGCGAGGTCCCGCTCAGATCCCCGCGGTGCCTCACTCCGCAGGACCCACCAGCAGCCCTCGAAAGTGGCGACAATGTCGCAGATCGCAGCCCCCCAGGGACGGCGAGGTCCCGCTCAGATCCCCGCGGTGCCTCACTCCGCAGGACCCACCAGCAGCCCTCGAAAATGGCGACAATGTCGCAGATCGCAGCACCCCAGGGACGGCGAGGTCCCGTTCGGATCCCCGCGGTGCCCCACTCCGCCCACCAGCAGCCCTCGAAAGTGGCGACCGTGTAGCAGATCGCTGCCCCACAGGGACGGCGAAGCTCCGCTCAGATCCCCGCGGTGCCTGACTCCGGAAGACCCACCAACAGACCTCGAAACTGGCGACAATGTCGCAAATCGCAGCCCCCCAGGGACGGCGAGGTCCCGCTCAGATCCCCGCGGTGCCTCACTCCGCAGGACCCACCAGCAGCCTTCGAAAGCGCGACAATGTCGCGGATCGCAGCCCCCCAGGGACGGCGAGGTCCCGCTCAGATCCCCGCGGTGCCTCACTCCGCAGGACCCACCAGCAGCCCTCGAAAGTGACGACAATGTCGCAGATCGCAGCCCCCCAGGGACGGCGAGGTCCCGCTCGGATCCCCGCGGTGCCTCACTCAGCAAGACCCACCACCAGCCCCCGAAAGTGGCGACAATGTCGCAGATCGCAGCCCCCCAAGGACGGCGAGGTCCCGTTCAGATCCCCGCGGTGCCTCACTCAGCAGGACCCACCAGCAGCCCTCGAAAGTGGCGACGATGTCGCAGATCGCAGCCTCCCAAGGACAGTGAGGTCCCGCTCAGATCCCCGCAGTGCCTCACTCAGCAGGACCTACCACCAGCCCTCGAAAGTGGCGACAGTGTCGTAGATCGCAGCCTCCCAGGGACGGCGAGGCCCCGCTCAGATTCCCGCGGTGCCTCACTCCGCAGGACCCACCAGCAGCCCTCGAAAGTGGCGGCAGAGTCGCAGATCGCAGCCCCCCAGGGACGGCGAGGTCCCGCTCAGATCCCCGCGGTGCCTCACTCCGCAGGACCCACCAGCAGCCCCCGAAAGTGGCGACAATGTCGCGGATCGCAGCCCCCCAGGGACGGCGAGGTCCCGCACAGACCCCCGCGGTGCCTCACTCCGCAGGACCCACCAGCAGCCTTCGAAAGTGGCGACGGCGTCACAGGTCGCAGCCCCCCCATGGACGGCCTCCCCAACAGCCCTCGATAGTGGCGACGGTTTTGCAGATCGCAGCCCCCCAGGGATGGCGAAATCCGCACAAAGCAAGAGGAGAGAAGAGGGGAGCGGGAGACGGGAGGCGGGAGGAGGAGGAAGATGAGGAGGAGGGGGAGGAGGACTGGAAACCGCAGTGCCTTATTCAGAAACGAATACCCAACCAAGGAGGGTTGGGGAAATGAGCTTTTGAACAAGAGCACTGGTTGTGCCATCACAAATCTTCAGAATTCCTGCCCGCGCGCGCAAGTGCTGCAATCATAAGAAGACCACACGGCTTCAATGATTTCGTGAAACGGCCAGCGATCTCATCACGCCGCGCGGTGCGCTCGCGATGCTCTGTCATGCACCCAGGGCGCGAATCCTGTGCAGAGAAACGCGCGGGCGACATGCGCGCGCGTCGCCACAAGCACATGTCCAAATCCTTCCAGAGTCGTCGCCATCATCGGCACCGTCGCTGGCCTTGCCGTCGTTGTCGCCATCATCGCGGCTCACCGCCCTCCCCATCATGTCGCCACCGTGGTCGACGTCATCATGCCATCGCGCCCGCCCGAGTCACCGACCTGCACCGAGGTGCCCGCGCGCTGGCGCGGCCTTTAAGGCGCGGTGTGCCAGCTCCCATCGGCCACAGCAATCGTGGCCGCAAGAGTTCTGCCATACGAGCTGGCCGATCTGCGCGCGCGATGCGTTTTGCCAACCAAGTTTCCTTAGGTTTCCTGGGGGGTCCTGGACCTCCTGGGGCTTCCTGGAGGGGCTCCTGGCGTCTCCTGGGCCTTCCTGGGGCTTGCTTCCTGGGGAAGGACTCGCCGGGGCCTTCAGGGGACTCCTGGGGCCTCCTGGGGCTCCTTGGGGTGTGTCGCGGCCGCATCAGCTGTGCCAAACCAGCTCGCCAATGTGATCTCGGCTCCCGGGTGCACCAGCACTATTTCTTATATTGTGGGGCGGCGGGTGGGACTGGGCATGCCATGCGTGTCTCGCTGGCTACTCCTACTCCTACTCCTATTCCTTCTCAAATTCCGCCTCAAACTCCTCCTCAAACTCCTCCTCCGCCTCCTCCTCGTCTTCCTCCTCCTCCTCCTCCTCCTCCTCCTCCCCCTCCCTCTTGTCCTTAATATTATTAGTACTACTACTATTATTATTATTATTACTACTACTACTACTACTACTACTACTACTACTACTACTACTACTACTACTACTACTACTACTACTACTACTACTACTACTACTTACTACTACTACTACTACTACTACTACTACTACTACTACTACTACTACTACTACTACTACTACTACTACTACTACTACTACTACTACTACTACTACTACTACTACTACTACTACTACTACTACTACTACTACTACTACTACTACTACTACTACTACTACTACTACTACTACTACTACTACTACTACTACTACTACGACTACTACTGCTACTCTTATTATTAGTAGTAGTAGTATTATTATTAGTATTATTATTATTATTATGATTATTAGTATTGTTATTATTATTACTATTATTATTATGATTATCATTATTATTATTAATAATAATATTATGATTAATATTATTATGAGTATTATTATTGAGATTATCAGTATTATGATTATTGTTATTAATAATATTATTCGTACTATTATTATTATTCTCCTCCTCATCATCATCCTCCACCTCCTCCTCCTCCTCCTCCTCCTCCTCCTCCCCCTCCTCCTCCTCCTCCTCCTCCTCCTCCCCCTCCTCCCCCTTCTCCTCATCCTCCTCCTCCTCCTCCTTCTCCTCCTCCTTCCTCCTGCCTCCCCCTCTCTCCCAATTCCATTACCCCTTCCCCTTCCCCTCCTGCTCCTCCTTATCCCACCAACCCCTCCCTCCCCCGCGTGTTCCTCCCCGAGGGCAGGGAGAGAGCAGCGACTTGAGACCCAGTTTACGTCGGATCCATATCGGGTTGTGGTCGGATTCACGTCGAGCTTGTCTCGGAGCATCGCCGCGCAGACGCCGTCCCATATCTGACGGGGCACGGACGTGTGGACTATAGAATGCAACTATTGTGCGCCGCGCGAGGCCTTCAGGATCTCCCCCATAGGATGAGGGTGTAGGGGGGGAGAGGGTAGGAAGAGGTTGCTCAACGAATCCAGAAATAGTCTGGTGCGTGTTGCCGACAGATCACAATCGAAAGGGCCTGCGCCAGGGAAGCTGCATTGTGTCCACAAGCACACTCTGCAGGCCGGCTCGTCTACGCTGTGCAGTCGGGTAGTGGCTGCTAGCCGCGTGGCGACTCGGAAGATGTGATGTACATCGAATATGTGTCGGAAAACTGACGAGCCATGCCTGAACAGCACTCGGCATGATTCAAGTACACCTTGCTGGGCCACCCAGGCGTAAGAGAGAGTAGCACCCGGCCCAGAGGCAGGGCAGGAGTGAGCAGCGACGGGGGAAGGAGGAACCCTTACTTTGCACCGTTGCCCCTTTCGTTCCCCCCCCCCCCCCGGGGGTTGCCCCCTCTGTGTTTTTTGTCACTGGCACCTTTTACATGCGCACCTCGCGCCCCGTCATGTTTCCCTCCGGGGGGGGTGCAACCTTGTGCTTTCTTCCTCCCTCAGGGAAGGGGGAGGTCGACCCCAGGGCGGGGACGGGGGCAGCCGAGGCCCTGGAGCTCCCCAGGGCGTCAGGGCAGCGCTGGAGAAGCGCCAGGGCACCATCGCGTCCAGCCGTGAAGACGAGAAATTCCAGAAACTCTCACAAACCTCCGAAGCGTCGCCGCCGTGGTCGTCGTGGTCGTCGTCGTCTTCGTCGTCGTCTTCGTCGTCGTCTTCGTCGTCGTCTTCGTCGTCGTCGTCCTCGTCGACGTCGTCATCGTCGTCGTCATCATCGTCGTCGCCCCCCAGAGTCCATCCTGGCTAGATTTTCGAGCTGATGCTAACCGTGGCGACTAGAGCATCCAGATGTTTCGAAAACTCCGGAACGACGTCGTCATCATCGTTGTCGTCGTCGTCGCCAGGGGGAGAAGGGCGGGCCCCCGGATGTGTCGACCCCTGCCTCGGGACCGACTTTTCATTCTGAACTATTTTCTGACGCCGCCCGAGGGTCTCGTTGTCGTCGTCGTCATCGTCGTCGTCGTCAACGACGTCGTCGTCGGCGTCGTCGTCGTGGTCATTGTCGTCGATATCGTCGTCAGCGTCGTCGTTCTCGTCGTCGCCGTCATTGTCGTCATACTTATGCTCGCCCTCATCGTCGTCATCGTCGTCGACATCCTCGTCTTCATTGTCGTCGCCGCCGTCCTCGATAACACGTCACCGTCGTCGTTCTCCTCGTCATCGTCCTCGTCGTCGACATCGTCGTCGTTGTCCTCGTTGTCGTCCTCGTCGTCGTCCTCGTCGTTCTACTCGTCGTCGTTGTCGTCGAAATTCCCTCCTCGTAGTAGTCCTCGTCTTCTTCGACAACGACGACGACGAGGACAAGGCTTCCTGCCCGCCCGTTCGCCTGACCCGCCCGTTCGGCTCCGCTTGCCTCGCCCGCCCGACCCGCCCGTCAGGGTCCGCCCGCCCGCCCGCCCGACCGGCCCGCCCATTAGGGTCCGCCTGGCCTACATACTTCGATGCTCTGCCGACCCGCCCGTCAAGATTCACCCGCCCGCCCGACCGACACGCCTGTCAAGGTCGGCCCGCTCGACCCGAACCGCCCGCCATAGTAATGGCTTTATTCAACGAGGCTCAATACTCTTAAAGTCTCGCCTGTCCGACCCGACCCGCCCGTTAGGGTCCGCCCGACCCACCTGCCCGAATCGCCCGTCGGGGCCCGCATGCCCGCCCGACCCGGCCCGCCCGCCCGCCCGAGTAGCGTTTCTACTCAACGAGGCTCCATGCTTTAGTGCCCCACCCGCCCGACCCGACCCGCCCGTTAAGGTCCGCCTGCCCGACGCGAACAGCCCGCCCGATGAAGGACTCCACTCCATGGCCCCAGCCCGAGCCGACTCGCCCATCAGGGTCCGCCCGATTCGCCCGTTTTGGGCCCGCCCGTCCCACACGACCCGCCCGTTAGGGTCCTGCGTCCGACCCGGACCGGTGGCCCGAGGTATTGCTCAACGGGGCTCCATGCTTGAATGCCCCGTCCGCCCGAACCGACCCGCCCGTTAGGGCCCGCCTGTTCCGCCCGGTAGGGCCCGCCCGACCCGCCCATCAGGGTCCGCCCGCTTGACCCGACCCGCTCGCCCGAGCAATGTAAGTATTTAGTGGGGCTCCATACTTGAATGTCCCGCTTGCCCGACCCGACCCGCCCGCAAAGAAGGCTTTACAAAGCTGAGGGCCTTTGGGACCTGAGTGTCTTAGTAGCGTCTTAAGGACTCAGGGGCGTAGGGCCTCAAGGTATCAGGGTCGTAGGGCCTTCGGTCTTTTGCCTTCTAAGCACTCGGGCCTTGGGGTCGCAGCAACTCCAGGTCTTGGGACAAGGGTCCACGGGTCTAAGGGACTTCGATTCTAGGGTATTTGGAAAGAGCGTGCCCGCGGGGCGGGGAAGACTGAAAGGAGGACCCCAGCTTCAAGCTCCCCCCCCCTTCATTGGAGAAAGGGGCGGGAGCTTCCGAAACTGCCCCTCCTCCCTACGGCTTGTCACCACGCGTCAGCTGGGGGGAGGGGCCTGGCTGACGGGGACGCTGGCCTCCCCTCACCCTCTTGCCACGGACGGGGGAAAGGCGGGGGGCGGGGGCCCCGTTTGCTGAGAGGGGTGGTTCGGAAGCTACCGCCCTCTCCCCTCCCATTTTGAAGCCGCGGCCCCCTGGCCAAAGCGGAGGAGCTTCGAAGCTAACCTCACCGCTCTCCCCCCATTTCGAAGCCAGAGTGGTGAGCCTGGGCTCGTCTTTCCAAAAGGGAGGGGTGGCTTCGAAAGCTGCCCCCCCCGCCCCTCCGTTCCTGTGTTGAACCGGTGTAGGGTCTGGGGGTCAGAATCGAGGGTCTGGGGTCTACGGTTGAGGGTCTAAGAGTCGGAAGGGTCTACGGATCTCAGTGTCTTGGATTCGTCAGGTCTTGCGGTCTTCGGGGTTTGGGCCCTATGGTCATCATGTTTTGGGCCCTTAGGGTCCTAGGGCCTTAACGGCTGAATGTCTTCGGGTCTTAGGGCCTTCCAGTCTCAGGGCTTCAGTGGCTAAATGCATTCGGGTCTTAGGGCCGTAGGGTATTAGGGACTTAGCGCATGAGGGTATTATGGTCGTGGGGTCTTCGGACCGTGGGGCCTAGGGCCTTCAGGTCTTCAGGTCTGAGGGTCGTTGGGCAGGTCTTGGGTGTGGAGGGACTTAGGGTCTGAGGGTCTTGAGAAATGAAGGTCTTAGGGTCTTCGGGTCTTGGGGCCGCAGGGTCTGTCTCAGGATCTCAGCCCTGCTTGTCTTCTGGTCTGAGGGTTTTAGGGTACCATTCTCTCAGGGTCTCTTGGTCTCAGGTCTTTGGGCTTAAGGTCCAGGGTCGGTCTAGAATCGAAGGTCTCCGGGTCTTAGTGTTCGAATATGAAGGTCTTAGGGTATTTAGAAGGTTTGGCATTAGGGCCTTCGGGAATTAGGATCATAGGGTCTCGGGGTAAAAGGTCTTGGGTGTTAGGGTCTCGGATCCTCAGAGCCTCAGGGTCTGAGGGTCTGAAGGCATTAGTGGCTTAGGGTCTTAATTTTGTAGGGTCTCGGGTTATCAGAGATCGGGGTCTCAGGATCGTAAGGTCTCAGTCTCTTAGGGTCTTCGGGTCTTGGGGCGTCATGGCCTTTGGGCCTTCTGGCGTTAGGGCCTTAGGGTCTTGGGGCCTTAGGGTCTCAGGTCTTCGGGTCTTACGTCTTAAGGTTTGAGGGTGTTGGGGTCTCAGGGTCGTAGGGTCTCAGGGTATTAAAACTATTGCGGCCGTATAGTATTCGGTCTAGGGCATAGGGTGCTACAGGAATCAGGGCACAGGGTCCGAGGTTGTAGGGTCTTAGGGTCTTGAAGTCTTGAGGTCTAGGGCTAAGGCCCAGGGTACGGTGAGTAGGGTCCAGGAAGTACGGAGTAGGGCGTAAGGTTTTGGGTATACAATGTAAGGTCTAGGGCGCAGGGTGTAGCGCGTAGGGTCTAGGGTCGACGATCTCGGGTTTAGGATTCCGGAAGACGGGGGCTGCTTCCGTGAGCCGACAAAGGTGTCGGGGCTGGGGGGACGTCTTCACGCGGCACCTCCCGAGCCGGATCGAAATGTGATGGCCCCGGCGTGAGGAAAAACAGGGGAGGAGGGAGGAGGAGGAGGAGGAGGAGGAGGAGAAGGAGCAGGAGGAGGAGGAGGAGGAGGAGCAGGAGGAGGAGGAGGTCTGGGTCTCAGGGAACCGCGAGTCGCCGCCGATCGCCGCCGACTGCCGGCCGTCGGCCGCATCCGCGCCTTCGGCTCGGCCGAGCTGGCCGTCGGCGCGCAGCAGTTGCTCCAGCGGCAGTGGGACGCCCCCGGAGGCGGCCTCCTCGGAGGACTCCCGAATTGAGGGGGAACACTCGATTTGAAGGTACGGGAATTTCTAGTCGTGTTCGGCCTCTCGGGGCCCTTACCAGAGCTGGGGACCGTCAGACAATTACCTTGGCGAAGAGCCCAACCCATTCAACACGCGTGGAAACAGCAGGACCGCTCAATGTACAAGAACTCGACAAGGGGTCCGCAGTACTCCTGCCACCGGGGCCTTCGGTGAAGCTTCCTATGGGGCCACGGAACGTGTGAGGGGTGTGCCAAGTAGGACCCGAGTACGCACGCGGGTAGTGCCACTGGAGCCTTCGATAGGGCTCCCTATGGCCCATACCCTATGGCGCCACGAAGCGTCTAAGGGGCGTGCCAAACTGCATATGAATACACATGCGGGCCCTGCCACTGGGGCCGTCGATTGAGCTCCCTATGGGGCCACGAAACGTGTGATGGGTGTGCCGAAGTGGATCCGAGTACACATGCGGGCCCTGCCAGTGAGGCCTTCGGTGCTGAGCTCTCCTTGGGGCCACGAAACGTGTGAGTGGTGTGCCAAAGTGGACTTGAGTACGCATTCGAGCCCTGCCACTGGGGCCTTTGGTAGAGCTCCCTATGGAGCCACGAAGCGTGTGAAGGGTGTGCCAAAACGAGCATCGAAAAGGTGATGATGATGATGATGATGATGATGATGATGATGATGCTGATGATGCTGCTGCTGCTGCTGCTGCTGCTGCTGATGATGATGGGGGTACAGAGTATGTCTGGAGGTCGACGGTGGAAAAAAACGGCGATGGTGATGATGAAGATTATGATGATGATGATGATGATGATGATGATGATGGTGATGGTGGTAGTGGTGATGATGATGGTGATGATGATAGTGAAGATGATGATGGTGGTGATGATGATGATGGTGATGGTGGTAGTGGTGATGATGATGCTGGTACTGATGATGGTGGTGGTGATGATGAGAATCATCATGATGGTGGTGATTATGATGAGGATGATGATGATGATGATGATGATCATCATGCTGATGATGATGATGATGTTGATGATGATGATGGTGGTGATGGTGATGTTGATGATGATGACGATGACGATGACGATGATGGTCACGATGATGACGACAATAACGATGACGATGACGATGACGATGACGATGACGATGATGATGATGAAGAAGATGATGATGATGATGATGATGATGATGATGATGATGATGATAATGCTGATAATGAGGATGATGATGCTGCTGTTGATGCTGCTGATGATGATGATGATGCTGATGATGACGATGATGGTTGTAGCAAAGACGGCGATAATGCTGGCGATGATGCGAAGGAAGAGGAGGGCGAGGAGGAGGACGAGGTGGGCCACGACGCTGCGAATTCAAAACGAGGACCCAACACACAGGAGGGTTGGGGAGAAAAGACACCACATCTATGGGCAGCCGCAAGAAGAAATAAAGACCCCCCCCGTCATCATCAGTAGCACATGGGTTAGATGAATGGCACACTGTCCTGCCGCTTGCACGAGGTGGAGGCGAGAGACGCGAGGAGCATGGTAAGGAGGGGGCTCTCTCAGGCCATGCTGGAGACTCTTTGGACCCACGATGGGGAGACACGGGTACGAAGAGAAAGGATCAAGGAGGAGGAGGAGGAGGAGGAGGAGGAGGAGGAGGAGGAGGAGGAGGAGGAGGGGGAGGGGGAGGAGGAGGAGGAGGAGGAGGAGGAGGAGGAGGAGGAGGAGGAGGAGGAGGAGGAGGAGGAGGAGGAGGAGGAGGAGGGGCCGAGGACAGGCCAGGGAGAGGAAACCACCCAGCGGGAGGGGCCAGGGAGGCTGGGGGTGGGCTCCGCGGCTCACGGAGGAGGCCAGGGAGGCCAGGAGGGGAGGAACCACGACCCACGAGCCACGACCACGAGCACGACGAGAAAACGAAAAAATCCTGGGCCCAGGGAGGACAGGGAGGCCAGGAAGGCCAGGGAGGTCAGGGATTGTTTCCGAGAGAGGCCCAGGGAGGACAGGGATCCGGGGATGGGTTCCGCGGCCCTGAAGGGATGTCGAGCGTGCCCAGTTTATAGCGCAACGAGTTTGGAAAAGAGGAGTACGGGCAGAGGAGAGGACGCGAACAGAAGAAAAGCAACGCGCTGGCCGTCTCACTCGGTGCAGTCTGCGAATACTGGCGAAAAAATGCACAAGCCGAAATAAGATGTGTGGGACAACGTACTGTGATCGCAAAACACCCAGGGCCCGACGCGCAAAAACCCTCAAGTTTCGGTGTTTCCTTGGTGCTCAAACTTAATTCTGGCGGTCAGGGCAAAAATAGGTTGGAGCATCAGAACCCCCTATCGTCCCTCCTCGGGTGTGGGCGAGGCGCCGAAGAGTCCTTTGTTGGCATTTTCTTCCAGAAAATGATGTACCTAGACAAGTATAGAACATAAAAAGCCGAAGAGCTTGGCGCCCCCGCCGGCGTGGCATGCTTCCACTCTGGGGTGCGGTCCTGGGCCAGGCCGCACGCCGCCTCGGCCAGCGCGCACGCCAGCAGCAGCATGAGCTCGCTGAGCAGAGCGCCGCCGCGCTGCATGGACTCCCCGCCGGGGGGGGGCGGAGCTTAGAAGGTTGTCGTATCGGCGGTGCGCGTGAGCCCGAAGGGGAAGTGAGGAGGGGCGGGCCTTCTCAGAAGGCTCAGAAGGCCTCGGGCGAGCCGAGAGGTGTACTGCTCCCTCTCTGGGGGTACAGGAAACTCCTAAGAGGGCCCAGGGGGCTTCTGAGAAGCACGGCCGCCTTCGGAAAAGGCCCTCTCCCTCTCACTGCACCCCTGGCGCGCCGCTGACTGTTTCTTCTCCTGGGCGCAGCGCAAAGATGAGGAAGACTGCTGGCTGCCCCACTGAGGGAAAGGGGACTCCGCAAATCGAAGCACGAGCCACAGCGGAGAAGGAAAAGGAGGAGCAGGAGGGAGCAGCTCGCAGAAGACCGGAAGGCTTCTGAGGAGCCCCCCGCCGCCTTCCGAGGAGGAGGAGGAGGAGGAGGAGGAGGAGGAGGAGGGAGGAGGAGGAGGAGGGAGGAGGAGAGAGGGGGAGGAGGGAGGAGCAGGAGGGAGCAGCATGAGGAACGAGAGGAACAGCAAAGTTGACGGCAGGATGAGGCCGCCCGAGCCGAGGCAGAGCAGAGGGGCAAGCACGCACGAATTGTCGCGGAGGTCCGCGCGGATCTCTTGGATCAGCGCTGGACCGTCCTCCTATCCTACTCCTCCTCCTCCTCCTCCTCCTCCTCCTCCTCTCCTCCTCCTCCTCCTCCTCCTCCTCCTCCTCCTCCTCCCACCTCCAACTCCTCCTCCTCCTCCTCCTCCTCTCCTCCTCCTCCTCCTCCTCCTCCTCCTCCCCTCCTCCTCCTCCTCCTCCTCCTCCTCCTCCTCCTCCTCCTCCTCCTCCCTCCTCTCCTCCTCCTCCTCCTCCTCCTCCTCCTCCTCCTCCATCTCCTCCTCGTCCGCCTCCTCCGTGTTCTCCTCCTCGTCCGAAGTGTCCCAGCAAAGCTCGAGATCAGCGCTGGACCGTCCTGGATCTCTTGGATCAGCGCTGGACCGTCCTCCTATCCTCCTCCTCCTCCTCCTCCTCCTCCACTCCTCCTCCTCCTCCTCCTCCTCCTCCTCCTCCTCCTCCTCCTCCTCCTCCTCCTCCTCCTCCTCCTCCTCCTCCTCCGCCTCCTCCTTCCTCCTCCTCCTCCTCCTCCTCCTCCTCCTCCTCCTCCTCTCCTCCTCCTCCTCCTCCTCCTCCTCCTCCCTCCTCCTCCTCCTCCTCCTCCTCCTCCTCCTCCTCCTCCTCCTCCTCCTCCTCCTCCTCCTCCTCCTCCTCCTCCTCCTCTCCTCCTCCTCCTCCTCCTCCTCCTCCTCCTCCTCCTCCTCCATCTCCTCCTCGTCCGCCTCCTCCGTGTTCTCCTCCTCGTCCGAAGTGTCCCAGCAAAGCTCGAGAAGAAGGGGCACAAACTGTCGGAGGAGTGGGCCGATTGCACGGACCGCCGCTGGGCCCCGTTGAGGTCGCGCCTCCGGAGCAGCCCCAGGGCGCGCTCCGCGCGCCGGGGAGGGGGCCCAGCGCTGGTCCCCGATCCCAGAGGTCCGCGCACACCTTCCTAAGTGTTTGCTTGAGTATGCAGTGTTGCCTTACTCTTCAAAGGAGGAGCATCTCAGATCCTTCCGCTCCTCCTCCTCCTCCCTCTCCTCCTCCTACTGCTGCGCACGCCGCAGGCGCTCATGAGATCACCACGAGCCCCAATCAAGGCGAACAACCCTGGACAGCACACATCAGGACGGCCTTTCTGTACCCCTCGACTGGGGGCGACATCCAGTCGAGGGTCCCGCGACAGGGTGCTCTCCCAGGGGGCGGCCAAGGTCCAAGCCTTGATCGCTTCTCTTCAAATCGCCAGGGCGCCAAGCCTCGGTGAGAGCGATCCACTCCCTGCCCTTACCTGCGCTCGGCAAGGCCTCGCAGAACTCTCCTGCCCAATTCTGAAGCAACTGGCGGACAGGCCTCCCTAAACAGCTTGGAGATCACAACTCCGCCACCACCCCGCCTCCCCCCCGCGAGAGTAAAAGGGAAGGCTCTGTGAGTGGCATGACCATCTCCTCAGAACAGCGGTCGCAACATCGGCTCTGCTTTCAACCTCGGCAACCACTGGGAGGTGAGAAATTCCTCCTCCTCCTCCTCCTCCTCCTCCTCATCCTCCTCCTTCTCCCCATCATCCTCCTCCTCATCCTCCTCATCCTTCTCCTACTCCTCCTCCTCTTCCTCCTCCTCGTCGTCCTCCTCCTCCTCCTCCTCCTCCTCCTCCTTCTCCTCTTCCTCCTCTTCCTCCTCCATCATTCACGTTCATTATGCACAACAACAACTATTCCCTGCCGTGCCCCGAGGCCGGTCAAACGGGCGGACCAAGCGTTTCGCCCGAGACTTTCTCAGGACTTTCTCACCATATCTGACCCTGAAGCTTGAGATCTGCAAGAGCTCTACGGATGGAGGGCGGTCCGCATTCAAAATGTGGCTCTCGCCCTGACGCCGCGCACGCTCGTTTTAAACATTTACAATCAAACATTTACAAGAGCTTCACGGATGGAGGGCGGTCCGTTTTCCAAAGGTGGCTCTCGCCGGAGCGCAGAGCACACCCGTATCAAGCATTTGCTACGAGCTTCACCAATGGAGGGCGGTCCGTTTTCAAAAGGTGTCTCTCGCCGTAGCGCCGCGCACATTCGTTGTAAAAGTTCGCAAGAGCTTCACGGATGGAGGGCGGCTCCTGTTCAAAATGTGGGTCTCGCCTTAGCCCCGCGTGCACTCGTCGTGAGAGTTTGCACAATTCAAAGAATATCATGGCTAGCGCCCCAACAATGGTGTCCCGGCACGATGTCGTAATGTCAGGGCGCAACCGTCGCGTGGATTCGCGGTGTTGAAGTCTCAGACATGGCGTTCTGGCGCGATCCATGGTCGTCAAGACGCAACGATACCGGTAATTCGCGGCGTTGAAGTCCAAGGAATGGCTTCCTGGCACAATTCCAGAGTTTCAATCGGTTGTCTTCCAACGGGGCATTTCCCTCAGTGAACATGAACCCGTGTAGGCGCCTATGAAGTGGGAACTTGGAGGGAGGGTTTACTGCAATATCGTTGATGAGTCTTGGGTTTGCAGTGGTCCTCCTCCTCCTCCTCCTCCTCCTCCTCCTCCTCCTCCTCCTCCTCCTCCTCCTCCTCCTCCTCCTCTTCCTCCTCCTCGGCCTGCACGTCCTCACCGAGGACGAGCACGGTTGCTTGGATGTGGTGGGTCGGTTGGCTGGCTGGCAGCTTTGCTGCTTGATTAGCTACTTGGCTGGCTGGTTGACTCGTTGGCCAGCTGGCTGGCTGGCTGACTGAGTGGCTGGCTGGTTAGCTGGCTGGCTGACTGACTGGCTCTCGCTCGCTGGATGGTTTGCCGGCTGGTTGGCATGCTTGCCGGCTGGTCAGCTGGCTGGCTGGTTGGGTGGCCGGCTGGTTGACTAGCTGGCTGGCTGCCTGGATGGATGGCGGGCTGGCTGGATGGCTGGTTTGTTGGCTGGCTGGCTGACTGGCTGATTAGTTGGCTGACTGGCTTGTTGGCTAGATGAGCGGCTGGTCATCCAGCTGGCTGTCTGTCTGGTCGGTTGGCTGGTTAGTCGGCTGGCTGGCTGGCTGGTTGGCTGGCTGGTTGGCTGGCTGTCTGGCTGGCTGATCGCCTGGCTGGCTGGACGGCCGGCTGGCTGGTTGGCAGGCTGGTTGCCTGGCAAACAATAAGCTGGCTACGGTTGGCTACACCGCCGTTGCCAAAAAAGCATTGTTCAATGGCCGTTGAATCCCCCCACCCCCCTCAGAATTCCGAGCATGACATGCGGTTGGCGAGGCTCGGCGGAGTAGTTTCTGTCGCCCTTCACCTATGTTAGTTCAAGAAAGGATCCGAAGCAAGCAGTATAACCCATCGTTCGCGATACTGTCTCACGCAGAGTATGTACTACTCCGCCCACTCCGCCGATTCTGCCGACGCGCATCCATTGCGATCGAAACGTTTTTTGAATCGGACAGAATTCACCACCACTCGCAGCGCCAGCAACTCTCGACCACATGCATTGTGTGCGAAACCCTTGCGGCGTCCAACCGCTTATATCAAACACAACGACAGCCGATCGCAACGCCGAGCGTCGCAGAGGCAAAATCACGATCGCTCTGGACTCAGGCTGGGCATGGGGAGGGGAGGAACGAGGAGGTGGAGGAGGACAAGGAGGAGGAACACACAGGCTAGGCAGTATTAGGCTGCGTCCCCGACTTTCCCGGGTCGGAACAAAAGAAGCAGCCGAAATGCAGGAAGGGAGGATGGGGGGAGGAATAGGAGCCGAAAGGCAACGTGCGCTGAAACTGCAATGCGTCGGCCCTCGGCCGAGAACGGCGCAGCATGCTGAGGACAGTCAGGGTGACAAGGTGGCCGTGCTGTGATCGCAGGCGGCCGGAAAAAAGAGGGCACTGCGGGCACGTGGACGACTCCCGAGGCAGGGAGCGGTCGGCGAGACCGGGGGGCCCTCCACCAGCCACCTCCGCGTGCATCGGCGCGAGCGCCAATTCCCGCACGGAGGCCGGGCTCCGCAGCACGATTGAGGAGGAGAGCCGAGAGGGAGGGAGGGAGGGAGGGAGGGCGACGGCAGGGAGGAGAATCGCTCCATCGCTCCAGCCGAGCGCCGCCTTCAACAGCGCGCCCTCCAAGCGGTTGCAGAGCTTTTGGTCGTGAGACGCGAACCCGAGCGTGCGACACGCAACCGAACGCCAGCAAGCAACTCCCCCACACACACACACACACACACACACACACACACACACACACACACACACACACACACACACCATTTTCGGCTGGGAGTGTGTGAAACAGATGCTGTCGCCTCGTAGGCCCCCCCCCGGGGGCCGCAAGCCCGAGGAAGGCAGGGGACCGCCCCCCACGACGACGACGACGACGACCACCACGACGACGACGACGACGACGACGACGACGACGACGACGACGACGACGGCGACGACGACGAGGGAGGGGGAGAGGAGGAGGGAAGCCAGGAAGAGGAGGGCAGAGAGGGAGGAGAGGGACAAGGAGAGGACGGAGGGACGGGGGGAGAGAAGAAAACGGCGGTCCCCCCCCCCCAGGCGTGGGGCCCCCGGAGGGAGGCCGCGGCTGGCGCCAGCTGGCAGCCAGCCGACCCGGAGCCGGACAAATCGCGCCCCGCCTGGCAAGAGACGCCGGCATGCATGTGACGCTATCGGCCACGCGGCCGTGACGACAAACGGCCCAAAAGGGATCCAAATCGACGGGCAGGCATCCCCCCAACCGGCCGCCCGAGAGGAAAGGAGGAGGAGGAGGAGGAGGAGGAGGAGGAGGAGGAAAAGGCGAAGGCAGGGCGGAGGGGCAAGACAGCCCAGAGTAAAACCACACCCCGCCAGCCAGCAGGTGGCGGTCGCGAGCAGGGTGGGAAAAAAACGCGCATCACTCATTGCCTGGAACGTCTTGAACCTGCGCTGCCTCCCCCAGGACGATGCGGAAGGCGCCCGGGAGATGCTCTGCTTGCAATTGCCCGTGCCGGCGGGCATTCAGAAGCTCGAGAGCGTACACCGCTTTCCCCCTACAGGGCGTGGTCTCTTCCGACCAATCGAAGCCGAGGAACTCGTCCAGCGACCGGTGCGGGTCCGGCGGGGCGATCCCGGCCTCGCGCTCGAGGAGCCGAGCGATCAACGAGCACCTCGCGTAGTGCACGATGCTGTCGCGGCGGGCGCCGCACCCGAAGTGACACGGGCCCGCTCCTTGAAAGCGCCGCTTGGCGCACCAGCCGTCGCGCAGCAAGCGCAAGTACGCGGCCACGACACGTGGCGGGCACTGGGCTACCATCCAATGCAAGCGCTGCCGGGCACGCTGAAGACGATGTCCTGGGAGCGTGGTCGCTGGCCATTTGTCTCACTGCCGGCGCAAATGCCGCAATGCAGGGGTGCCCGCGGCATCCCGCTGCAAGGCGGTTGCTCAGCGCTGCCATCCAATTTGGCTCGTCAACCACTCGGCGCCCCTGGCGGCAACCTGCAGCCCCCCCTGCATCTCCCAGTCCCCAGTGGACAGGTGTTCCAAGAAGTTCTGGCGTTTCCAACTCCCGAACCAAGCGGCCCTGCTCAAGGAGGCCTCGCTGTGGCACTGTAGCCCGCGGATGCGCCCAGCGCGCCTGTGCACCTCCAGGGCGCCGCCCGCTTCGAAGCGCGTGACCCGCGCCTTCGCCGCCGTCGCCGCGGCGCGGACATCCTCGAGGCAAGCGGGCAGGCGCAGGGCATCGAGGCGCCGGCGCCGGAGGCAGTCAGCAGTCTTCCAACCAGTGGGGCTTCGAAACAGCGCCACGCAAGCCCGCTTTTCGCGGCCCATGAAAGACTCGGGCACGGGGTCGAGCTGCGCCGCGAACATCAGCACCGACGCTATGAAGACCCCGTAGGTCTTAACAGTCAGATGCGTCCCCACGCACAGTTCCCCCACAAGTGTGACCTTTCCTGATACTTGGCCAGCGGGCGGCCCCAAGAGCGCAACGCGCGCCCGGGGCCGACGTAGAAACCGAGGTACTTGGCTGCCCTCGCGATGCCCAGCCCGGGCTGCGTCCGCGATGCCCAGCCCGCCCCAGGCAGGCACTGCCCTCGACAGCGCCGCCCGGAGTACCACCGTATCAATCGGATCCAACGGAACGGTGATGGTCTTCGGGATATTCAGCCAGAGCCCAGACACGCGGCCGAACTCCTGAAAGAAACGCCACACTGCGTGGAGCCATGTGGAGCCTGCGGCGGGCTCGCGCCAGAACCATCGCCAAGTCGTCGGCCCATGCCCGAAGGAGTGCCTCCGGAAAACAGCGGGCAAGTCGGCGCAGGTAGAGGTCGGAGACGACGGCGAACAGCAATGGCGACAGGGGGCACCCCTGGCGGATGCCCCGCGTCTGCTCGACGCAAGGGCGCAGGCTACCCCCCAGCGATATCTTGCTGTAGTTCCGCCAGTACAAGCATCCCAAGCATGACAGGAGCCACTCTGGCCACCCCAGGCCCTCGAAAAAGCGGAACATCAGCCGGTGCTCGATGGAGGGGAAGGCCGCGGTGAAGTCGAATAATATAGCCTGCGCGCCATCCCCCGCCGCGGCCTCCTCCAGAGTCCTTTCTTCCACGTCTAAGAGGTTCGCGATCATCGAGCGCCCTGGGAGGAATCTCCTCTGGCTGTCCGTGATCCGCCGCGCCACGAAAGGCTCAATTGCTATTCGAATCGCGCTGGCAAGCAACCGATTGTCGGTCAAGTTGAGTGGCCGGACCCCTCCGGGGGCATACGCGCCCGTGCCATCCTCAATCTGGCCACTTGGGGTCTTGGGCAAGAAGATGAGCAAGGACTCGTTGGAGCCAGGGCAATCCGTCGCAAGCGTCGTCTGGGCATCTGGCCGGCAGCAGTCCAGGAACGCCTCGTATAAGGTCGACTCTGCTAAGCACCAAGCCGCCTCCAGGCAGCGTAGGGGATGCCATCAGGGCCAGGGGCCGAATTTCCAGAACGGCGCAGTGCTTCGGCCGCGGTGGGACGGCGCTGGAGAAGCCGACTGCGGCCCCCACTCTGCGCTGTCCTCCATGGATCGGTTCTCAGCGTCCTCCCGCAGCCACTCCTCGAGCAGTGCCTCGTCAACCCCCCTCGCTGCAAAGACACCCGCCCAATGGCGACGCAAATATGCGGCCATCTCTTCTGGCGCCGCGGCGTGCCCGCCGTCGGGCAGGAGGACGGCCTTGAGAGACGACCCGCGCCCAGGAGCAAGTCGGCAGAGGAGCCGGGTGCCCCGCTGCCCCGCCTGGGCTGCTGGCTGGGATTCCCCAGCCCTGTCCGCATCGGCTGCCTGCCGGAACTCCGTCAGAGCGTGGGCCCGCGCAAGCTCGATGGCATGGTCGCGGACAGGCCGGAAACGCCGCTCAAGCTGGCCATTGAGATCGCATGGATTTGGCAGAAACGTGACCAAATGGAGATATCTTTCCAAGCATGTGGAGATCTCCCCCACGGCCCCCGCCTCTGCTGCCCGCAAGTATTTCATTGTGATACCCAGCTTATCCTCGTCAGTCTGCGCAGCCACCCTGCCCCCCGAAACGCTGCCGAGATGCGAAGCCGCTTCCTTCAAGCACTTTTTGAGCAGCTGGAGCCTGCGGAGCCCCGACGCTGCGTGCTCTTCCTGGCAAGCCGCCAGGAAAGCAAGGGCCGTCCGTCGGCCGAAGTCGTCGTGCTCGACGACGGCCAGGGCAACCCCCTTGTCCTCCGCGACGCGCCAGTGAGGGGCGCGACGGGAAACCAGGACCACCCGGTGATCAGTGATTGGACAGCCGCAGCTTCCGCTCCAGAGCCACCGCCTTGATTTCCCTGTCGAGTTGGTCCGCGGCGTGGGCGTTGTAGTAAAAGCGGTCTAGCCGTGCCCTCGTCGAAGTCGAAGCGAATGTCATGCCATCCTGATGCAGCTCCTGCATGTGAAACGGCCCCCCCACGATGTTCTGGAAGTGCCGCCCTTCCCACCGATCTCGCTGACCTGTGGCCTCCGCCGATGGGCAGGCCCGCCGGTCGGCCGACTCGGGCACCCAACTGAAGTCCCCGCCCAGGATCGTCAGCACCCGGTACGGGGGAGGCAATCCGCTGCGCAATCCGCGACCGCAACTGTGCACGCAGCTCTGGGAAGGTCGGGGCGGCCGAAAGCTGAGAAGCGAACGCCCCGTACAGGTCGGCCTTGTGCACCTCCGCGCCAGTGGGAAAATATGCGACCAGAATGTTCAAAGCGTCAGCGCCGCCACGCAACGACAACACCGCAGCCCTGCCAGGCCAGATGACCGACCAGCGAGGCGGGTCCGAAAAGCCAGCCAGAAACCTGTCCTGCAGCACAATGCCGACCCCGGCATGGGCCGTGGAGGCCCCTGCAGACCACCAGGCCGAGCAGCCCGTCGGCGGTCGCCACATCAGATGGCCGCCCTCCGTGCCGTGCGCTTCCGTGATGAGAACGGCATCGCTCCGCGCCAGAAGGGACCGGAGGTACCGCATCTTCATCTCTCGTCGCCCCTCGTCTGCCGTGAATAGCGCCTGCGCGTTCCACTCGGTGAGCGTGAAATCCCCACGGTACGGCGTGAAGTCGCGCTGAACCCACGGTGGTGCTGATCCTGGCTCTGGGGCCCTAGCCGAAGCTAGCACAGAGAGCGCCAGCATGGCAATGCTTGTCCGGGGTGTGTGGCCCAGAGCTCGGTGAAGGCGCTGACGACGGTAGAAACATATGGGCAGATCCATGTTGCCGTGGACCCAGCCTCGTGGGACCAAGTCCTGCTCCTGAAATTGCAAGTGCGGCAGATGTGGTAAAAGACGATCCTGAAAAGAAAATGGTGGGCCTCTCGGCCGGTCCCTCGAACTAGCGACAGCGTTGGCCGTGCCCACTGGCGGGTACGGCTGTGAGCGGAGGCGGCCAGCGCCATTCGACTCTGAAGTAACGGAGCGGAGATGCAAGACGACCTCGATGCACCAGCCCTCCACGCCGCTGGCGGACACGAAATGAATTCCAGCATGCATCGGTACGGCATCTCGGAGACAGGGAACTGTTGCCCCTGCCTCCCCTGGCCGTTTCCCGGCCTGCGCAAAGCCTCCACCGTGTCGTTGGAGACGGCAATGCCAACCAACTCCCCACCTACCTGGAGCGTTTGACCGTGCAGCCCGGCGTACACGCGTCGTACAGCATCCTGGCTGTCCAGTGCAAGCGGCACCCGCCCTGGTTCAGCAGCAAGGTCTTTCGTCGCCAAGTGGACGTGCTCCCCGGGCCGGGCGTCGCGCGAGCAGTCCGTCTCTGTCAGCTGCAGGCCCACCGTGCTCACCAGGTGGTTCATAAGCAGGCGGATCACTGCCACGTCCTCGCGACCCACCTCGCCTAGCAAGGAGACCTCGGTGATGTGATCCAGGTGCGAACCCACATGGCGGCTCTGGCACCGACTTGCCGCCATGGCGCCAGGCGTGGCCGAAGGGTGAACTATTGTCCGCCCGCCGCATCGGGAAGCACGCCATTTGAGGCGGGCTTTGGCTTCGTTGCAGTCCTCCCTCAACACAGTGCCCATGGGGGTCGTCCACACTTCCGCGTTGGCGTCTGTGAGCACGAGGAATCCGTTGCGCTCCACCGCCGCAAGTTGGGAGCACAGGGGCCAGTAGTGCCGCAGGTTGGCCCCGGAAGCCTCGAGCACCTGCGCCGCCCCTGCCGTGTACAAGGTGCTGAGGCCGCAGTGGACCCGCTGTCGTAGGTCCTGGAGCTGCAGCAAGACGTGCAGATCGGCCCAATCCGACGTGCAAGTCGGCCCAATCCGTCCGCTTGCTGCAGGAGTTCACTGAGGGTGAAATCATGCAGCACTTCGAGCTCGTGCAGGCGGCGACGGCAACGGCGCCTCAGGCAGAGCCGGAGGTGACGGTCGCATTCCCTGTCAATTGGGCGGCCGCCTGGGATATGATTGCGTCTCGGGGGACCCGTGGAAGCGCTTGGGCCTCGCACTGTACGAAGGTTCTGCGCCTACCGCTACTCTCATCACGACCCGGTCTCGCCTTGGTCGGCCACTCTGCGGCCTCGCAGGGGCTTCTGTTTTGGGCGGCGACCGAGCAGCATTTGGCGGGGACGTTCGCCGCCGCTCTCGCCACGGCCGAGGCGCACTGCATCGACGACTTGGCCCCGCTGCCCCGGGAGCGTCGCAAGCTCAAGGCTGGCCAGTTGCCACTGCACCGGGAGCTGGGCCCCAGGCGCTTGCCTTGCGACGGGCCAGTGCGCCAGCCCCTGGGGAAAGGGTCTTCACGCAGCGGTCGGGCGTCCTCGGCTCCGTCGGGGCTCAGGTGCCGGTGCCGGCTCGGGCCATCCAGGAGGCCCGCCAGCTGGGGCTCTTGGCGGAGAAGGGGGACGCACGACTGTGGGACTCCCTAGTGGGCCAGGCCGTGGTGATCTGGGCGCCGGGCGATGAGAATGCGCTGACTCGCTGCTTAACGGAACTGCTCCGGCTCCCGCCGGAGAAGCGCCCTCCTCTCCACCCGTATGGTCGCGACTGTCCCGCTCGTGCACGGCATGACCAGCGTTGCCGGCGTCCTGGACCTTTGGTGGCCCCCGCTGCTGGGGTCCAAAACTTGCGTGACCGCCCTCGTCCGCGACTCTATACGTTCACAGTGTCGCCCACGGAGGTCGTCCTCCCGAGCCAGGGGGGGCCGCGGCATGCGCGCACAGGATTGGCCATCTTCACTGAAGGGGCCCCAGGACACACAAATAAATACACACATATAGAAATATTCCCCCTATTTTCACATATTTTCTGGGTGTTTGTCTTCCCCCCCAGTTCCCATATTTTCCCGTATGTTCTGAGGAATCGACGATTCATTGTGTCTGTGTGCTCCTTCCCCTCCTGAATCTTCACGCTCCGGCACGAGGGCGAAAGGGCGGTGCCGCGGCTCTTGGCCCCAGCTGCCCCGCCGTGGGCGCTGCCTGCTGTGCCTACCGTGCGGCTCGATCTGCCGGCGCTGGCGCTCCCGCGGCGGTCTTCCCCGAGCTGCTGCGCCTGCACGGGGTCGTCTGCCGCGATCCTCAGCGCAGCATTCTTGAAGGGGCCCCAGGACACACAAATAAATACACACAAATAGAAAATATTCCCCATATTTTCCCATATTTTCTGGGTTTTTGTCTTCCCCCCCACTTCCCATAGTTTCCCATATTTTCCAGGGAGTCGACGATGAATTGTGTCTGTGTGTTTCTTTTCCTCCTGAATTCTGAGCACCCAGGACATACCTCGTGCCCGGTTGGATCCATTGCGATCGACAAGTGATGAGCATTTCCTCGCGGCGATGTATTCGTTCGGCTGGCTGGGCAGTTGGCTGGCTGGCCAGACGGCTGGCCGGCTGGCTGGCCTTTGGTCAGCTGGTTGGCGTGCTCTCTGGCCGGTTTACGTTGTGTTTGCCGTTCGGGTCGCATTCGGAACACTACGACTGTGTTCGGTTGGCACACTCGGTGTTAGGCCACTGCTGCCTCTTCAAATCACCAATCTTCTCCTCTTGCCATGAGAGAAGCGCGGCCTGAGGGAAACGGACTCTAGAGCCCGGGGGATATTCCCGGAACCAGCGTATCATCCTGAGTTGTTTCTTGACGGCCCCGGGGCCCGTGTGGAACGGCCCCCGGAGCCCGAAAGTGGCAAACAACTCTGGGACTCCATTCCCTCAGGACTCGTTACCTTCACTGGCGCGCTCCGGAATCCTGAATCAAGCCCCGAGTCCCTGGGGGACGCATGTTTTATCTCCGCCGGCTTCCGCGGACCTTCCGCCGTCTCCCACCAGCGGACCGCCTCCGTTTTACTTCTGCTGGCTTCCGCTGGCCTTCCGCAGGCTTCTGCCAAGGAAGACATGACAGCCTTTTGATCCCTCGAAGGCGAGGCCCCTTGTGGAATGCCCAGCATGGCGATCCTCCCCTGGGGGCGGGGGCCTTGCGCAGCAGCCTGATGCTCCTCTCGTAATGCCACGCCGCCTGGGGGCAGAGCACGGAAGGCAAACGAAGTGCGCCAGTGCAGGGCAGAGAGAGAGAGAGAAAACAGAACAAAAAAAAGCAGGAAGAGGAGGAGGGTGATGACTCCTTCCCCCTCTTCCTCCCACTCCTCCTCCCCGCTCCCCTTCTTCTCGTACCCTTTTCTGTCCCCATCAAAGTGCTTGCACTTAGGGGCTCTTGCTCGAATCACCGGAGACTTGGATGCTCCGCCGAGGTGTTCGCCGCGTCGCCGCCCGTGGCCCCCTCGTGACCGCACCGTTGCCGTCCGCTTTGAGGGATCCGCCGAGGCTTCGCCGCGTCGCTGCCCGTGGCCGCCTCCTGGCCACCTCACTGCCGCCCACTTGGGGGGGTCCGCCGCGTCGCTGCCCCTGGCCGCCCAGCTGCCGCTCGCAGGGGGGCCGCGCAGGGGCTCCGCCGCGTCGCCGCTCATGGCCGCCCGTGGCCGCCTCGTTGCCGCCCACTTGTTGGTCGAGTCGCCGAGGTTCCGCCACCTCGCGGCCGCCTCGTTTCTGCCCACGTGGAGGGTCCGCCGAGGTCTCGCTGGCAGCCCAAAGTTTACACCACACAGCCTGCACCACATAGCTTACAGCGCATAACTTGCACCACATGGGTTACACCACACGAATTCTACATTCACT
Organism: Prorocentrum cordatum; assembly: GCA_963575745.1. Classification (NCBI taxonomy): domain Eukaryota; class Dinophyceae; order Prorocentrales; family Prorocentraceae; genus Prorocentrum; species Prorocentrum cordatum. Next base: position 203,993 of record CAUYUJ010020248.1, read on the forward strand.
GTGTGATAACTGTCTGTTTGGGACCCACGCTGACTAACTCATTATACTTCTGGCTATCCCCCAAAGCAGCGCTTGCACTTAGGACGGGTCTGCCGAGGTTTCGCCTGTTGCCCTGTTGGTTGCCAGTCGTGGGCGCATCGAGGGCATCCCCTGCACTGCGCGGTTTCACCTGGTGCCTGGGTAGTGGCCCGTCAGGCGCCTCGTGGGCGCGCCATGCGCTGGGTGGATCCGCAGGGGTCTCGCCTGGTGACCGCCCACGGGCGCCTCGTGGGCGCCTCGTGCGCTGGCTGGCTCCGCCGAGATGTCCCCTGGTGGCCGCCCGTGGGCGCCCACGAGTGATCCGCCTGCACATAGCACAACCTAGCTTGCACCACACAACTTGCACCTCACAGATTGCACAGCATGACTAGGACCACATCGATTGCATCACATGGCTCGCATCACAAAGTTTCCACAGCCCAGCGTTTGCCACACAGATTGCGCCACACAGCTTGCACCTCATGTAGATTGCAACACCTAGCTTGCAACATGAATTTGTACCACATAGTTTGTACCACCTGTACTGCACCACATAGCATGCACCGCTGATGTTGCACCATGTAGGTCGCACCACAGAGAGAACTCATTCAGCCAAGTCTATGACTCCTCAAGAGTAGAAGCACCCACAGGGTCAACGCCGGAAAGCATCATCTTATCACTAGCCCATGTGTCCGAAGGATGTATCATCGCCCTTTTCTGTCTGCTCCTTCTTCCCATCCACCCCCGTCTCCTCATCAACACCTCTTCTAACTCCCCCGATATCCTAAGTTTGTGTTCTTGTGAGTTGCGTCATGCCTGCGTCTCTGTACGTCAGTCCCATTTGCTCCATCCGTTCATCACTTCATCACTTGTGTTCAGGCTCATTGATACTTCGACCCTCTCGCAGCCAGTCGTTCAAAAGTCAGACCCACTCATAGCTAGATCCACTCATACCCAATCGCTCGTAGGCACGCACAAGCCCCCTCGTCATGACTCATGCCCGCTCAGACGTTCCCATACCTAGGCCCACCCATGCTCATGTACCACCCAGGCTTGTTCATATCCAGAGTCACTCATACTCTGCTGCCGCGAGTTAGCAGGCATCCCGTTTGGACCTTCCAGAGGGTGACCAGCAGGCAGGTTTCCGCTGGACTGCTCGTGCACAGGCTGGTGGGACCTCGAAGATTCAAGACCCGCTTCGGGACGCACGCGCGTCCTCGGGACATCACGGTCACCGCGAGGCAGCAGGCATCGCGCCGAGGCCTCTGAGAGGGGGAGCCAGCAGAAGGCGCTCCACGAGCCCGCCCGCGCCCCCAGGTCCCTGGGGCCTCTCGGACAGCGGCTCCGTTCGGGGACGCGGCCGTGTCCCTCGTCAGAGGCCCCCGATCGCCGCGAGATGGCAGACATCGCGATTCGGCTGTTCAAGGCGAGCCAGCGGGGGGGGGTGAGGCGCACTCCGCGGACCCGCTCGCGCCCAGAGCGGCGTGGCCTCTCGGTTGGAGCGCCCGCTTGAGAATGTAGACGCGTCTTTCTTCGCAGCCTCTCACCGCGAGGCAGCGTGCACCACGCTCGGGCTTCCCAGGGGAGCGCCACAAGGGCGTGATGCACGAGCCCATTCGAAACAACACTGGTTGGGCCTCTGACTTAGAACGCCCAAGCTGTGGCATACTCGGACCCACTCATGCTCAGGCTCACTTACACTCAGACTCCTTCACACTCAGACTCATTCGTATACCGAGGCCATGACCCAGACTCACACAGACTCAGCCACTCAAAGCCGGACCTATTCACACTCAGAATTCACTCGTACCCAGTCACCTGTCCACTGATTCACACACACATTCAGGCCTACAAATACTCGGCCAGTCATACTGGGACTCAATGGGGAAAAACAGGAAGAAACAGAGGACGAAGCGGAAGGTAAGAGGATTGCGGGGGAGGAAGAATTGGAGGCAACGCGGACGAGGAGGAAGCGGAGAAGGATGAGGAGGGGGTGAGAGGGGTGAGGAAAACGAAGAGCTGGAGGAGGAGGAGGAGGAGGAGGAGGAGGAGGAGGAGGAGGAGGACGACGACGACAACGACGCGAGAGGGAGGGGGAGCGCGCGTAGCAGCAGGGAGGAAGAGGACGGGAGGTGGATGGCCTCAGGTGGTGGAGGAGGGGGGGAGGAGGAGGAGGAAGCGAGAGAGAGGAGGAGGAGGAGAGGAGGAGGAGGAGAGGGGGGGAGAGGGAGGAGGAGGGAGGAGGAGGGGAGGAGGAGGAGGAGGAGGAGGAGGAGGGGAGGAGAGGAGGAGGAGGAGGGAGGAGGAGGGAGGAGGAGGGGGAGGAGGAGGAGGAGGAGGGGGAGGAGAGGAGGAGGAGATGGAGGAGAAGGACGACGACGACACGACGCGGAGGATGAGGGGAGCGCGCGTAGCAGCAGTGAGGAGAGGAAGGGGAGGTGGATGGCCTCAGGTGGTGGAGAGGGGGAGGAGGAGGAGGAGGAGGAGGAGGAGGAGGAGGAGGAGGAGGAGGAGGAGGAGGAGGAGGAGGAGGAGGAGGAGGAGGAGGAGAAGGGGAGGAGGAGGAGGGGGAGAGGAGGAGGAGGAGGAGGAGGAGGAGGAGGAGGAGGAGGGAGGAGAGGAGGAGGAGTAGGAGGAGGAGGGGGAGGAGGAGGGAGAGGAGGAGGAGGAGGAGGAGGAGGAGGAGGAGGAGAGGGGAGGAGAGGAGAGGAGGAGAGGAGGAGGAGGACGCCGACGACAACGACGCGGAGGATGGAGGGGGGCGCGCGTAGCATGCAGGGAGGAAGAGGACGGGGAGGTGGATGGCCGCGGGTGGTGAGGAGAGGAGAGAGGAGGAGGAGGGGAGAGGAGGAGGAGAAGGAGGAGGAGGAGGGGGAGGAGGAGGAGGAGGAGGAGGGAGAGGAGGAGGAGGAGGAGGGGAGGAGGAGGAGGAGTGGAGGAGGAGGAGGGAGAGAGGAGGAGGAGGAGAGGAGGAGGATGAGGAGAGGAGGAGGAGGATATAATCAGCAAGCGAAGGCGGGGGCGGGAGGCGGGAGACGGTAGCGGAGGGGAGGGGCACCTTTGAATGATCCCGTCCGGAAGCCACAGCGGCGTTGGCCAAGCCATCTGCCCGTGGGTGTGGGAGCTTTGCCCCTTGGCGGCCACTTCGCCCGCTCGCATCTGTCCTGCGAGCAGAGCGGGGTCGCCCCGCGCAGCCAACTGCACCTTGGACTGTGCCTCACAGAAAGCCTGCCTCTGGAACCTGGGCAGGCTTTCAGGCAGAGTCTCGAGCAAATGCCAGGCAAGCCTTGCGCATGCGGCCTCGCGCGTGCGCAGGAGGAGGACGGAATCAGCAAGCGAAGGCGGGGGCGGGAGGCGGGAGACGGTAGCGGAGGGGAGGGGCACCTTTGAATGATCCCGTCCGGAAGCCACAGCGGCGTTGGCCAAGCCATCTGCCCGTGGGTGTGGGAGCTTTGCCCCTTGGCGGCCACTTCGCCCGCTCGCATCTGTCCTGCGAGCAGAGCGGGGTCGCCCCGCGCAGCCAACTGCACCTTGGACTGTGCCTCACAGAAAGCCTGCCTCTGGAACCTGGGCAGGCTTTCAGGCAGAGTCTCGAGCAAATGCCAGGCAAGCCTTGCGCATGCGGCCTCGCGCGTGCGCAGGAGGAGGACGGGGGGAGGGGGAGACCGCTGAGGTAGCGCTGTACCAAAACGGAGGGGGGAGGTGTCTAAACGATCCCAAGTGCGTTCTAGGAGGTCAAAAATGTGTTCGATGATTCCAAGCAGTTTGCAGGTGGGCCAGGGACTTTTTAAAGGAGGCGGAGGAGGAGGAGGCAGGAGAAGAGACGGAAGAAAAAGGGGTACAGAGGACGAAGGACGACCAAGGCGTAGGGAGGAGGAGGAGGAGGAGGAGGAGGAGGAGGTTGATGAGGAGGAGGAGGGAGGATTAGAAGGTGAGGAAGCTCGACTGGGAGAAGGAGGAGGGAGAAGGTCGCGGAGGATGGAGGAGTGGAGGAAGACGCAGAAGGGGAGAGGATGGAGAAGGGGAAGGAGAGAGGAGGAGGAGGAGAAGGAGGAGGAGGAGAAGGAGGCGGAGGAGGAGGAGGAGGGAGAAGGGAGGAGGGGAAGAAGGAGCAGGAGGAGGAAGAGGGGGGGAGGAGGACGGAAAGGAAAAGAATGAGAGGAGGGAGGGAGCTGCAGGAAACTGATGGAGGGGGGAGCAGCAGGAACGTGCCTGGGTGTGCGGAGGCGCTCGGGCGACGAAGCGGGCGGCGCACCCCCCCAACCCCGGCGCGGCTTTGCACGGCGGCGGGGGGCACCGGGCACGCCGCCCCTCTCCGTCGGGAAGCCCGACGGGCCTGGGCTTGGCAGCCCCTCACTGCATGGCGGGCTCGGCGAGGAGCCGACTGCTGATCGCTGGGCCGTCGTCGTCGTCGTCGTCGTCGTCGTCCGTCGTCCGTCGTCCGTCGTCGTCGTCCGTCGTCTCCGTCGTCCGTCGTGCGTCGTCCGTCGTCTCCGTCGTCCGTCGTGCGTCGTCGTCGTCGTCGTCGTCGTCGTCGTCGTCGTCGTCGTCGTCGTCGTCCGTCGTCCGTCGTCCGTCGTCCGTCGTCTCCGTCGTCCGTCGTGCGTCGTCGTCGTCGTCGTCGTGCGTCGTCGTCGTCGTCGTCGTCGTCGTCGTCGTCGTCGTCGTCGTCGTCGGGGGTGAGACGCTGACAGGGCAGGAGCTGTCCGCAGAGGCCCCCGGGTAGCTTCAGGCACGATGGCGCCTCTCAACTGAGGACGGCCATGGCCCCCGCCTCCTGGGCCGCCACCTCCTCAGGGGGGTCCTGCCACTTGCCGTTCTCCTTTTGAGGGGCAGCGATATGAAGAGGCATCTCCTGGCAAGTCTTCGTGAAAACTATTACAGGCTATTGCTACTAGCCCCGATTAGGGGGCCATGAAGCCAGACCGGCCCAGGTGAACGTCAGAAGTAAGCCCGACTAAGCGGAATTTGACAGGATTGAACGTGACAATGATGGATTTGGCTGGTTTCGACCACAGATGTACCAGCGCTGATGCTGAATCTGACGTCCCAGGGGCTGCATCCTAAGCGATGGGGGGGGGGGGGGCGACGGTCGGCAAACGAACCCCAAAATTCTTCTGGGCGAAACCCGTAATTCCGCAACAGGCGAAACCCAGAATCCATCCAGCAAAACCTGGAACCCCCCAAAAGCCAAACACGGAATTCGTTCCGGCCCAGACCCGGAAGCCCCAGAGCCCAGAAACGGAATTCCACACCCAAAAACGGAATTTCACGAGAGCTGCAAGGTCTCGACGAGATTTGCGTGATACCCCATTCCGCTGGACCAGGAGCCCACGTGAGCGCCGACAATTGCGCAGTTCGCAGACCCCCCCGGGCAACCGCGAGATCTCTACGGGGCTTGCACAACACACCAGCGCGCAAGCGAGGCGACACTTGCGCAATTCGCGCCAAGGAACTGCGAGACCTCGACGGGTTGCGCGTGACAGCCCACTCTGATGGACCTCCCAGGAGCCCAATAAAGTGACCACAGTGGCGTAATTCCCTTGCATGCGTTTTTCCCTATCTTTGTCCACGAGACGCCCTGACTCGGAGAACTTCCGAGCGGATCGGCAGTCCTGACACTCGGAGTTCCCAATTCTAGGGCAGGCCTGCGCGGGCCGATGGGCGCACGGACTGGCAATGCCACGGGTCGTAAAAAAACTCCTCCGCTCGACGCGCCAAGCGGTAACGCACGGGAAGCGAACCAAAACTACTGCTCTACTCTACTCGTCACGTGGCAACGCTATGGTACGGACCCCCCAGGGCGCCGCGAGGTCCCGAGGTGATCCGCGTTGGACGTACCTCCGCTGGGCCTCCCAGGAGCTCACGAAAGTGGCGACAATTTCACAGATCGCACTCCCCCAGGGCGCCGCGAGGTCCCGAGGAGATCCGCGTTGGACGTACCTCCGCTGGGCCTCCCAGGAGCCCACGAAGGTGGCGACAGTTGCGCAGATCGCAGCCCAACGGCACGAAAGAAGAGGAGAGAGGAACACAGGAAACAGGAGAGGAGGAGGGGAGGAGGGGGGAGGAGGAGGAGGAGAAGGACGGGGCAACCACACTGCTCTATTCAAAACGAGTACCCAACCATAGGAGGGTTGGGAAAAAACAGCTACTCACCACGTGTCGACGACTTGGGGGAGAAACCAATCTTACTCCACTCTGGGCGGGGCAACGCCACGGGGAGAAACAGATAGCATTCCACTTGACTCGCCGCGTGGCAACGCCTCGGAGGGGGGGGAGGGCGGAACAAAATGCTCCGCTCGATGCCCTGATTTCGAAGCCTTCCACGCAGATCAGCCACACCGACACACACTCAGAACTTTGAAGTGTAAGGTCGGGCAGGCTTGCGCGGGCCGATGGGCGCGCGGACCGGCACTGCCACGGGGCGGAAAAGAAACTGCTCCGCTCGACACGTCGAGCGGCAACGCACGGGGGGCGAGATAAAAACTACCACTCTGCTCTACTCGTCACGTGGCAACGCCGAGGGCGGACAAACATACGAATCTGGTCTTACTCGTCACGTGGCGACGGCTGGGAGCGAAAGCATGGCACTCCAATCTACCCGCCACGTGGCAACGACTTGGGGGAGAAACCAAAATCCACCATCCTCCGGGCGTGACGTGGCAACGCCGCGGGGAGGAGCAGACAGAATTCCACTCGACTCGCCGCGTGGCACCGCCTGGGGGGGGGGATAAAACCGTGCTCCACGCCGTGCCCTGATGTTGAAGCCTTCCGCGCAGCTCGGCCACACCGACACGCTCCGAACTCTCGAGTCTGGGGCAGGCCTGCGCAGGCCGACGAGCGCGCGGAGCGGCAGCGCCACGGCGCGGAAGAGAAACAGCTCCGCTCGACGCGCCACGCGGCAAGGCGCGGGGGGGCGAAACAGAACGACTGCTCGACTCTGCGCCACACGCGGCAGCAGGATCCCCGGAAATCCGGGCCCGAGCCAATTGTTCGCCCGGGGCCGTTTTTGACGAGCCAGGAGCCCGTCGAGGACCCCCGTGGAGCGAAAACGCCGCAAAAACTCGGGTCGTAATCTCTTCACGACGCTGGAGACCTGGCCACCCGCACTCGATCCTGAGATGCCGTCCGACAGAAACTCGATGGGGAACCCGACAGTGGACAGCGGGAACGCCCAGGGAGGCAGCAGTGGCCCGCGGCGGGCGGGCGAGAGCGGGAGCGCACGCAACGCGCGCGAGCGCGCAGTCGTCTACGTCGTCTACGTCGTCGTCGTCGTCGTCGTCGTCGTCGTCGTCTACGTCGTCGTCGTCGTCGTCGTCGTCGTCGTCGTCGTCGTCGTCGTCGTCGTCGTCGTCGTCGTCGTCGTCGTCGTCGTCGTCGTCGTCGTCGTCGTTGTCATGGTCGATCGTCGTCATTGTCGTCATGGTCGATCGTCGTCATTGTCGATCGTCGTCAATGTCGATCGTCGTCATCCGTCATCGTCCGTCGTCGCCGCGGGGCCGCGGAGAGGAAGTGCAGACGGCGAGAGGCCTCTGTTATTCGGCGTCTCGACATTGGGCGGAAGGGGGCGAGGGGGGGGCGTCCGGCTCTGGACCTCTGCTTCGCGCGACTGTTTGGAACCGTGCGCCCGATGGGGGAGACAGGAGGAGCAGGAGGAGCAGGAGGAGCAGGAGGAGAAGGAGGAGCAGGAGGAGCAGGAGGAGCAGGAGGAGCCGCTCGAAACAGGCGCCAAAAAACAGCCAAGATCTACTCCATGGGGGGGGGGGGGGGGCGAAGGCCCGCGCCGATCGGCAAAACAATGCATAACAGAACGGCAACGGAAAGGACCACGGATTTTCGAGTTGGCCGATCGGCATTCTGGGTTTCGCGTTTCTGCGGAATTCCAAGTTTCGAGGCGAATTCCGGGGTTCAGGCCGATTCCGGTTTTCGACCGAACAAATTCTGGGTTTGGGGCCGATTCTGGGGTTGAGCTCTCCACCGGGGGGGGACTGGCCCGGGGGAAGAGGGGGGAAGAGACATCGATCTGGAATCGGTGATGCGTCGCCGATGAATCGGCACTAAGGCCCTCGGTGACGAAGCCGCAGGTTCCCAGGGGCGATCGGGGGTCGATGCTGGAGCCCATTTCCCCCTGTTGGTGCCCCTGATCCTTGATGAGGTCGATGAGCGTCTCCACGCCTTGCTCCGAGGGGATGCCTCGCTTCACGCAGTCGTAGTTCACGTAGAGGTCTATCTTGCCGACGCCGCTGCCGACATAGCCGAAATCAGCATCCGCCATCTCGCCAGGGCCGTTCACGATGCAGCCCATGATCGCCACGCGGACGCCTGGCAAGTGGCTGGTCTTCGCCTTGATTTTCGCAGTGACCTCCTGCAGGTTGAAGAGCGTGCGGCCGCAGGAGGGGCAGCTGATGAACTCCGTCTTGGAGATGCGCATGCGAGACGCCTGCAGCAAATTAAAGGACGACTCGATCAGGTCCTTGGCACCCATGCAGCTGGCCTCCCACAGCATGCCTTCGCCGTAGCCGTCTAGAAACAGGCTGCCGAAGTCGGCGGAGGCGCGGATGACGAAGTCATCCTCATCCTGGCCGTCGGCCGGCGGGTAGCGGAACCACAGCATCGTGGGCAGCGCCCTGCCGGCGTCGACGGAGGCCAGGGTAGCAAAAAACCTGCGGCCCAGAAACGTGACGCCCTCCTGGCTCTCTGGCCGCAGCAGCAGCAGCCGCGGGCCCACATTCTCGAGGGCCTTGGCGACCACGTCGGCCGTCTCCTCGCCAGTGAACACCAGCGCGTGGCCGCCGATGCGCTGAGGCAACGGAGCGCCGGCGGCGGCGGCTTCCGCATCGTGCAGGAACGTGACGCCATCGGGGACATTGCTTCCGGGCCAGCAGAGCACACCGACGGGGGTGTTAAGAAGCAGCCGAATCTTCTCGGCCGCCTCCAGGGGAACAAAAAGTGGCATAAACATAAACTGTCGGAGGTCCGCGCGGATTTCTTGTGGATCGGCGCTGGACCCCACTCCCTGGCGCTTGGCGCCGCCACGACTTCTTCTTATTATTATTCCAGCTTTGCTCAAAAGCTCAGGACGAACAGGACGAGGAGAACGAGGACGAGGAGAAGGAGGAGGAGGAGGAGGAGGAGGAGGAGGAGGAGGAGGAGGAGGAGGAGAGAAGGAGCAGCAGGAAAAGGGAGTGGGGCCCAGCAACAATCAAAGAAATCCGTGTGAACCTCCGAAGGTTTATGCTTATGCTGCCTCTGTTTCCCAGAACCTCGCAGGAGACATCCCCGCCTACCACGACGCAGTCGACGCTCTTGAAGTCTTTCTGGGCGTCGCCGTCCGCCCGGAGCCGCAGCCTGAGCTGGTCGCAGAGGGCTTCCTGCGTCAGCGCCGCGAGCTCCTCGGCGCCGATGAAGGTCAGGACGGACCCGTCCTCAGATGAACAACCAAAGACAAAAATATTAATATTTCGTAGCTCCGCGCGGATTTCTGCCTCCATCGTCGTCGTCGATGTCGCATCCGCGTCGCCGTCGTCGGCGTCGTCGTCGTTGTCGTCGTATTGCTCCTCCTTCAGGATCGGCGACACCGGCCGTAAGGCCTTCGCAATGTAAACTTTCGGAGCTCCGCGCGGATTTCTTGGATCGGCGGCTGGACCCCCCAGGGCGGCGTCCCCAGTGCCACCCCTGGCACGTTCCGCAGGCCAGGGAGGGGGGTTCAGCGCCGATGCAGGAGATCCGCGTGGAGCTCCAAAGGTGCATGGTGTGGCCGTCGTTCTTTGTTTGAGTCCTGGTTGAGAGGCACGTCGACGGGGAACTCGCACCTGCCGATACGCAATAAAAGTACTCCTACCCCTGTGGGAGGGGACCCAAGTAAGGGGTTGGCCAAAAACATTAGGGACAGGGAATGTGTTTGGGAGATGTGCCTGACTAAACCACCATGTTTGTGGATATCTCGAGAACCGTGGACCCGAGTTAGGCCGCGAATTCACAGTGCCGTCTGGGTCAGGGGTGGCATTGTGCTTCACGACCTGCGGCGGGAGAAGACGCCGCTGCGGCGGGCGCTGCTCTCCCCGGGGGGCGCGCGGCCGCCCCTGTCCTGGGCTGCCTCCGCCACGGCGCGCAGCGAGACGCAGGGCTTCGCCTCTCGGGCCACGCGACAGTCAGGAGGAAAAAAAACACACAGACACAGTTAATCGTCGATCCCCTGGAAAATATGGGAAAATATGGGAAGTGGTGGGGAAGACAGAAACCCAGAAAATATGGGGAAATATGGGGAACATGTTTGTTTGTGTGTATTTATTTGTGTGTCCTGGGGCCCCTTCAGACAGGGGGGGGGGGGGGCGGCGGGGGGGCCGGTGCGTGGGGCGGGTTCCGGAGGCCCCGAACCCGAAGATGCTGCCATCGCTCTTGGGGGGGGGGGCATGCTGTACCTCCGCCGCCGTCCGCCGAGCTGCCCCCAGCTTCCGCCGGCGGAGCTGCCCCCGTTTCACGTCCGCCCTCCTCCGCCACCCCTCGGCCGCCTTCCGCCGAGGAAGAGGCGGCAACTCCTGCGACCCTCGAAGGCGAGACCCTGTCTGAAACGCCTCATGACACAGTGGGGCGGCGGTGGTGCTTCAGCTCACGTAGCAGGAGGGCGAGGCGCAGGGCTTCGCCTCCTGGCGCCATGAGGCGCCGCTGTTTCGAGGAAAGCGCTCGGCGGAAGGGCCGAAGCGAGCTGCGAATAGCAGATTCGTACCCGCCCACCCCCATTGCCCCGTCCCCCCCTCGTTCGTCCGTCCTAGTCGTCTAGCGTTCGGGTCATCACTCGGGTCTCTGGCTGGCGGCCGTTCGGGACGATCCGCGCACCCCGGGAACGCTCTAGGCGAGGCGCACCTGCTCGGAAGCATCCCGAGGCTGGAAAACCGCCGAGAGCATATCTCAGGCCCCCCACTCGCCCGACCCGAGCCTCGTGCTCGGGGTCCTCGGTCAGCGAGACGCGGATCGTGTCGCCCAGCCCGTCCATCAGCAACGCGCCGATGCCCACGGCGGACTTGATGCGACCGTCGGAGCCGCCGCCAGCCTCGGTGACGCCCAGGTGGAGAGGGTAGTCCCAGCCCAGCTCGTACAGCTTGCGCGCGAGGGCGCGGTAGGCCTGGACCATGACCTGCGGCGGCTCGAAGGAGTCGAGACGGCGGGTCGTGTCCTCGCCTTCGGCCTCTGGCGGCCAGTGTCGGGGCCCTGGACCATCAGGAGACTGCTCGTGGGGAAAAACCGGCCCCAGAGAAGGGGTCGAGAGGTCTGGGGGCCCACGTTTCACAAACAAAGGGCCTGAGGCGGCCTGAGGGTGTCGAAATCGAATCGGACCGGCCGCGCCAGAATGCGATGCAGCGCCATGCAATCATCGGGCCGCATTGGATCGTCGGAATACCGGAATCGAATCGGATCAAGGCCGTCGAAATCGCTATCGAATCGGATCGGTCGGATCGAAGCGGATCCTGCTGACCTGCGGGTTGGAGGACTTCATGCTGAACATAAAGTTGTGGTAGTCGTGCTTGCGGCAGATCTCTGCGAACTCCAAGGCGGAGGCGACCATGCCATCCGGGGAGTCGCCGTACTGGAACAGGATGCGCTCCGAGAGGGAGCCGTGGTTCACGCCGATCCGCAGGGCGGCGCCGCGCTCCTTCAGCTTCAAGACCAGGGGGACAAACGACTCCTCGATGGCCTCCTGCGCCTCCTGCATGGCCTGGTCGTCGAGCTTGTCGATCGTGCCGAACGACTTCCGGCCGTCTGCGAAGTTGCCAGGGTTCACGCGGACCTTGTCCACGTACTCCGCGCACCTCAAGGCGACCTTCGGCGTGAAGTGGATGTCGGCCACGATCGGCGTGTGGTAGCCGTCCTCGTCAAGGCGCTTCCTGATGTGCTGGCACGCGTTGGCCTGCTTCATGCCCTACACGGTGATGCGCACGATGTCGATGCCCATGTCGGCACACTTCTTGATCTGCGCCACCGTGGCCTCGACATCCTCCGTGAGTGTGGTGGTCATAGTCTGCGTGGCGATCCTATGCTCGGAGCCCACCTTCACCCTCCCGATGTTCACCTAGAGGAAGAGCAAACGGCATCAACCTTAATTGTCGGCGGTCCGCGGACTCTTCTGGGATCGGCGCTGGCCCCCCTCCCTGGCGCGCGGAGCGCGCACGGGGAGACGCCAGAGGCGCCGTCAGGGGGGCCCGGCGCCGACGCAAGAAGTCCGCGCGGACCCTGGGAAACTTATGCTCGTGCCGCCTGCTCTTCTTCGAGGCGCTCACCGTCCTCGTCCTCCTCCGCACGCACGCCTCCACCGACTCGCAGTAGCCGCCCGCGGCCGCCCCGAGCGGCTCGGCCCCGCCCGCCTCCTCGGCCCTGGGGCTGGCCGTGAGGCGGGCGCGGCCCTGGCCCCGGGGCATCCTGGAGCGGAGGGCCCGCTGCTGCTGCCTCTGCCTGGGGGGGGCCGCAAGAGACGCCATTGCGCGCCCAACCAAACACACAGGAGCAGTGCCTGAGGACCAGGACACAATCGGTCCGTGACAGATCGGGGATCTCTGGGATGCGGCGGTTCTGAAGGACGGATCGGGCGCCACGGCCGTTCCAGAGCGCTTTGAACGCGCTGAGGGGTCCTGGAACGCTCTGTGGAGCGATTTATCGCGGTCCTGGGCCCGCCTGCCCCCGAGTCCGCAAGGCTAGGCTCGCGTTACGAACGCTCGCAGACTTTCGAAGCCCACAGAACTTCGCGCGCGCGCGGGCACAAACTCTCGACGTCGGCGCTGTCCGCAGAGGAGATCGGGGAACACGAGGGTTTGGGGGCCCCTGCATGGCCCCAGATCTGATCGAAATCTGTGCCTCCCCCCGAAACGCCAACCGCCGCACTTCAAAATGGTTTCCATCGACCGAAACTTCGGCCAGCGCCCATGCGCACGTGCGCCAAATCTGGGTGAAATCGGCTCGTTCCCCCGAAACGCCAACCGCCGCATCTCAATCTGATTTCGATCGACCGAACGTTCGACCAGCATCCAAGTGAGGGACGGAAACAAACGGGTCTTACGCGAGATGACATAGCAGCCTCACGCGGTGGCTAACGCGGGCCGCCATCGTGGCACGCCGCATTGGAGACGAGGGCCATTGCGCGCGACCTTACGCGGGCAGCTTACGCGCCAGTGTCGGCGCAATCGACACCGCCTTCGGCCAGCGCCTATTTGGCACGCCCGGCATGGGTACGGACAGAAATGAGTACGATGCCTAACAGCAGGTGTTAGCCGAACCCGACAGCCGCCGCTGTCGGGCGGGTGGCCTTCTGTCTCAAATGGACGACGCCCGCGGCGACACCGACAGCGAGTCCTGTCCAGAATGGACAGGAAACTCTGTCGGTCTTCGTACCAGAATGTCGGCGCAATCGACCCCGTTTGTGGGGAGGCCGAAAGATACCGGTACCGCTGCTCCCCGGACCTCTCCCAGGGACCGGGGGGCGTTCTGACCAGGATCTCGAGGCGAATCCAGCGCTGGCGACGAGGGCCTCCCAGGAGGCCCAAGAAGGGGAAAACGAGGCAAGGGTAGCGGTGTGAGTACATCTTCCTCCTCTGAGCTCTCGGGCGGCGCCCATGTTTCAACTGCACGCCAGGGTGACCCTGGGCAGGAGCAACCTCTGGAGCGCGGCTTCTGGGACCGAACACGGGCGCGCAAGACGCTCCCATCGCATCGCGCTCGGCAGATCGGGGGAGAGACCCCCCGAGGGCCCGTCCAGTCGACTGCTGCACGTGCGTTCCCTCTGCGCTCCCATCGCTCCGCGCTCGGCCATCGGGGGAGACCCCCCGAGGGCCCGCCCAGTCGACTGCTGCGCGTGCGCTCCCCTCTGCGCTCCCGACGCGCCGGCGCGCGCGCCGCCGCCCCGCCAGCGCGGCCGCCGCCGCGGCCGCCAGGGCGGCCGAGGCCCGGGCGCCCGCGGGAGCCCCGCCCGCCGAGCGCCCGGGCGGCTCCGCGGCGGGCGGCGCCGCGGCGGGCGCGCCGCCCCGGGGCGCGGCAGCCTCGGAGGGGAAGAGGAGGAGGAGGAGGAGGAGAGGGCTGTGCTGCCCTCGCCTCGCTTTCCCCTTCTTGGGCCTCCTGAGAGGCCCTCGTGGCCCTCGGAGGGGAAAGGAGGAGGAGGAGGAGGAGGAGGAGGAGGAGGAGGAGGAGGAGGAGGAGGAGAGGGCTGTGCTGCCCTTTGCCTCGCTTTCCGCTTCGTGGGCCTCCTGGGAGGCCCTCGTGGCCACCGCCGGATTCGCCTCGAGGTCCTGGTCGGAGCGCCCCCCGGGAGAGCTCCGTGGAGTGGCAGTGTCGGTACCTTAGTCTCCCCAGGGGGAGAAAGAAGCTGCACAGACTGTTTTGTCAGCGGCGGTTTGCGTCCAGGACGCGCCCGGGACAACCGAGGGACGCTTCGGAACCGAATGGGGCACAAAAGGAAGTGAAGGAGGCGCGGAGGGAAGAGGAAACCGCGGACGGCGCAGCACACTGAGACCGTGAAGATCGTGCACGTGTGTGCCAGAGCACAGGCCTACACGGGCCGCAAGCCGGGAGTGATGGAGCGAAGCTGCGTACGTACCAGGGCGGCAGGTTCACGAGATGCCGGTTGTCGCAACTGGGAGGCGCAGCTGCACACGCACACCTCGGGACCTTGTGCTTCGCGTGTGGCGACGGCGGCCCCAGCGACACTCTTGGGCCCTGCGAGCGAATAGCGCGTCGCTCCGCCTCGCGGGACGGAAGAGAAGAAAAGCTCGGCACGCGGGCGCCTGGGGGGGGCGCGGAGTACATAGCGTGTCGCGCCGAAGCGAGGTGGACCAGGATCGGCGGCGCAGCACGCCAAGCCAAAGTTCCTGATCGTAAACTTTCGGAGGCCCCAAGATGGCCCAAGAGGCTCCCAAGACGGCTCAAGTCGGGCCCCGAGACGACCCCCGAGGCGGCCTCCGAAAACGGAACCGACCCGCGCTGATGTTTTGGATCGGCGGCCAGGGAGCTGGCCGGGAGGTCCACGGGAGCCCACGGCTCAGAAGAAGCGCGCCGCGGGATCTCTGGGCTGACGGGCCGCGAAGAGGCGGACCCCCTGGCTGGCAGACACCAGCTCCTCCTCCCACTCGGCATCGTCGTTCCTCGTCCTCGCCCTCGTCTCCTGCTGCTGCTGGTGCTGCTGCTGCTGCTGCTGCTGCTGATATTGCTCTTCCGCGTTCAACCTCCTCCTCCTCCTCCTCCTCCTCCTCCTCCTCCTCTTCCTCCTCCTCCTCGTCCTCCTCCTGACGCTGCCGCCGTCGGCATGAAGGTCGATATTCGACGCTGCCATCCCCCCCCCCCCGGAGGCAGGCTGTGCCGTTGCCCCTGGGGGGAGTTCGCCCTAAGATATCCACAGCAAGAAAATTACCAGTAGTGACATTCTACTGGCGAAGCTTTCGGCGACAAAACGCCAATCAAAAAATAAACGATATCGACTAAACATGAGTGGCGTAGCGTTGGTAGAGGCGCAACGCTAGTGGATTCGTAATTTAATTACGAATCCACTCGGCGGGAGAGCCACCCCCAGGGGGGGGGCGGAGTGCCTGCGTCCTCCGACGCCCCCCAGCAGGAGGCAAGGAGGAGGAGGAGGAGATCGATGGAGGAGGAGGAGGAGGAGGAGGAGGAGGAGGAGGAGGAGGAGGAGGAGGCAAGGAGGAGGAGGAGGAGGAGGAGGAGGAGGAGGAGGAGGAGGAGGAGAGGAGGAGGAGGAGGAGGAGGAGGAGGAGGAGGAGGAGATCGATGGAACGGCGACGACGGAGGGCATCGATTAGTGAAAAAGGATAGAACGGGGAGGGGAGCAGGTCGGAGAGGTGGCGGGGGCTGGCGGCGACAACTACGGCGGCGTGGCGGTGCTACTGCGCTGGTCACCAGAAGTGGGAAGGCTTGAGTGCCTCGCCCCTCCAGGCTTGAGTGGGGTTCCGCTGGAAGCGACTCCCTGCCCCACCCAGGGTACCCACAGCCCGCGAAGGCGGGGTCAAAGTACCCAGGGGCGGGACGGGGGACCGTGTCGGGGGATGCCCACCGGCTGGGGGGAAGCTCACACCTTCCCTGGCGGCGGCTGGTGGTTCCAGCGCCCCCTTGCAATTCCTGCCAAAGGACACCCGCCGCCCACCGAAGTTGGCAATCACCTGGGCACGGCGAGGGGCGGCGGTGAGCGCAGAGGTGGGAAAGCTCGGCGGCGGTGTTCTAACTACAGGAACCTGGGCGAGGCGAGTAGAGCTGAGGGCAGCTGAGGCAGCTGAGACCAGCGCGCGACGTTGGGAGGGCTGTTCGCGGCAGTGGGCCACGGCCGCCCTGGCCATAGCCAGGGCGACCGTCGGCAAGTGGTACCCCTCTGCCCCAACATAATCCACCCCAATCCCTCCTCGGCGGCGGCTGAGGCGACGCTGGGAAGGCTAAACATTCGGAGGCTGGTCGAGGCAGGGGAAAGCCTGATGCCTGATGAGATGCTGCGTACAAGGAGGTTAGGAAGGTGTTGGGAAAGCTCGGCGGTAGCGGTGAGAGAGATGGCTGCTGAGTGGCGCGTGGTTGGCGGCGGCGTGGCAGTTGGCCGCGGCCGCCCTGGCCCTAGCCAGGACAATCAACAACGAGCTCCCCCCCCCCTCGTCCCCACTGGCATCGCCGATCCTTCCCCTGCACCGCAAGAGGAGGTAAGTGCAGTTCGTGGGGCGTGCGGTGGGCGGGCCTTGCGGGCGAGTGGGGGGCCACGAGAGAAGGTTGGGTAGGGAGGTTCACGCTGGGGAGACTTCCCGGGGCGTAAGGGAACGTTCACAAGAGCAAAACAATGTTATCCCCATCCGTTGGCAAGAGGTTGGTAAATGCAATCAATCCCGCAGATGATACAGTTCGGCCAATATCCACCCACCCACGTAAGTTGAAGTCGCTGGCACCCCTCGGCCCAGCACCTCCGAGGCCCGAGCCTCATCAGGGGTCCGTGACTGGGAAAAGCGAGTGTCGAAGCTTCCGCACTACCACCCTGGAGGATCGAGGTTCGGGTGGGACGCTCAATTCGACTTAGCCGCCCCGATACGCAACACGCAACCCGTAGCGTGTTGACACGAAGCTCAACTCGTGGAGTGAAAAGGTAGATTTGGCGCGATACGTTCGCCAAAACGTAGACCAACACGTGCCGAGCCATCACGCACAGCGTGTTAACACGGTCGCTCTGAACATGGTGCGCGCTGCGTTTCAACACGAGCGTAAGTATCAGGGCAGCTAAGCGATCCAACGATCCAACTTTATCAAGTCGCCGCCGATGGATATGCTGTAGAGAGGGAGAACAGCCGAAGTAGATATAGTGGTAGTTGCGCTGAGATGCCGTTGAAAGAGTAGGAGTGCCCCAGCTGCATGCCGTATGGGTCGTGATCAGCTGCTGATGCTGCTGCTGTCTGGTGACAGTGAGCGCGGCATGCTGGATCCTGTTCCTCGCCCTCCTCCTCCTCCTCCTCCTCCTCCTCCTCCTCTTCCTCTTCCTCCTCTTTCCACGCTGTACGGACTACGAACAGAAGATCGTATAACTATCCTCCTCCTCCTCCTCCTCCTCCTCCTCCTCCTCCGCCTCCTCCTCCTCACCCCTTTTGGCCTGAGCAAAGCTCGAAGACGAAGAGAGGGGGGGGGGAACATGGACTGTCGGATGTCCCTGCGCGGGTGTCAGGGGTCGGCACCGGGACACCCCGGGCGGCGCCGCGCCGTGCGCCAGGGAGGTGGGGGGGGGGGTCTGGCCCAGATCCAAAAGCGGGCCTCCCAAAATTTACATTCGTGCAGCTTTTGTCTTTCCTCGATCGCAGCCAGGTGCTGGGCGGCGCCTCGCCGTGCGCCAGGGAGGGGGGGGGGGGTCTGGCGCAGATCCAAAAGCGGGCCTCCCAAAATTTACATTCGTGCAGCTTTTTTGCCGTTCCTCGCTCGCAGCCAGGTGCCGGATGCCGATCGGCCGCCCGAGCAGGAGGGCGGCTCCACTGGACATCGCCATGATGGACAAGGGAGGCGCGGGCGATGTGCGGGGGGGGGGGTCTAGCGGTGAGCTGCAAGGCGGTGGGAGAGGCGCCTGGGGCCCTGGTGCTGGCCCTTTGCGAGCAAAAACGGCTTCGGAGAGATAGGGACGGGCTCCCGAATCTACAGTGAGCGCATCAGATGAGAGATCCGCCTGCCAGAGCTGGTGCCCCACGGAGATTTCTGATCTCCCAATGGCCCCGGGGACCCACATAGGTTCCAGAGCTACTAGAGATTCATCGAAGATCGACGAAGAATGTGCCCCAAGACTGCTTACAACAAGATTTCTCACACGCACATACGCACGGCTACAGCGATCCCAGCAAGACACTCAGAAGCGAAGGTGGAGGGAGTGGGGAGAAGGAAAGGAAACGGAGAGCGAATGACGACAAGAGGGGGGAAGGAAGATCATCTCCTTCTCTCTCTCTCTCTCTCTCTCTCTCTCTCTCTCGCTTCACACACACAGTGACATATTGCATCGTTTGTCGCGTGGCGCCGGGTCTTGTGGAGAGTAGAAGAGCATGAAGACAGGGATGAAAAGGACGAGGATGAGAATCTGGGCGGGAACGAGGACAAAGACGAGGACGAGGAGAAGTATAGCGATGGGGACGAGGATGGGCACGATGATGAGGATGGGAACGCTATCGAGCGGGCGAGGATGAGGCCAAAGGAGGAGTATTCTGATCACACGAGTGGGGATGGAAGCGGGGACGAGGACGGGTGCGAGGCAGCAGCAGGAGCGGGCGGAGGAGAAGCAGACAGCGCAGGCGGCGTAAGAGCAAGCGCAGCAGGACCTGGGCCCCAGACGTCGGGGTTGCTGTCCTAACGTTGACCACTGGAGGTCTCGACCCAGTTCCCTCCGAACGGTTTTTCATCTCGAGTCGTTCTGCTGACGGTCCCAGGGCCCGGCGAGGGCCCCCGAAAGGCTGAGGATCGGCGACAGCGCTCCGTCGGGCTTTGTCAATGATTCGAGGGGCTCCGGGCTGCTGCGGGTCAAAGGTCAGCTCTGGGTGCGCCCTGCTCAGAATTTCGACACGGATCCGGCCGTGGCGACGGGAAGCCTCTCCGAGGCCCCCCCCCCCAAAAAAAACAAAAAAAACAGCCAAACACCTCCGAGCCCCGAGATTCGATTGGGAATCAGCATGCTCGTAGGTAGGCTCTGGCGAATTCACTTGCATGGAATCCCCACTCCTCCATCGCCAGTTCAGTCGGATCTGGGCCGACAAGGCGTGCAAGTGCGTCCCGTCTTGCGTGGAGTCCAGAATACCTTTCGGGCCTCGCAGCGCCACCCCACCCTCCATGCAAGTAAACTTGCCAGAATCTAATGAAACAAACTGTCTCCGTTCGGAATTTGGAGCTTCGAATGTGTACTTGGTTTCCGCATTCCTGGGACCTCGGGGAAACTTCTCGTTGCCATGGCCCGATCCTTGTCGAAGTTCTGGCAAGAACTCAAGGCGGGACCCGCTTGCACGCCTTTTCGGCCCAGCGCTGTTTAAAATGGTTGCGAAAGGGAGAGGGGATGCCATGCATGTAAACCTCCCAGACACGCGATGTCTTGAAAATTGTCGGCACGCCGAACCCTTTCCCCAGGACCAGTTTCGCATCCTGAGTTGTTGTTGGACGGTCCCAAAACCTCGCCAGGGCCCCCCGACGCCAGAAGCGGCAAAAGACTTCCGTCCTGGCTTTTTCATGATGCGAACATGTCTGACCTATACAAAAATGCGGGAAGTCTGAAACGAGGAGCTGGCGGATCACGACGTCGGCCGGGCCAGCCTGTACGTGCTGAGATCCGACGTCTCGAGAAACAAATGAAATCTATTCAAATCACGACCGGAACCTTCGACCCCATCTTTCTGCGCCACTGTGCGAGCCGTATCGATCTGGGCGAAAACGCCCAGCTTGAACAGAGTGGGACACCGATCCCCAAAACCCCGACGTCATGATTCTTTCATGACATGGACTCCCAGACGTCTCGAAGCATTCCCCAGGACTGGCTTCTCATCCTGAGTCGTTTTTTGACAGGCCCGAGGCCTGGTGAGGTCCCGAGGGTCCCGAAAACCTCTCGCCTTGCTCTTTCATGACACGAAGCGGTCTGGGATCTCAGTGAGGGCAGGCGGAGCACAGAGGAACAACAAACTGCGTAACATAAACTGTTGCCGCTCATTCCTTTTCGGGAACTAGAGTACATGTGCAAAAGCCGAGGGTGACTTTTGGTGCGCGGCTCGGGGGGCCGCAGGAATGCCAAACCCAAGCGCGAAGGGCATTGCGGGGGGTGGCCGTGTGAGCCCGCACCAAAGTCACTCCCGCAAAGGGTCACTCTTACGTGAGAACAACATGCATCATGATGGGAGGCAAGGGTTGGAAAGATACAGGGCGCGACTGTGCAGACAGCTCACTCAGAATACGCGATGACACGGACGACCTGATCATTTCTCCCAAACCCATCCTCCCGACCCGATCATCAATCCCTGAGATCCGACGTCTCCCCCCAAAAAATAAAACATCGTAACAGAGGAAACACACAAACACACGACTGGAATCCTAGACCCATTCTTGATGTGCCATTTTTGGAACCGGCTTAATCTGATCTCAGGGATGCCTTCCCGAGCCGAGAGCACGGCGGGCGCGGGTCGGGGATCTTCTGACCCGGGTCAATCCAGACCCGGGTCAGTCAGGCCTTGCAGAATCCTGCATGATCCTGCAAGATCCTGCACCCAAACCCGGGTCAAGGCGAAGGATCCTGCAACAGGATCCTGCGCCCAAACCCGGGTCAATGCGACCCTGGCCCTGCAGGATCCTGCAAGATCCAGCGCTCTAGCTGACCCCCGTTTGCATTGACCCCCGTCTCGAGGCTCCCGAGCGGGACGCCCGCCGCAGCGGCCGGGCCAGCCGGGCCGGCCTGCACGTGCTGCAGGTGCCGCCCCCGCGGCTGCCGGCCGGAGGCCGCCGCCTCCGCCGCGCCGCCGGCGGCGGGCGCGGGCTCCGCGGGGCCGTCGCCCAGCGCGGCCGCGACCTGGGGCAGAGAGGGGCAGGCTGACCCCAAGGCCTTCAATGCTGCCCCAGAGCCCCCCCCCACCTCGGCCCTCGGCTGCCACTGAAAATCGTCATTCCCCTCCTGGTCCTTTCCCGTCAACCAGATGCCTCGTCGGCACCAGTGATCCTCATCCCCCCTGGATGCTCAGGGCGCAAAGAGGACATGCTAGTAATACAGGATGACGATTCAGAAAAAATGTGGGGTGAACGATGACCAAAATACTTTCCGAATCTTCGGTTTCCGCTTCGTGTCGGCTCCGTCTGACCCGTCGACCGTCAAGGCGCGCCCGATACGGGCGTGGGGGACTCCTGGGGGACGATGGAAAAAACCTTCCCAGCCAAGGGCTGGTTTTCATCATCATTATCATCATCCACATCAGCAACAGCATCATCATCAACAACATTATCATCATCAGCTGCATCATCATCCACATCATCATCATCATCATCATTAGCAGCAGCAGCAGCAGCAGCAGCAGCATCAGCATCAGCATCATTATCAGGAGCAGCATCCGCATCAACATCAGCATCAACATCATCATCATCATCATCATCATCATCATCATCATCATCATCATCATCATCATCATCATCATCCTTGGAGCCACCGCGTGAGCACGACCCCAATTAATTTGTTCAGCCATCATCCTGTATACGATGTGGCATCCTCGGAGGCGTGTGCCCGACCAGATCATACAGTACTATACGACCACCCTTCGGGTGATAAGGAGGTCGTTGGGTGGGCGAAAGAACCAGCTGACGACAACTGCGGTGGCGGTGATGATGACGATACTGATGATGCGCACTCGAGTCGGCGACGACGCATGGTGACTATGCTGCGCCGCGATGTGGTCCCTATCGACCCCACTCGACTGACCTCCACATCGAGACACCACCAGGGCATCATGAGGCCAAATAAACGCCACCATTATAAAATACTGTGCTGTGATGGTTGGTGCTAAGTTCGATGGCTGGCTGCTAATAGCAAGGTGATGGCCGCAATGGTAACGAATGTGGCAGCAACAGCAACAGCGGCAATGCGGAACACCATCGGAAGACTGTCGGGCCAAATAATGGGACGATGCGGCTTCGCGATGTGGTCACACTACGGTAGAGGGAAACAATTAGTGAACACCCCCCCTGCCCCCCCAAAACTCAAGGTTGGCACGCGCAGGGGAGACTGCGGTCGAGGTGCAACTCATCAGACCCACCGCCAACTTTGAGCATTGGGGGGAGGGGGAGGCGTTCACAGATGAATGTGGCATGAGTGTTCGCTATTTGTTGTCCGAGGCCTGTATTGCTTCCAAAATAAGCCAAATGAAAAGGAAACAATGTTTGTTTTGTCCGTCCGTCGGCGACGAGGCGGAGGCGGTCCGCACCAGCGTGTGGCGATTCGGGCATGCAAGACAGGGGAAAAAAGATAGAAAGACAGGGCGGCCGCGGAGGACGGGGAAAACGGAGGGCACTCAGGCGTGGAAGAATTCCACACAGAGCGCGCCGACGCGGCCAGCAGCGGCAGCGGGGGCCGTGGCAGCAGCCAGGCCGCGGCGAGGAGGAGGCCTTCCGCCTGCAACGCCCGAATGCGGGCACCCCCCAGTTGACCGCTCGCGCGGCGGGGGTGGGGGACACCGCGGGGCACCCAGGAGATGCCGTCGCCGCCGCCGTGTCCCCCCCCCCCCAGATTCTCCGGCCCACGGCCCCGCGGCCTCCGAGGGCCAGGAAACAAAGAGAGGACGGAAGAGGGTGCGAGGGACCGAAAGCAAGAAGAGGGCGAGGAGAGAGGCGGAGGGAGAACCAACAGAGCGGAAGCGGACATCAGCAGGAGAACGGGTGGACATCGACGGGAAACCGACGGGATGTTTGGCGTATCTCACGATCGATCACACAGTCGGTTGCACAATCGATCTCACTATCAGTCCATCTCTCTGTCGATTTCACTCTATCGCAGTCACTATCTGTACCACTATCGAGCTCACTCTCGATCTTACTACCGATCTCAATATCGAATTCGCCCGAAGCTTCGAAGTCGGTTTTCCTCATCCCCGCGCTCGTGGTGTCATTCACTGTGCCTCGGGACGCTCGCGGCCACACGTGAAATCGCCTGGCCGGATGTGTGTGTGTGTGTCTATCGGACACCAGCAGGACACAAATTGGGACACCAATCGGGACACCAATCGGGACACCAATCGGGACACCGACAGGACACCAATCGGGACCCCGACGGGACACCGACGAGACACTGGCGGAACATCATTCGCTCAATGTCACAGCCGATCCCGTGGCCGGTGATGCTGACATTGAAAACCGTTTGGCATATCGGGTTCTCTGCGATCCTCCCTCCAAGTTTCACTATGGACATCACCAGGACACCATCGAGACACCATCGAAACACCACCAGGACACCAATCGGGGCACCAATCGGGACACCAATCGGGACACCAATCGGGACAACATCAGAACACCACTCGGGGCACCTGTCGGGACACCACCAGGACACCACCGAGACACTATCGAAACACCACCAGGACACCATCAGAACACAAATCGGGTCACCAATCGGGACACCAATCGAGGCACCAATCGGGACACAACCAGGTCGTCATCGATCTCACTATTGATTTCATTATCGATGTTATTATCGATCTCGCGATCGGTCTCAATCGATCGATCCCACCATCGCTCTCACTCGATCGATCTCACTTTTGATCTCACTCTAGATCTTACTAGTGATCACACTATCGATCTTACTCTAGATCTCACTATCGGTCTCACTATCGTTCTCACTATCGATCTCACCACGGGACACCACGAGACATAGACGGGACTCCGACGGGACACCGAAGGGACACCGACGGGACACCCGCGGGACACCGACGGGACACCACGGGACACCATCGGCACACCAACCGATGTCATTTTCTACCTCCCTGTCGATCTCACTCGATCGATCTCACTATCGATCTCACTATCGGTCTCACTACCGATCTCACCATGGATATAACTATCGGTCTCACTATCCATCTCACCATCGATCTCACCACTGGACACCGCAGGACACCGACGGGATGCCGACCACGGGACACCATCGGGACACCTTCGGGGCACCAATCGATCTCACTTTCGATCTCGCTTTCGAGCTTACCATCGGTCTTACTATCGAGCTCACTAGGTCGACCTCACTATCGATCTCACGATCGGCCTCACTATCGATTACACCACGGGACACTGGCGGGACACCGACAGGGCACCGACGGGACACCAACGGGACACCGACGGGTCACCGACGGGGCACCGACGGGACACCGACAGGACAACGACAGGACACCAACGGGACACCGACAGGACACCGACGGGACACCGACGGGACACCACGGCGGGACAACACGGCCACCGCCCGCCCACCGCGCGAGAGAGGCAGACAGCGACGAGATGCCACGGCGGGACAACCCGGCCACCGCCCGCCCACCGGGGAGGGAGGAGGGGCGGTCAACGGCTCCTGACCCGCTCTAGCCACAGCGGGGTCATTCCTCTCGCCCGCCCACGCAGCTTCGCCTCGCCCGCACGCACGACACGAACCCGAAACCGAAATCGATTTCCCTGTGGGGGGCTCTCCGTTCCACATCGATCTCACCCCCCCAACCTCCGACAACCGCCTTGAGGTGAAATGGGTGTGCGAGTTTCCGGGGGCCCCCCGGAGAAAAGAAACCCTAAGCCACCACCCAGAATTTTGTTGATGGGTTTGGCGGGTCAGGGCCCTGGGGGAGGGGGCGTGTTTTTTTTGTTGTGGGGGCACCGCCTCCGCACAACTGGAAACAATGCGATTCTGAAATTAAAAGGACTAAGCGTTTTTTGTGGGGGCGGGTTGCAAGGATTCTCCTTGTCGGGCTTCCAGAACCTCCAGTTTCGGAAAATACGAATTGGAAAAACGGAAACCCCATTTAAGGGAAGGGGTCGGAGGGTCTTCCCTCCCAGACCTCCCAGCATAAAGATATGCAGGGTTTTCTTTGGTGGGTTGGGGGAGTTGTCCCCCCGGGACCCTCCAAAAAACCTTCCTCGAAGGGTTTTTTTGTGGGGGTTAGGATGGCTTCGCCCCCAGACCCTTCGCCCCATCAGAAAACCGCATTAGGGGGGTTCCCTTCGGATCCCCGGAAGGCTGTCCTGCCAGACACCTCCAAAGTCCCTCCCGCAGGGGGGTCTCTCCCACCACCCCCCAAAAAAACCTCTGTGTTTTTTTGGTTTCGGAAGGGGGGGTAAGATAGCTTCCCCCCCAGACCCCTGCAAAAACCACCCTCAGGGTGGCGCACGGCACAAAGGCACGGATTTGTCTCTCATTGGCTTGGGGAGGGTCCTCGTTTAGAAGTAGGTGGTGCACAGCAGCGGCGCACGTCTAGTACCAAGGACGCTTCCTTAATAAACTTGGGGAGTGGCCTTGTCCAGCAGTGGGTAGTGCACAGCAGAGGGGCACGTCCACTGCCAAAGATGTTGTCTGAATCAGCTTGGGGAGGGGCGTCGTCGAGAAGCGCGCCAGCGAAGTGCTGCGGCGGCCACTCGGCCAGCTTCACGTAGACGAAACCTTTTTCGATCCCACGTTTCTTAGGCTTGGCCGCTTGGCTAGCAAACCCATCAATGAGGTCACGGTTGCGCCGCAAGCGTCGCGCGCAAAAAAAATCGCGCGCGCGCCGCCGTGACCGGCCGGGCGGCGCCTGGGCAAGAAGTCGCCGGGCAAACCTTCGAGGTTCGCATCCTTGAGCGAAGCGCAGATGCCCACGTGGGCCGCCGCGGGCGCCTGCGCCACGACGCTCGCGATTTCTCGCGTCGGCGGGCGCGAACAAGCTCGACTGAAGCCTCGCCTGTCTCGTGGAGAAACGCGAGGAGGGCGGCGCCGGCGCCCCCGTTGCGCGGCGCCGCGGCCGCCGCCTGCTCCTGGCTAGCGGATTTGCCCTGCGCGCGAACGCGCGCGCGCGACTCGCGTTTCGCGGGCGCGCGGGCCTTCTCGCGCGTGGCCAGCTGAATGGCAGCGCGGACGCATCGCTTGTTGCCAGCAGACACCTGTGCGCCCTGGAAGCGAAAATCCTCGAACTCGGCGCCGGCCAGCTCTGAGGGCACTGAAATGCTCTCAGCCGCCAGCGCCGCCGCGACCGAGTCGAACCAAGCGCCTTGCTGCTCGCCCGCCCCCTCGACTCGCTCAGGACAAGCGCGAGGCGTCTCTGGCTGCGCTTCGGCCATCGAAGCGACGCTTCGAGGGCCCGCGCGACGCGCATCTCTCGACCAGCGCTGCGCTGGACGCGTGCGAAACGACGACGTGGCCGTGCGCATGGAGAAACCGCCCCGACGTAAAGGCCCAAGGAATGACCGCTCGGGTCGACGAGCAGAAAAGCCCCTCGGGACGCGGGAGGCCGTCTCGGCCAGCGCCCGAGGAGCGCCCCCGGACCTCGCGAGAAGACAGGCCGCCCTGCATGCAAGAGCGGCAAGGGGCGACAGGGCCCCAGAACGACAGAATGCGCCCGCAACCAACATTGTGGCGGGGCCGACTGGGGCCCAGATCTACCGTGCACTGGTGCCGAATGGGCCCGCGCCCCTGCGAAAACCGTATAGATTCCGCATGGTTCCTTTGGACCGACGGACAATGCGCGCCCGCGTGCAAGCAAGCCGTATTGGCCTGCGCCGAAACACTCGAAGGCCGCATTGCCCCCGCATGGCCACCTGGGGCCGACGGACAGCATGCGCCCGTCATCAAAGCAAGCTGTAATGGCCTGCATTTGCGGCAAGGCCGACTGGGCCCAAAATCCGCCGCGCGTAGAAGTCGAATTGGCCGGCGGCCCAGCGAAAGCCGCATGGGCCCCGCGCTGTCTCTCTGAACCAACGGACAATATGCGCCCGCGTAGAAGCAAGCCGCATTGGCCTGAACCCGCGAATTAAGCACACACCAGCGGCCAGGGCCGACTGGGCCTCACGACCACCGAGCGAGCAGGGAATGGCGCGCGGTGGCACGAGAAGCCTGACGGGCAGAGCGAGCACGTGCGAAGGACAACCGAGAAGCCGCACCAAGGGCGGAGCAGGTGCGTGGGCCAGCCCCTGCGGAAGAGAAGTCCTGACCTTCGAGCCAGCAAAACAAACGCGGGGAGCTTGTCGTGGAAGGAGAGGACACACCTGCGCCTGGCGGAGGAGGGAGCGGGGCAGGGACCTGCACAGGGAGGGGGTGGGGGCGGCGACCAGCGCGCGCGCGGGCGGCGGCGAACGGCGAAACCGAAGAGCCGCGACGCGACAGCGCGACAACCGCGACGCGACGCCGACGACGCGACCGACGGACGCGACCAGCAAGAGCCACGAAGCGAAAGCCAAGCACGACCGCAACGGGCAGCCGCGACGGACAGCCACGACGCGGCAACCAACCAGCCGCGAGAGGCAACCACGACAGACAGCCACGACACGACGCCCCAACAGCCACGACAAGCGGCCGCAGCGCAAGCCAAAGCGAGCACGAAAGACAGCCGAGACAAGCAGCTGCGACGCGACAGCCACGACCGGCAGCCAGACGGACAGCCGCGACAAGCAGCCAAGACAGACGACCACGGAAAGCAGCCGCGACAAGCAGCCCGCGACAAGCAGCCGCGATAAGCAGACAGCCACGCCGGGCGAAAGCGCACGCGCGCCGTCCGCGGCGGCGAGGCGCAAGGTGCCAGCGCCTGCGACGCGCGACCCCGAGGCGGGCCGCGGCCGGCCCCGATGGGATCCCCGCGCGGCGCCAGAGCCGAGCGGCGCCCATGCGCGCCAAAACCGCGCGGCGCCCATGGCGATGCAACAAGAACAGCAGCAGCGCGCGCGCGCGCACCGCGAGACGCCGCCGCCCCACGCGCACGCGCGCCCTTCCCGCGGGGCCGCGCGCAGCGATGAACAAGCAAGGCCCCGCGCGCGCGCCAGCCCTTCACGTGAGGCCGCGCGCCGCGAGGCGCAGGAGAGCGGGAGGCGGCCCGCGCGCGCATCTCGCCCGCCTGCGCGCGGGCCAGGGGCGCGGGCGCAAAATTTGTGCCCGCGCTCAGCGCATCTCTCCAGAGCGCGCGCGCCCTTACGATGGCGTTGCGCCCACCAATTACGGTAATGTGTTAATCGTAGGCTGGCCGTGCGCCACCTAAACTTCTGTCGCATTTTGTTTTGGCAGGGGTCCGGAGGGGAAACCCTTTTAAATCTCCCAGAACCCTTCCTGGTAGGGTTTTTGCGGGAGAGCCAGACGGGAAGCCTCCCTGACCCGCCCAACAACCCCCCTGGGGGCGGGTTTCTTGAAGGGTCCTGGACGGAAAACCCTCCTAACCCTCCGAACACCCCCCTGAGGCGGGTTTTGGGGGGGTCCAGGGCAAAAAAAAAACCTGACTGACCCACCGAGGGGGGGGGGCTCTGGAGGGGTACCGGGAAGGACCCCCCCCTCATGTTTTTTTGTCCAAAAGGGTTTGAGGACTTGCAGCCTCCCTAACTGCTTGTACGTTTCCTCGGTGGTGTGGCCGGCCAGAAAGCGCCCGCCACGGAGCTTACACTATGAGATTTCTCGGCGCGCGCGTCGCCCCCCGGGGGGGGGCGACTCACATATGACACTGGTATGCTGGTGTGACGCCGACCTGAGATCCTGGCGTCTCAACTTCTTCGAGCCAGGAGTCATCGCCAAAATTCGTGCCCCGGGACCCTCACAGGTCGATCCGGCTCGAGAGATGGGCAGGAAGATGGGGTCCAGGGCTCCAGTCGTGATTGTTCACGATGTCTTACTTGTTCTGCTCGAGATGTTGGACCTGCAGGCCCCAAGACGAGGGAGAGACTCGGCTGGGCGAAACCCGGCGAGGCGGAACTCGGCCGGCTGAACTCGGCCAGGCTGGGCGTTCGGCCTGGCCTGGCCGAGTTCAGCCTGGCCGAGTTTCGCGGGCCTGGCAAGGCCCTGTAGAGAAGGAGCCCCACAGGGAAGCGCCCCTAAAACGGGGCCCTAGAGAGCCTCCAAACAAGGCCCCTCCAGACCCCGAACATGCTTCCTGGGCCCCCGAACCGGGCCCCACAGGGCCCCAAAGGGAATGGAGGGATGCGGAGGAACATGCTCACTCTATGCGCCCCCCTTCGGAGGCCCATGAACCAAACGTCTAACACAAAAATCCTTCTTGCACGTCGTCTCCCCGAGTGGCAGGGCCAGAAAGCGCCCGCCACGGAGTTTCTGCTACAAGATGCCCGAGCGTGCGCGTCGCCCGTGCGGGGCCGACGCACACACAGCACGAGTATGAGCATGCTTGACGACCTCCCAGACCACCCCACCCCAACATCGTTGCCATCGTCATCGTTGGGATCGTTGGGATCGTCCCGGATGGACCCGAAGCCATCGTTGGGATCGTCAACTTCTGGGGGCACCTCGGAACACCGAGGAAGCACGATGGAACCGGCACGTGCCCAAAACCCGAAGCTTCGGAGGGCCTGGGACCCTCGGGTCGGGCTGGGCCGCCATGAGAGCCCAGAATCGAATCGATAACTCGGATCGGCGATCGTAATGAATCGGATCGGCAGAAATCGGCGGCCGGGTCGGGAAAAGTCGAATCGGCAGAAATCGGCAGGCTAGTATGCCTCCAATAAGAAATCGGAGCCCAAATCGGAATCCGAAATCGAATCGAATCGGAATCGGAATCCATCGGAGTCGAATCGAATCGAATCGGAGGATTCGAAACGAGCCCTGGGCCGCCCGAGCCGTGACGGACGGTTTGGGTGGTGCCCACGACCGTCTCCGAAGGCGCGCCGAGCCTCGCGGCGAGCAGCGCGAGGGCGGCCGAGGCCCGCTCGCGGCCCGAGGCCTCCGGGCAGAGGGGGCGGCAAAGAGCGGGCCGTGGCGGGCTCCAGAAGCGCGGAGCACAAGAATGCCTCCAGCTGTCGGGGAGACGTAAGACCCGGGTACGGGGGACTCGGAAATCCCCGACGAGGTCGTTCAAAAAATGACGAGGCCGAGCCTGCATTTTGCCGAGGCCTCCCGCTGCAGATATCCCACGGAACTCCTCCTCGTCAAGATCCGGGGCGCGGTCGTCAAAAAACGATGACGAACCCGAGTCCTGGCAAACCCGGGTCTTACGCTCCCCCGACAGAAGCGCGGAGCACAAGAATGCCTCCAGCTGGGCGACGAAAGCTAGGCAGATCCACTGCTCCCTGGCCAGGCCCATCCCGAACCCAGCAGCACTGTATAGGCCACCTCCTCTGGCCAGGAGTCGTACACACCGCTCCTGGGCCCAGGAAAGGCCTGGCCAGGGGGCAGTGGATATGCACAGATTGCGTCGCCCGATCCAGACAAGTCGGCGTCCTGGAACAGAAAACACGACAGGAAGTGCTTGGCAACTTTCGGCCTCTGGGGGCCTTCGCTGGGCCCCGGGACCGTCAGAAAACGACTGGGGATGAAAAACCGGCCCTGGGGAAGGATCGGGACTTCCAGGGGCCGCGTATCCAAACAATAAGACGTCGCATTTCTGGGTCGTCACATCTTGGAGGCGCATTTTGTAATTACGCCAGCTTCCACAAGCCTTAACCGCCAGCTTCAACCAGCGGAGGCGGCCTCGATGCCCTTCCGCGGGCTTCCGCCCCCCTTCCGCCGAGGAAGAGATGGAAACTTCTTCGATCCTCGGAGCCGCGGCCTTTCTAGCCACGCGCAAAAGGGGGTAGGGGAAGGGGGGAAGGCTTCTTAGAAGGAGACTGCTTCCCAGAAGGCCCTACATCTACAGACAAGGCCCGCGCCTTCTACAATGTAGGGGCGCTTCTAAGAAGCCTTCCCTCCTCCCCCTGCCCCCTCTGCGCGTGGTCGGGCCCTTTCTGGACCGCCTCATCTGCACGTATGTGTCCACCGCCGCTGAGGTTGTATATTTGATATTTCGGGTAGCTGTCGCTACCCGTTCTATAACCTACATCGGTACATCGGCAAGCAGCTCCAGAAGCAGCTGCCACCTTCTGGGTTGAACGCCGCGGTGCGGTGGCCATTCACAGCGTCAGGGTTAACACCACGACCGGCCGTCGTGGACGAGCAGCTGCAGAACACTTCGTAAGGGATGAAGGAAAGACGGTCGTGATCCAGAGGGGGGGGCTGGGTAACGACAACGCTTGGGCGGTGCGGGGCACGTCAGGGCGGGGGCGCGCTGCGATCGCCAGTGTATGTGGGCGAGCACCAGCATGTGGGGGCGGCCTGGGCATTGTGGGAATCGTTAGTTACTTGGGTATGCGGGGGAGGGGGGGGAGGGGGCGAGTAACGACCGTCACGCGCCCGAGGATACAAAAACAACAACAAATAAAAGACGCATCTCCCTGGCCAGGCAAATCCTGGGACCAGGAGCTGACTGATGCTTTTTCAGACTTCGGCCTCTGAGGGCCCTCGCCAGGCTTGGGCACCACCCAAAGACAACTCGGGTTGTAATACACGCCCTGGGGAAAGGGTCACGACTTCCGGGGGTCGCGTACTGAAACAGCCAAGACATGGCAGGGCTGGGCACACCCTTTCCTGGCTGGGCAGGGGAGGCAGGGTGGGCCTGGCCAGGGGCGGTGGATCTGTATGTGCGCGGCCGTATGTTCTCGACGTCGGCGCTGTGCGGAGGGGCGAGAACTGGGAACACGGGGAGGGGGGCCCCTCTGGGGCCCCTGGTCTGGCCCGAATCGGCGCGTTCCCCCGAATCTATATATATATATATATATATATATATGTATATGTATATGTATATGTATATATGCGATTCTCATCGACCGAACTTTCGGCCGGCGCCCATGTGTAGATCTCGTCGCCCGGGGCCTCCAGCCACCCCTCCAACTTGAGCAGGCCGCGCTCTTGCGGCCCAGAAGCGTCGCCGCCGGCCCGCGTCTCCTCGGCCGCGGCCGCGCCCGCCAGCGGCGCGAGCCAGCCGCAGAGGTGCTCCACGCGCACGAGCAGCTCCTCGGAGCGCGGCAGGCACGCGAACAGGGGCTGCGGCTCCGGGCGGCACTGCGCGGCGTCCAGGGCCGCGAACCTCCGCGCCGCCGACGCGGCGCGGTGCGCCAGCGCGGCAGCGCCGCCCCGGGCTGGCTCCGCCCTGGCCTGAGGGGGCGAAGAGCTGCCAATACTGCTGCTCCCCGGATCTCTCGCGGGGTGCTCGCGGGGTGCGTTCTGGCCAGGATTTCGAGGAGACTCCAGCGGTGGAGACGAGGGCACCCCATGGAGGCCCAAAAAATACGAGGGCGAGGGAAGGGTAGCGCTATGGGTACCTTTTCCCCCTCTGATGGCCAGCTCCGTTGCCAGCCGCAGCAGCGCGAGGGCCGCGGCCGGGAACGCCAGCGCCTCCAGGCGGTGGCAGTCGCCGGCCCCGCCGCGCGCCGCTGTGGCCAGCAGGTCGAAGGCGTCGGCCACGCGGTCGGCGGCGCCGAGGGCGGCGGCCAGCGGCTGCGGCGGCCCGCTCTCTGCGGCCTCCGCAGCGGCCTCGGCGGCGGGCCGCGCCGCGGCGCCGCCGGGGCGCCGCAGCGGCACCCCGACGAGCAGCAGCGCCGCGCAGCCGACGCACCTCGCGATCTGGGCGCCGACCCAGACATGCTCGCACCGTGGAGAAATCAACGGCGGCTATAATGCGTTCTCGATGTTCGGCCCCTGGGGGGCCTCGCTGGGCCGCGGGACCGTCGAAAAGCGACCCGGGATGCAACAACGGCCCTGGGCAAAGGGCTGGGACTTCGGGGGACCACGCATTAAGAAAATCAGAACATCGCATGCCTGTCTGGGGATCTGTTCCAGACCGCGCGCTTTCGCTTGAGTTCTGGCCCCGGGCCCTCACAGATCGGACCGGACCGAGAAAGAATCGAGACCATGGGCCTCTGGGTCGACGTAAGATCTCAGGGCACCCCTCGAGGGGCCGCAGCTGGTACGACGTGCGCGGCGCGGTGGCGTCGGCGCCGCCGGGCGCGTCGGCGCGCAGGGTCGCCAGCAGCGCTCGGGCCACGTCCTGCGGGCCCGCCCAGCCGCGGCGAGCCCACTGGGCCGTCTGGACCTCTGGCTCCGCAGCCGCGTGGCGTCCCAGGGGCCGTCGTTGCCAGGGGCCCTCACCAGAAACACCCGCGGCGAGCAGTCGGCCTTGGGGGATCCCTGGCCACGGTGTTGGTGCTGAGCGACACTGTGAATACCTCGCTGTCCTGTGGCCTCTGCTGTGCCCTGGCTCGCTAGCGCATCTGGCACGCGCGCGGAGCTACGCTGTCAATGCCACGCTTTCCTGTGGCTTGGCTGCGTTCCTGCTCTGAACGTGCACCGCTTGAGGCGGCGAAGAGCTTGAGAGATCCAAACAGCAGAAGGGGTCGAGAGCTCCAAGGCTCGCATTCCCCAGACATGCCCGCGCCGTCAATAGATATCCCAGCGAACCATCCTGATAGCAGCCAACGTGAGGGACGCGCATTGGAAAATATGCCGAGGGATGCCTAGGAACGCTGCAGAGGGTGACAGCACGGCCATGTGCACCTCAGTACCTTAGTATATATTTGCCGGGGGCCGTGGCCGTCCGGAGCAAAAATGTAGCCAGCATCGAGGCGAGAGCACGATTCCGGAATGAATCGCGAGGAAATCTCAAGCGAAACAGCTGTCCGGGAAAGGTGCCCCAGGGCTCCCTGTTCCCCCTTGTGGGTCTTCTGTGTGTTGCTGTTGTACCTCCACTAGAACCCATCATAGTGAAACGCAATTGGGAAGTCACGACCGAAGGTTTTTGTCATTTGCGGCCAGGGTTCCTGCTGGGCCCCAAGACCGTCAAAAAACGATTCAGACTGAGAACCTGGCCCTGGGGAAAGGGTTGGGACTTCTGGGGACCGCGCACTTCTTACACAAACAAATGTCGCATGTCAGAACGTCTGAGGCCTGGGCCATGGGGGCCAGCCACCGCCTCCTGCCCCATGAGGTCGCCCATTCCACTATAGGACTTGTCACAGGATGGTGAGCGGGTAGCGGCTTTGACCAACATACGCAAGAACCAACGCCGCCGCCACATCCCGGGGATGCTCTTCCTGAGGATGACTAACCGGGCGGATGGGGGTGAACATATCAGCACAAACCTCCCCAGGGAGGCATGGCATAGCCAGCGCGCCCGTGCTTTACATCGGCGCTTCCTCCTTACTAGGGCACCCCCAGGGGATAGCAGGCAAGAGTTCTTCAATTTTTTCCTGGCAAGACCTAACGCATTACCAGCGCTGGCAATTCAGAATTGCTGTCTCTCCCTCAGGACGCTTTGCGCCGTGTGGCGCTGGAGCGTGCCTGCACCAGCCGCCTCACTGCAGGAGTGCAGTCGGAGGAACGAGGTACAGCCAAGGATGCGATTAAGGAGACGACTAGGTCAAGATACCTGCACCAGCTTTCTGGTAACATCTGCGCAGCCTCTTGGGTGATCAAACGAACTTTCCCGAGTGCGCCAGCGTCCGGGGAGGCCGCCGAAGAGACGCTGTCCCAGGTGAACAGGGCGGCACGCCTTGCGCACCACAGTGGCCCACGGCCGCGCGGCGGGAGCCGCCGACGGCGTCAGCCGAGCAGCTTCCCCGTGTAGGGGTCGCACCTGCCGAGCAGACGGCCCAGGCACAGGCGCTTCTTCTTCTGCCCCGCAATGACCAGCGTGCCCTGCGGGATGCGGCCGCCGCAGCTCTTCTTCAGACCCTTGACGCGGTCTGCCCCCTGCAGCTCGGCGAAGGCCCCGCATCTGCAGCAAAAGGCATGCTGCCCCGCCTCCCGCACGCCGTGGCCGAGGACGGTGCTGGGCACGGCGATCTCGCTCTGCGGCGCCCTGCCAGCCTGCCGCCGCCGGGGGCTACGCGAGCGCCGCGCGGCCGCGGGGGGGGGGCCCGCCCCGTCTGAGGCACCGCTGGGGCCTGGCGGCGACGTGGCTGCAGCGGCCGCCGCCAGCACGCAGGCCGCTGCCACTGGGGTGGCCAACGCCGCCTGCGCCGCCGCCGCGACTGGGGGGGGTGGCTGGTCCCCGCCCTGGGCGGCCCCTCCCTCGGCCTCGGGCGTGCGCAGCCCTACCTGTGCCCACTGCGGGGGGCCATTGATGTCCGCCTCCGCCTCATGGCCGCCCACCACCGCGCCGCTGGTAGCAGCTGCCGCGCCGCTGGAGCCCACGCCTTGCGACGCGCCCGAGCCGGGCCCCTCGGCCCCGCTTCCCGCGCGCCACGAGGCGTCGTCGGCAGGCGCATGCACGGGGCCCGCGCCGCCCCTCACACCAGGCAGCCTGTCCTCTGCATCGCCAGCCTCGAGGGGGCCCCGCTGGCGGCGGCGGCAGCAAGCCCGACGGCGCCGCGCCCGGGTCGGGGCCGTCGCCATCACTGTCGAAGTCCGCCAACCCCAGCTGCTGCAGGCGGGGGAGCCGAGGGCGGCCGTGACCTTGTCCTTGACTCGCCATGGCTCCTATGGCCTGGTCGAGGGCTGGGGGCCACGCCACGGCCAGCGGGAGCATGGCCGTTCTAGGCGGCGACAGCGCGCCTGGCGGCCCGCCGTCGGGCAGGGGCCCCGCGAAGCCAGGCAGCACGGGCAGCTGGGCCATTGCAGTCGGTCCGATCAGGGCCTCGATCGCCCTCGCCACCTCATCAATGGACGCCCACAACATCGCCACCACGTGGTGCCATGCGGGGAAAGGCAGGTCCAGCAGGTGCCTGTACGCCGCCTGCCGCACGCTGACCTTGCGTTGCCACGCCTGCTCGACCATCTCCTTGACCGTCGCCTGGACCCCGACCGAGCCCACCCCCTGGGCCGCCATCTGGTAGGCAGCTGCATTGGCGGGTTGCCTCAGCCACGTCACGACAAACCTCGCTGCCCAGGCCCGCCAGCTGCTCTCCGCGCCGTCGGGGTCCCTCCTGTCGAAGATCCAATCCCCCGCAAAGACCATGACGGTTCGCCCCAGCAGCTGCAAGCCCTGGAGCGTCGCGCGCAGGGGCACCGACGCGGAGCTGCTGCTGGGGGAGGGGGAAAGGGGGGGCGATCCCCCCCCCTCCCCGCTGGCCCCGCCGCCGTCCCCGCCAAGCGCTTGCGGCGGTTGGGAGCCTTCGTCATCTGCGCCAGGCCGCGGCCTCGGCTGTGGCGGGCCGCCTTGATGCGTCCGTACCGCGGGCCCCCCGCCTCTGCCAGGTGGGGGCGCGCGGGAGCGGTTCCGCTTGGCCTCGCCCCCGCTGCTGGCGGCTGCGCCCTGCCTCCTGCGCGCGCGCCTGGCCTCGAAGGCCGACGCTTGCAGGCCCCTGAAGAGCTCCATCTCGTCGTCGGCGGCCGCCCAAGCGCTGGCGGCCTGCCCCCGCGCGGCAGGCATTGCCGCGATCACAGAGGAAGGCCCGCCCTGCCACCACGTAGCCGCGGAACTGGCGCAGCCGCACCCCGAGCGCCTCACCCTCCAACTGCAGGGCTTGATCGATGTGGGCCTCGCGGAAGGGGGCGTCATCATGCCAGCCCCGCTCGCAAAACTCCTCGGCCTTCCGCGGCTTCTCAGCGCCCAGCCTGTCCGCGCTGACGTAGCGGAAGAACCCGCTGAACGCAGGTGCACCGAGCAGCCTGGACACGTAGTTCACGCCCTCCTGCAGCCAGCACGCATACGCGTGGCTCTGGCCCTGCAAGTCCGTGATCCACCAAGACGCCAGCTGCGTGAGGACGTCCTCCAGGTCGCCTGAGCCCCCCCACGCCTGCACGGCAAATTTGGCATTGCCCGCTGCTGAGGGGGGGGGGGGGGGGGGGGGCGCGCTGAAATGGAGGCGCCCGCGTACATTGCTTGAGCAGCTCCACGCGATGCAGGCCCCTTGGCGGCTGCCAGGAGGTACTGCACCTTCTCCTCCAAGGACGCCGGCCTCTGCTGGCGGCACCCCCTCAGCGGAGGCCTCCGACGGTGCCCGCCCTGCCACGCCTTCCCGACCCGTCGGCGCCGCTGCCTGGAGGTGCTCCTGCGCTGCCGGGTTGACCGCTTCAGAGCCCACCAGCAGCTGCGCTCCAGCAGCGCTCTGGCTCTTTGCCGCTCGCATCTGGCCGAGGCGCGAGGGCGCGCGCGGCCTGCAGTCCAGGAGAGTCCGAGCCTTGCCCGCGTAGGCTTCCGCCCCAAAGCGGATGCACTGGGCCCCGTCGACCCCCGCCGTCTGGTACTCGTGGCGTGTGAGGCCGAGCTGCGGACCTGGAAAGAGTTTCGGCTCCGCCTTCCGCATGAGCTTCCCGCCCTCGCCCGGCGGCCTCCACGGGTCGACTTGACAAATCCTGGCCGCCGCCCAGCCGACGTAGTCTGCGGTGACCAGCGCCCGCTGCAGCTCCGCGTGGATCGCCTCGGCGGCGCCATTGGGCAGTTTGATCTCTGCCGCCCCCAAGTTGGCAAAGATATCCGCCGAGCAGTTGTCCAGCCAGGCCAGTTGCCTGATACCCTCCTCCAGCGCCTGCCCCGGCGAGCGACGGGCAGGGGCCCGCCTGAACCGTGGCGGGGGCATGGCCCGAGCTGCTGCTGCGGCATGCAGCTGTCTCCAGATGCCAGCGTCTCGCCCACGCGCCGACGCCGCCTCTGGGCTCCAGAAATTGCCCGCCTGCCCGTCGGCCTGGCGGCTGCGTCGCCGCCGTCGCCGCCCCGACATAGAGCCCCCCGCAAAAGAAAAAACATAGACTCCACCACCGCCCCGCCCGGGGTTTATCAACCCACCTTTTCGCAATGCAATCGACATGCGATTCTGCCCCATCGCCCATCCGAAATATGAACTCACACCATCCCAGCCGAGCCGGCACCGACTCCCCCCCGCCACTATCTCAAAAAATGATCGCGCACACTCGTTTCTCAAAAGTTATCAGTTTTCATAGATCCCGTGAAAAACTTGACGAAGTGCACGCGCGAGCGTCGTCGCGCGCGCATGCCAAAAACCTTTGGTTTCGGAAAGAACTCAAAAAACGAGTGCCCCAAAAACGTGTAAAAACAAATGGTTTCGCGACGCGGATTTCCAAGCAAAACCAGCGTGCGCGCGCTCTCGCGAATTCTTAAGAAAACCATCGGGCCTTCAACATTGTCAAAACAAAAATGCCACCAAACGGGCTTGGCGCGCCCATTCTGAAATCGTTCGAACGCCCTTGCGCGCGCGCCGTCGCGAGAATCCCTTCTGCAGAAAATGAGGAGAAGTGCTTGCGCGCTTCGTCTCATGTCTAAAAAAGAACAGGTTCTACTACCACCACCCCTGGGTTGATCGGCCCGCCTTGTTCCGCATTGCAATTTTCATATGGTTCTGCCCAATCGTTCATTCTGACTATGAATTCATACCATCCCAACCAGCATCGACCCCCCCCCCCGCCATCCTCTGCAAAAATTTCCGGCGCGCGCGCACTCGTTCACCCAAAATCAGAAGTGTCCTTGCAAGAAACGGGACGAAGTGCACGCGCGCGCGTCGTCGTGCGCGCGTGCCGAAATCCTTCTAAATCCTCCGGTTTCGGAAGGATTTCGTAATCGAGTGTCCAAACCAAGTATAAAAAAGCACATGGTTTCGCAACGCGAATTTTCAAACAGAACAATGTGCGCGCGCGCTCTGGCGAATTCCTGAGAAAACTATAGGGCGTTCAACAGGTTCAGAAAATGCGACCAAACGGGCTTCGCGCGCGCGTGACGAAATCGTTCGAACGCCTTCGCGCGCGCGCCGTCCTTAGCAACAAGTGGGACCAAGCGAGCGCGCGCGTCGTTGCGCGCGCATGCCAGAATCTTTCAGCGACTGTCGGTTTCGGAACGATGTCAAAACCGAACATTCAAACAACATTCAAAAACACATGGTTTTGCAGCATCAGTTGTCAGAGAAAGTTTGCGCGCGCTCTTGCGAGCTCTTTAGGAAACCATGGGTTTCCCAATATTTTCAATGAATTCTGCCAAGCGGATTTCGGGCGCCGCATGCCGACAGCATTCGCGCGCCCTTGCACGCGTGCTGGGGGAGGCACGATGTGTGCCAAATAAAACCGAGCGGGCCACTTTCGCGCGGGTCGGCCGCGCGCGCGCCGAACTGTTTCCAAAACCTTCATCACCGACGCGAGGGGGCCGTCATCGTCGTCGGCGTGATCAGCATCGGCGCCCGCGCTGGCCGCGCCTTCGTCGGTGCGAACATCGCCACCATCATCGTCACCATCATCGTCGCGTCTACCGCAGTCGGCGTTGCCATGATACTGCGCCCGTGCTCGCTGGGATGCGCCCAGCGGTCAGCGCCGCCGCGGCCGCGTCGGCGGCGCCAAACTAGCTGGCCGCTGCGCGCGCGTGCTGGGGTTGGCGCGGCCGCAGAGATGCACCAGCCAACGCCGAGCGTGCATCGCCATCGCCACCGCGTGGGCTGTGCAAACCATGTTGCGGGCGGGCGGGCGGGGCGTTTGCAAGAGCATGGGAGTTGACGGCCCACTGCAAACAGAAATGACTTGCATCGAGTAAATTGTGCCGCGAATATTCTGTTTTCTGAAAACAGAATAGACTCCACCCACCCCCGGCGTTATCGGTCCCTGTCCTGGCCCTCCTGGGGCCCTCTCCGACCATGTAGGAATCCTCTGGTGGCCCCCTCGGGTTTCCTGGGAGCTCGCTTGGGCCGTCTTGTAGCTCTTCTGTGCCGCTCGAAGCTCTCTTCAGCCCATCGTGGAACCCTTTTTGAAGCCTCTGGGGCCGTCTGGGCCCCATTTTGATAACCTCTTGGGCCGTCGCGACCGCTGGTAGAACTGAAGAGCGAAACTTCCAGACATATGTATTTGTTCCATCGGAAATGCTTGATTTTGCCTGTGGAGGGCCTTCCCAGCGGCCTCTTGGACAGTCGTGGGGAGGTCCTTTTGGGCCTTCTGTGACCCGTCTGGGAGCCCATTTCGGCTGTCCCAAGCCCCTCTTGGCATGTCATGGGTAGCTGAACCGTTTTGGGGTCCTCATGGAGCCCTCTCCGATCATGTAAGGATCCTCTGGTGGCTCTCTCGGGCCCCCTGGGAACTCTCTTGGTCTGTTTTGGAGCTCTCTTGTGCTGCTCGACGCTCTCTTGAGGCTGTCTTGGAGCCTTCTTGGGAGCCTCGTGGACTGTGTGGCGCCGATTTGGGCAGCCGTTGGGCCGACGTGGCCGCTGATGGGATATAAGAAGCGAATCTCATATAAATGTACGTTTTTCAATTGGAAATTATTGCTTTTTGCACCCGGGAGCCTTCTCAGCGGCCTCCTGGACCATCTTCAGGGAGTCCTGGTAGGTCTTTTTGGGACCCTCTGGGAGCCCAATTCAGCCGTTCCTGGTCCCTCTTCGCTCTTCGCCCGTCATGGGGACCTGAGCCCGTCTTGGGGCCCTCGGGGGGGCCTGTCCGACCATGCAGGGATGCTCCGGTGGCTCCATCGGGATTCTTGGGTACTCTCTTGGGCCGTGATGGAGCGTGCTGCTCGAAGCTTTCTTCAGCCCATCTTGGAACCCTTTGGGGCCTCTGGGGCCGTCCGGGGCCCATTTTGGTAGTCTCTTGGGCCGTCGCGACCGCTGGTAGAACTGAAAAGCGAAGCTCCCAGAAATGTACATTTTTCCATAGGAATTGCAAGATGTTTGCCCTTGGAGGG
>CAUYUJ010020248.1:249563-254563 GCA_963575745.1 Prorocentrum cordatum
GGCCCCCAAGAGTCCCCCAAGAGGCCCCAAGACGCCCGCATGAGTCCCAAAAGAAGCCTCAAGAGGCCCCAAAACGGCCCCCACGAGGCCCCAACAGCCCCCAAGAGGCCTCCAAACTGCTTCCAAGATGTCCCCGGGAGGCCCCCCACGAGATCCCGAGGACCTTCCAATAGGCTTCTACCCACAACCCAGTCACGGCGGCGGGCTGGGCTGAAAGCCATTAGATCCGCCGCCCCCTTTTGATTTATATATCGAAGGGGTACCTGGCGTGCCGGATGAGATGGCTTTTGGTTTTGGTTCTTTTTCCAAAAGAACTCCCCCTGGGGCTTCGGCCCGTCCCGCCGGGGTCCCGGGAGATTCCCGAAAATCAAGCCGTCAATGCCTTTGTTGCCCCAAGTTGGCCCAAGATGGCCTCCAAGACGGCCAAGATGGCCCAGGATGGCCTCCAAGATGCCTCCAAGACAGCCCAAGATGGTCCAAGACGGCCTCCAAGACGGCCCAAGAGAGTCCAAGACGGCCCAAGAGGCCCCCCAGAGGCCTCCAAAACGGCCCAAGAGGCCTCCAAGAGGTCCTCCAGGAGGGCCCGAAGAGGCTAAAATCATTGATTTTCCTGAGGTTTTTGGAGGATTTGGGAATTTGCTTCTTCTCGGCATTCCGACGGCTCAAGATGGCCCCATGACGGCCCAAGTGGCCTCCAAGACGGCCCCCAAGAAGGCCCCAAGACGGCCCAAGAGGCCTCCAACACGCCCAAGAAGGCCTCCAAGACGCCCAAGATGGCCTCCAAGACGGCCCCGAAGCGCCCCAAGAGGGCCCCAAGTCGGCCCAGAAAGGCCCCCAAGACGGCTCCCGACGGCGTCAGACGTGCCAGGAACCCACCAAGATGGCCGAAGTTGGCTCGAAGCTGGCCCAAGACGGCCCAAGAGGCCCCCAAGAGGGCCTCCAGGAAGGCCAGAAGAGGCCAAAATCATTGATTGTCCTTAGGTTTTTGACGGATTTTGACATTTGCTTCTTTTCGGCCTTCCGACGGCCCGAGACGGCCCAAGAGCCCCCAAAGATCGCCGAAAGATCGCCAAAGAGGCCTCCAAGATGGCCCCAGAACGGCCCAAGAGGGCCCCAAGACGGCCCCCAAGACGGTCCAGGAGGCCTTTAAGACGCCCAAGATGGCCTCCAAGACGGCCCTGGAGCATTCCAAGAGGGCCCCAAGTCGGCCGATAGAGCCCCCCGAAACGGCTTCCGACGGCGTCAGACGGACCAGGAGCCCACCAAGGCGGCCGAACATGGCCCTAAGATGGCCCAAGACGGCCCAAGAGGCCTCCAAGAGGGCCTCCAGGAAGGCCCGAAAAGGCCAACATCATTGATTTCCCCTGGGTTTTTGAAGGATTGTGGCATTTGTTTTTTTTTGTCTGCCTTCCAACGGCCCGAGACGGCCGAAGTGCCCCCAAAGATCGCCCAAGAGGCCCAAGACACGGCCCCAAGAGGCCCCCAAGACGGCCCAAGAGGCCTCCAAGACGCTCAAGATGGCCTCCAAGACGGCCCAAGAGCCCTCCAGGACGTCCTCCCAGAAGGCCCGAAAGGGTCAGAATGGCCTCCACACGGCCAAGATGACCTTCAAGATGCCCACGTGTTCCCCGAGGGCTTTCCAAACCGATTCGGGGAACACATAGTCTGATAGCTTGGCAGGTCTGGCCTCAACTTTCGGCCACATAGGCGCTTCCAAGAATGCAGGGGGCGGCGGTGATTCGCCGTAGGCGTCTTCGATCCGCCGCCCCCTGTTGATTCATCACAGGGGTGCCTGACGTGCTAGACGATTCCGGTTGTGGTTTTGGCTCTTTTCCAAAAGAACTCCCCCTGGGGCTCCGGCGTGTCCCGCCGGGGTCCCGGAAGGATTGCCACCGAGCAGGATTTCCCCAATTTTTCCTCCAAGACGGCTGAAGATGGCCTCCAAGATAACCACGTTGGCCCAAGATGGTCTCCAAGATGGTCCCAGATGGCCTCCAAGACGGCCCAGGAGAGGAGGAGATGCCTCCAAGTCCGCCCAAGAAACCTCCAAGAGGGCCCAAGACGGCCCAAGGCGGCCCAAGACGTGCCCAAGAGGCCTCCAAGACGGCCCAAGAGGCCTCCGAGAGGTCTTCCAGGAGAGCCCGAAGAGGCTAAAATCCTTGATTTTCCCTTGGTATTTGAAGGTTTTTCTTATTTGCTCCTTTTCGGCTTTCCGACGACCCAAGACGGCCAAAGAGGCCCCCAAGATCGCCCCCACAGCGCCCAAGAGGCCTCCAAGATAGCCTCAGGATTGCCCAAGAGGCCCCCACGACGGCCCCAAGAGGGCACAAAGACGACCAAGAGGCCTCCAAGACGCCCAAGATGGCCTCTAAGACAGCTCTGGAGCGCCCCAAGAGGGCCCCAAGTCGGCCCAGAGAGGCCCCCCAAACGGCTACGGCGTTGGGCCAGGAGCCCACCAAGATGGCCGAAGTTGGCTGGAAGCTGGCCCAAGACGGCCCAAGAGGCATCCAAGAGGGCCTCCAGGAAGGCCAGAAAAAGCCAAAAACATTGATTTGCCTTAGGTGTTTGACAAATTTTGACATTTGCTTCTTTGCGGCATTCCAACGGCCCGAGACGGCCCAGGAGCACCCAAATATCGCCCAAATATCACCCAAGAGGCCTCCAAGA
This sequence comes from Prorocentrum cordatum, assembly GCA_963575745.1. Taxonomy (NCBI): domain Eukaryota; class Dinophyceae; order Prorocentrales; family Prorocentraceae; genus Prorocentrum; species Prorocentrum cordatum. The sequence goes on from CAUYUJ010020248.1 coordinate 252,231, forward strand.
TGGCCCAGAACCGCCCAAGAGGTCCCCAAGACGGCCCCAAGAGGCCCCCAAGACGGCCCCAAGAGGCCCCCAAGACGGCCCAGGAGGCTTTCAAGACGCCCAAGATGGCCTCCAAGACGGCCCTGGAGCATTCCAAGAGGGCCCCAAGTCGGCCCAGAGAGGCCCCCCAAACGGCTTCCTTCGGCGTCGGACGGGCCAGGAGCCCACCAAAACTGCCGAAGATGGCCCTAAAATGGCCCAAGACGGCCCAAGAGGCCTCCATGAGGGCCCCCAGGAAGGCCCGAAAAGGCCAACATCATCGATTTCCCCTGGGTTTTTGAAGGATGGTGGCATTTGCTTTTTTTTTGCCTTCCAACGGCCCGAGACGGCCCAAGTGCCCCCAAAGATCGCCCAAGAGGCCCAAGACGGCCCCAAGAGGCCCCCAAGACGGCCCAAGAGGCCTCCAAGACGCTCAAGATGGCCTCCAAGACGGCCCAAGAGCCCTCCAGGACGACCTCCAAGAAGGCCCGAAAGAGTCAAAATGGCCTCCACACGGCCAAGATGACCTTCAAGATGCCCACGTGTTCCCCGAGGGCTTTCCAAACCGATTCGGGGAACACATGGTCCGATAGCTTGGCAGGTCCGGCCTCAACGTTCGGCCACACAGGCGCTTCCACACGGGGCGGCGGTGATTCGCCGTAGGCGTCCTAGATACACACATCTGCTTCCCTGTCTGGCCGGCGACAGTCCCAAAACCAGGAGGGCAGCCCCGCGCCAGACCTGCCAAAAGAAGCAATACAGCATGCACTTTGCAGATGCGCCGCGATCACTCCACCATGTCTTCTCACAGAGGCGAGGAGGGGGCAGCACGTTGCATAGCGAGTGCAGGCCCACCACCCCTGCCAAAAGCGAGCGCAAAGCGCACGCTGCGGCAACATGTTGGACCATGCGCGGGTGCCGCGCGATCATGTTGCCCTGTTGCTTGACAGGGATCATGGGGGATGCCCAGGCGCGCGCAGCGCACCTCACTGGCGTCACACACCTGGCTGGCGCCTGCATTGGTTCCCAGGTGCTACTTAGTGTGGTGGCGGGCGGGCGGGGGGAGACGGCCGTGCTTCGGGGCTTCCGGGGGGGGGGGGGCAGCTTGACCCCTCACCCCTCCCCATTCCCCATCCCTCCTCCGCCTGGATCTGGAGGCGAGGGACGGGAGATAGCTGCGGGGGTGGCCGCGAGCAGTCAGAGCGTCCAATATGGCCTCAGCGAGAAAGCAGACAGCATGTAGATTCCTTCTGGGTGTGGGCCTAGTTTCTCCTTAAGTGGGGGGGAACTTCCACCGCCCCTTGTTTTTCTCGCTGGTCTCCAAGATGGCCCCAAGAATGGCCCGAACATAAGAGCCCCAAGAGAGCCTCAAGACGCCCCCAAGAGCACCCCAGAGGCACCCAAGACGGCCAAGAAGCCCCCCACGAGCCAGCAAGAGGCCCCCAAGACGCCCCAAGAGGCTTCTATTATGCCCCCGAGAGCAACCCCAAGATACCCAAATAGGCCTCCAAGGGGCCTCTGGCCCACGAATGCTCCATGCGGCATTCCGATGGTGCCACGCTCCCCCGATAAGGGCAGCTCCCCTGGACATCATTCCTGGATGGGCTGGTTGGGATACGCGATGTGTTAAGAATTCGCAGTTCGACCACAATACTGTAGAAAACAAATCTACAGCATTGTCGCAGAGCCGATCTGTTAGATTAGGATCACCCTACATACTGGCTCTTATTGAACTCTGCGCGGGTTCGTCTGGGTCGTGACGCAAGAGCTCCTTTAGGCCTGACTTGATAAAGTGTTGCGAGCCACGCCGAACTACAACACCAAATATGGCGCCGGTGCTAGGACCCAGACATCCCACATGCCCCTACTGTTTTCGAGACGAGGGTCCCCCTCCTGGCCCTCCTGCTCCTTCTTGCTACACTGCGCGGCTTTCTATGCAACAGGGCAACAGCATCTGTGCGGCGAAAACAACAAAACTACCTAGACGAGGTGCCAGAGTAAAGACATAAGCCCTAGGTGAGCGTAGCGAATGGCGAAAGGGGCAGAGAAATCTTTGAGACATGCAGTGCCCTCGCGAGGGCACGGACTATGCGCGCAACTGGTAGGAAGGAGGGGAGGCGAGCGAAACGAAGGGTCCCTCCTCCTCCTCCTCATCCTCCTCCTCCTCATCATCATCAGCATCACCATCATCAGCAGCATCAGCATCAGCATCAGCATCATCATCATCATCATCACGATCAGCATCATCACCATCATCATCATCATCATCATCATCATCATCATCATCATCATCATCGTCATCATCATCATCAGCA